>OY757011.1:92469671-93069671 GCA_963580285.1 Lucinisca nassula | reverse complement strand
GCCCCAGATAAGAGGGGTATCCACATATTATTTTTCTTCTTTCTGCACAAAAACATATGTTGTGGGTACTCATTAGAAGCGCCTCGGTGAGGGGCTTCCAATGAGTACCCACTTTATATGTTTTCATGCAGAATTATGAAAAATATCAGTACTTTTTGAATGAAGCCTGGAGCCACATGTACATAACTGTTCCTTTGAATTCACTGATAAAAAGAGGGAGAAAAAATAACTAGAAATAATTAGGGCCCCACACTGAAAGTGTGCGTGCCCTATAGTAATCACTCTGTCTGTCCGTCTGTCTGTCTGTCTGTTCGTCCGTCTGTCCGTCCACAAATTTCTGATAGCGCTGCCGGGGCCCTAGTCAGTTTCACTGACAGCTCTAGTTATTTCTATCAACAACAACCCTGAAATATATTCAATAGCAGGGTGCCCTAGGGAATTCCAGTGTTCCACAGAGGAACTAATAGCAATTATTTAAGATGGAAAATCATTTATTCTAGTACTTAAGTGTGAAAACCAATATGAAGTAAATTTGAAAGAAAAAACATTTCCATATTGGCCAGTAAAATGCTTAATGGGCCAAGCACAATTTCGAAGCATATAACTTTCAAAATTTCTTAATTTTCAGACATATTCAGGCTTTGACCTGATTTTCTCTGAGACCTGATTTTCTCTGAGAAAATCGAAAATCAGACTTGGCATTTCATGTGAATTGTCTGCTAGAAGACAATTCACATGGAATGTCAAGCCTGATTTAAAAAAAAAAAACTGTACAGAGCGTATGTTATTTGTTTCGGATATGTGACGTTTATACAGATAATAATAATAATAATAATAATAATAATAATAAAGACTTTATTTCATGATGGTAACACAATTAGTACAGAACTAATCTCCCTTGCGGCCCTCAATAATTACAAGTTATATACAGTGACACAATTAAGCTGAATCATGAGAAACACCACACAATCACACACTGACCAGAGATGTTGTACATATATATAATGAATGAATGAATGAATGAATGAATGAATGAATGAATGAATGAATGAATGAATGAATGAATGAATGAATGAAATATGCATTATATACAAACAAGCAATTCTAGATGAATCAACAATGAATGAATGAATGAATAAATGAAAATAGAATTTACAAATTTACAATCACACACTCCCTTACACCAACACACACAAGCAAAATTGTCTCAGTAGCCAATACCCATACAAAGCTGTAACTTTAGCTGTCACCCATTTTTCATCCATTTTAAACACCTGTTATGAAATGATTCAGTGGAAGGTGCACTTTTTACATCACTTGATAGACAATTGCATATTATAGGCCCTGAAAATGCCAAACTATTTCTGTATAATTCTAAGTTAGGATTTGGGAGTAGAAAGTTTTCCACTGCAATGGATCGTAGACTATAACTTTCATTGCCAATGTGATTCACATGAGTCCTTTTCGAAAACATACTTTTGATATAATCTGGAGTCATTCCTTTTGAAACTTTATACATAAATTTTGTTTTCCTGAAAAAGACTCTCTCTCTGAGATGGTCATTATTCTTAAATCATTAAGAGATTGATACACATCGTTAACATTGTAGTCTAGGATAATTTTGCAGGCTCTTTTCTGAAGCCTTTCAATTTGCATCAAAGGACGGGTTACAGTTTAGCCATATTTGTGCCTACGATGGATCTGGATGAAACTTATATGCAATATAGGCCAACATATGCGTTCATATGACAACAATATTTAATTAACCATGACGTTTGCAGTCATGTGACTTCCGTTTTTCTACAAGTGGGGTAATTGTCAGTATTTGGTGATTTGCCAAAGTAATATGATATTTTTTTAACAATTAACCACATTAAAGCATGCTAATCTACATGTCCATATCATAATCTGTTTCTTGTATCCCGTGACATAATATTCTGTACAGTATGTGCATAAGTTATATTGTGTTGAAGTTATATGTATTTAGTATAATATGTTAGAAGTGCTTAATAATACGGAATGTATTTTCGATTCTGAAATATATATATAAAATGCTGACAGAAAGACTAGAACAGTACAATATATCATTACAACATACAGCAGATTTGATTGGATTTTGGTGACCTTGACCTCATTTTTCAAGGTCACAGCAACCCCAAAACAGTCATTTTTAGGCCAAAAATGACTTGTCTGCACTCTATCTCAATAACGAATTGATTAATTTTAATCAAACTTGGACCAATATATCATTACAACATACCGAAAATTTGATTAGATTTTCGTGACCTTGACATTTTTTTAAGGTCACAGGCCCCCCCCCCCCCCCCCAAACACTCAATTTTGGGCCAAAAATGGCTTGTCTGCACTCTCTCATTAAAAAATGACCAATTTTCGTCAAACTTGGTACAATATATCAATATAACATACCGCAGATAGGGTTAGATTTTGTTGACCTTGACCTTTTTCAAGGTCACAGGCCCTCAAAGACAATCAATTTTGCGCCAAAAATGGCTTGTCTGCACTCTATCTCATTAATGAACTGCTTAATTTCGGTCAAACTTAGTGAAATATAACAACAAGATGCAGATTTGATTATATTTTGTCGACCTCAACCTTTTTTCAAGGTCAAAGGCTCCCAAAAACAGACAATTTTGGGACAAAAAAGGCTTGACTGCACAATTTCTCATAAACAAATTGATTAATTGCATTCAAACTTGGTATAATATACCATTACAACATACCGCAGATTTGATTAGATTTTGGTGACCTTGACTTTTTTTTCAAGGTCACAGCCCCCCCACCCCCCCCCCCCCCCACCTCCCTCAAAAAAAATTTGGGCCAAAAATAGCTAAGGATAATCCTTTCTACAACTTATTTAACTTGACTAGAGCTGGTTTCTCAGAATGTGTGGCGGCCGTAAAAAGTCTCCCTGCCCTACATCATAGTGTAGTTTATATTTTCTTGTTCTGTTGGGATCATTGATTCCATTGTTGAATTTTGAAAATATTTTAGGGTCACTGATGAAGCCCCATTGGCCAAAACTAGCTAATGTGGCCCAGAAAACATGTACACTCCATATTTTCCAGTTCTGTGGTGTATTCCTTGCTTCCAAAGGATAACCCTTTCTGCAACTTATTTTCTGCACTCTAAGGCCAAGGTCTCCCGAAACATGTTCTGTTGGGGCCAATAATGGCTTATCTGTAACCTATATCATTTAAGAATTTATGAAAATCGGTAGAGCATTTAATTACAGTCTACCAAATTTGTCTGGTGATCTAAGCTTTTTAATGACTATGTTTTTTAAGGTCAAAAACTGTCAGCTTTTGACTGAAAATGGCTGGTTTGCAGCTTACATTTTGTTGACTTTAATCTACCTAGTTATTAAAGTCAAATGGGTGTTTAAGATACAGTCCAACCTGTATTAAGCAAGCACCTAAGGGATGACCAAAATGTGCTTGCTTAAGACAAGTGCTTGCTTAATACAGGTGAAATTGAACACAATAACCTTTTTGGGGAACTGAAGGCCCATTTGCTTAAGGTAGCTTAACACTAAATATTGCTGAGCCGGGGAACCAGCACTTTGGGACAGAAGATTTGATAGAGGATCAAATACCAGCTGTGCATTTCATTGGTTATATAGGCTGGATTTATTTCATTTTAAGAAAAGGGTACTTATAGCAAAACAAAATAATAGATGCTTTGCAATTATATCTGCAAGCCCAAAAATATTGCTGCCACATTTTCATGGTCACCCCTTTGAGAAAAAATTGCCCTGTTATTCACTGCGGTGCTACACATCAACAATATGGCGGACAATAGCTCAAAAAGGAGACGGGCTACATGTGGATTTTTTCTTTGGGATTTATTCAGCTAGAGTTGCTCTACAAACCACCAAGGTTTGAAATATTTTGCATGTACAGTTTTTGTTGGAGATGGAAAAATGTTACTATTGTCGTCTATGGAAAATATTTAGTGGTAAGCTCCCTATACCAAAAGTTGGAAAATCAGCCCCACACTCCAGTTTTCAGTCATTACATCATATTTTCACACATTGGTAGGTTCTATCCAATTCTGTATCATAAAATGGATATTCCTGGCATGTGGTTTGCCATAGAAACTGTAAAAAAGTGTAAGGTTTGTGGTAATTTAGGTCTAACTGGGTGTTTTGATCAGTTTTTGCTTCTGATCTGTGTATTTTGAGGGGGGGGGGGGGGGGGGGGGAATTTAAAGCCATGTTAATCAATTGTTAATGGGTTTGTTTTGGAAAAAGTCTTACAGTAAGTGTATAACCAGAAACACAAGAGAAAGGATCTACTCCATCTGGAATTGAACACTAAGGTTACCTGGTTTTTGGCCTTGGTCTCTAGCGAAAGCAAAACTTCAAAATTGTCTCTGCTGCAATATCGCGATAAGTTTTCTCATCTCTTATTGGTTCTTATTGATTAGATTCATGTTAAAGGGTCTGAACAGATATATATCCACTATTTCTCATGGTATTGAGGCAGTTATAATCATTTTTGTCAAAGTTTTATCATCAAAATATCCTCAAAATGCCAATTTTACATAAAATAGGGGGTATAGGTGTGAAATCAGCCATAAATACCAGTTGGTATGCTATTAAGGCATACTTTAGTGCATTTTAGGATTGAAGTGTTCCAAAGACATAGGAGAAGAACCACTGATGCCAGCCGGTGTCTGGGTTCCATTCCAGAAAGAGGTAAACTTTGCCCTTTTTCACAAAATATTGTTTGTTCGGCTTTCATTGTAGAATCTGAAAGCGATAACTTTTTCGCAAACTTCAAAGATTCTTTGTCACTGAACATTTATTATGCATGCTTAAATTATTAGATATGATCTAAATTTCTATTTGACAATGCTTTTGATGGATCATAAAGACAATAAGGGTTTGGTATAGGTAGCTTAACACTAAATATTGCTGAGCCGGGGAACCAGCACTTTGGGACAGAAGATTTGATAGAGGATCAAATACCAGCTGTGCATTTCATTGGTTATATAGGCTGGATTTATTTCATTTTAAGAAAAGGGTACTTATAGCAAAACAAAATAATAGATGCTTTGCAATTATATCTGCAAGCCCAAAAATATTGCTGCCACATTTTCATGGTCACCCCTTTGAGAAAAAATTGCCCTGTTATTCACTGCGGTGCTACACATCAACAATATGGCGGACAATAGCTCAAAAAGGAGACGGGCTACATGTGGATTTTTTCTTTGGGATTTATTCAGCTAGAGTTGCTCTACAAACCACCAAGGTTTGAAATATTTTGCATGTACAGTTTTTGTTGGAGATGGAAAAATGTTACTATTGTCGTCTATGGAAAATATTTAGTGGTAAGCTCCCTTAAGACAGGTTGCTTGCTTAATAGAGGTGGCCGCTAAGACAGGTTTTACTGTACATTTATAGTGAGGAGACATTGTTGTCCTCTGAAAACATTTTTAGCTCACCTGTCACATAGTGACAAGGTGAGCTTTTGGGATCACTTTTTGTCCGTCGTGCGTGCGTGCGTGCGTGCGTCCGTGCGTGCGTGCGTGCATCCGTAAACTTTTCTTCAAACGACATCTCCTCCTAAACCACTGATCGGATTTTGACCAAACTTCACAGGAATGAGCCTTAGGTGGTCCCCTTTCAAAGTTGTTCAAATGGTTCCGGTCCGTTGCACATATAGGTCACAGTAGCCAAAAATAGATTTTTTTCACCGCAAACTTAAAAAATCTTCTTCTCTGAAACCGCAAGGCCCAGGTCTTTGATATTTGGTATGAAGCTTCATCTAGTGGACCCCTACCAAGATTGTTCAAATTATAGTGCTGGGGCCAAAAATGCCCCCGCACGGGGGCCCTTTGGTTTTACATGGGCTTATATAGGGAAAATCTTTAAAAATCTTCTTCTCTGAAACCGCAAGGCCCAGGTCTTTGATATTTGGTATGAAGCTTCATCTATTGGACCCCTACCAAGATTGTTCAAATTATAGTGCTGGAGCTAAAAATGCCCCCGCACGGGGGCCCTTTGGTTTTACATGGGCTTATATAGGGAAAATCTTTAAAAATCTTCTTCTCTGAAACCGCAAGGCCCAGGTCTTTGATATTTGGTATGAAGCTTCATCTAGTGGACCCCTACCAAGATTGTTCAAATTATAGTGCTGGAGCTAAAAATGCCCCCGCACAGGGGCCCTTTGGTTTTACATGGGCTTATATAAGGAAAATCTTAAAAAAACTTCTTCTCTGAAACCGCAAGGCCCAGGTCTTTGAAGCTTCATCTAGTGGACCCCTACCAAGATTGTTCAAATTAAAGTGCTGGATCTAAAAATGCCCCCGCACGGGGGCCCTTTGGTTTTACATGGGCTTATTTAGGGAAAATCTTGAAAAATCTTCTTCTCTGAAACCGCAAGGCCCAGGTCTTTGATATTTGGTATGAAGCTTCATCTAGTGGACCCCTACCAAGATTGTTCAAATTATAGTGCTGGGGCCAAAAATGCCTCCGCACCAGGGCCCTTTTTGTCGCGCCTGCTATTAGCATGGCGCGATATAGGCGCCCGGTTTTCCGGCCGTTCGTCCGTTTGTCCGTTCGTTCGTCCGTTCGTTCGTCCGTCCGTCCGTTTGTCAAGGCGTCAACATTTGTGACCACCCTAGCGTTCACCCTGAGGTTCAAGTTTATTTCTCAAGAACTATAAGAGCTTCATTAATGATACTTGGTACAAACTTGTATCTGGGGATGACAACTTACATGCAAGCATCCATATTTGACCTTGACCTACATTTCATGGTTCACTGACTTTGTAAAATATTGCGACCACCCTAGCGTTCACCCTGAGGTTCAAGTTTATTTCTCAAGAACTATAAGAGCTTCATTAAATATACTTGGTACAAACTTGTATCTGGGGATGACAACTTACATGCAAGCATCCATATTTGACCTTGACCTACATTTCATGGTTCACTGACTTTGTAAAATATTGCGACCACCCTAGCGTTTACCCTGAGGTTCAAGTTTATTTCTCAAGAGCTATTAGAGCTTCATTAATGATACTTGGTACAAACTTGTATCAGGGTATGGTAACTTAAATGCAAGCATCCATATTTGACATTGACCTATATTTCATGGTTCACTGACTTTGTAAAATATTGTTACCACCCTAGCGTTCACCCTAATGGTCAAGTTTATTTCTCAAGAACTATAGGAGCTACATTGATGATACTTGGTACAAGCTTGCATTTAAGAATGGAAACTTTTGTGCAAGCATCTATGTTTGACCATGACCTACATATCATGGTTGGGTGACTTTGCGCCCCCACAGGCGCGACATAGCCTTCGGCGGAATTCTTGTGTTTTACATAGGCTTATATAGGGAAAATCTTTAAAAATCTTCTTCTCTGAAACCACAAGGCCCAGGTCTTTGATATTTGGTATGAAGCTTCATCTGGTGGACCCCTACCAAGATTGTTCAAATTATAGTGCTGGAGCTAAAAATGCCCCCCACACGGGGGCCCTTTGGTTTTATATGGGCTTATATAGGGAAAATCTTGAAAAATCTTCTTCTCTGAAACCGCAAGGCCCAGGTCTTTGATATTTGGTATGAAGCTTCATCTAGTGGACCCCTACCAAGATTATTCAAATTATAGTGCTGGGACCAAAAATGCCCCCGCACCAGGGCCCTTTTGTTTTACATAGGCTTATATATATAGGGAAAATCTTGAAAAATCTTCTTCTCTGAAACTGCAAGGCCCAGGTCTTTGATATTTGGTATGAAGCTTCATCTTGTGGACCTCTACCAAGATTGTTCAAATTATAGCCCTGGGGCCAAAAATGCCCCCGCTCCGGGGCCCTTTGGTTTTACATAGACATATATAGGGAAAATCTTGAAAAATCTTCTTCTTTGAAACCACAAGGCTTAGGTCTTCGATATTTGTTATGAAGCTTCAGCTAGTTGACCCCTATAAAGATTGTTCAAATTATAGCCCTGAGACCAAAAATGCCTCCGCCATGTGGCCCTTTTGTTTTACATAGACTTATATAGGGAAAATCTTTAAAAATCATCTTCTCTGAAACACAAGGCTTAGGTCTTTGATATTTGTTATGAAGCTTCAGCTAGTGGACCTCTACCAAGATTGTTCAAATTATAGCCCTGGGGCCAAAAATGCCCCTGCTCCGGGGCCCTTTGGTTTAACATAGACTTATATAGGGAAAATCTTGTTTTACATAGACTTCTATATGCAGGGTAAACCTTTAAAATCTTCTTCTCTGAAACCAGAAAGCCCAGGTCTTTCATATTCGATATGAAGCTTCATCTTGTGGACCTCTACCAAGATTGTTCAAATTATAGCCCTGGGGCCAAAATTGACCCTGCCCGGGGCCCACTTGTTATACATTGGATCAGGTGAGCGAACCAGGGCCCTCTGGGCCCTCTTGTTATTTATACCAGCATTCAGGGTACGTCTGCAGAAAATATGAAATGTTACATACTCTGTAAACAATATAAGACATAAACTTGTAATGGAAGGTAAACATGAATGTATGGCATACAGGTAACATGCACAGCATGAGACAGCAGTTACATGATAGTCCTTTAATTCATCAATGAAAAGCATTCCCGTTTGCCCAGCAAGGAATGATGGTCGTGCTCATACAGATGGCCAGCCGCTGTCCTTCTGTACATGTAGACTATATTGACTTTTTCATGTGCGAGTATGCACAGTACTTTGATTACATTGATTTTCTCATCTTATTTTATCGATAAAAGTTTATTTTTCAACATCATCCACATCGTTAACCGCCAAAACATCAGCATTTTTGAAAGCATTATTGTTTCTGAAATAAAGTGGTTTGTAGCTTTCTCCGGTTAACAATGTGGACGAGCATGCAATTTTCCTTTGAACACCACAGGGGTCTTCACTTTTTCCATAGGCGCAATGTTACACATGACCAGTAGTGCATGTATTCAACCGGAAATTTTGTTACGAAAACGCATGCGCATGAAAAAGTAACTATTTGTCCAACAAACCAGAGATATTTGGTCACCTTATGAGTGTACTTTGATCAGTTTTTGTTGACTTCAAGAATTAGCTCTTTCAGTAGGCACTTTGCAATAGAAAACTGTAACCCGTCCTTTGTTTTCGTAGTACCTCCCCAAACTATGTTTGCATAATCGAGATGTGACTGAATGTAACTCCTGTAGTAGGTTATTCTGTGATTCAAGGATAAATAAATCTTAATTTTAGACAACAACCAGATTTTAGTAGACATTTTCTTAACAACTTTGCTTATGTGATCTCCCCAGGATAGGTTATTGTCGAGTTGAACACCTAACACTTTGTCATTTGAAACTGTAGACAGTTGTATACCATTCTATAAAGCTTCTTTGAGTGAGTGAGTGAGTGTTTGAGTTTTACGTCTCACCAACAGCTAAGGTCATACGGAGATGGGACCTCGGTTTAAAGACTCATCCGAAAGTCTGGAGAAGGCAGGATTGGTCCTGCTCCTGGTTTACGAGGCGAGTAGCATAACTACTACACCATGGAGGCTTCTAAAAGCTTCTTTATCTTTAACATAATCAGTTAGATTGGCGATTGAAGGTTAAACTAAGAAAAAAAAACTTCCTTAAAAAAAACTACTGTATTCAACCTATTTAACAAGTAGTGTGCGTAAATTTTACAAAATTGCACCGAACATGCTTCAATGGTGATCACATAACCACACAACTTGATTGAAACAAGCTGACCTCCGAAATTATGGGTCTTCTGATTTTCATCACGATAACTCACCTGTGCAACATAGTGCATTTTTCACATCTCCAAAATGGCTACTTTTCTGATGAAAATCCTTGATATCTTTGTTATAAATGTTCAAAACATAGATTGAGGGTGCTCGTTAGAACTGCCTCATTGAGGCGGTTCTAACGAGTACCCACAACCTATTTCTTGGAGTAAAAATAAGAAAACTAATGATTACCCCCGTAAACCCCAGTTTTCTCTGTATAAAATGGGGTGTAAGGGGGTGTTCATTTCACGGGCGTGTTCACGTGATGGAACAGAAAGCTTCATTTACCCACAGGGTTCGAAATTAACAATTTGCTACCTGAAAATTCAGTTTGCTACCTGGTCAAACAATTGGTAGCAAAAAGTTGCTACCTGGTATAGTCATGATAGCTAGTGGTCCAAATATTACTTACTTTTAGCATTGTGAGCATTTTTTTTCATTGTTTATCAGCAAAAGTGTCAAGCCTTATTTTTACTGAAAAATAAGACAAAATCCTTTGAAAATGTCGTCAGCTAAACGTGCTTAGTGCTGGGATGGTTGGTCTACAGGAAGTAGGACTCCTACTGGAATGACACATTTTGCTGCCATGTAGACGCCTTGGCCCTTTTGCTGCCTTCTTTCAGACCAGGTGGCTATAACTTGCTACTTGCAAAAAAAAAAATCTATTCTAACACTGGTCATCTATATAGCCAATAGATAAATCTAGTGATATATTGAGTGATAAATCACTGGGGGGAAGAGCACGAAGTGAAGAGCTGCCTTTTTATCCTGTTTCATTACATCATTCATTGTTACCTTGACGTTAGATGGCTTAACATCGTTTTCTTGTATCAGTTATGTTAACAGGTAAATGCATGTGATACAATCAGTGCAGGATTCCTTTCAACAATGGCGAAAAATAGGGAGAATCTGAAGGAATCAATAGCATTTTCGTCGACTTTTAGTGTGTTAGAAGTGAAATAGATCAGCTCTAGTACCGTGATTTATTGAGTGCTATATCACTGTTTGTCGCTCAGTTGCAAGTAGACAGACCACTCGTGCTACATGCTTGTGATTTGATCTTCTTTGCAACTGACCTCCAAACAGTGATATAACACGCAATAAATAACTGCTAGAGCTGATCTATAACTTAAACACTGACCCACACTTCTCCCCTGCGAATCCAATTTCCATGAAACCCTACAAAACAGGTTGCCAATCATGACAGTTGTCGTCTGCTTTGTTGTCTGCCAGTTACTTTGTTGTTTGTTGGTTTGTATTGGAGTTCAATGGCCCAGCCGACACTATTTTAGGTCATTTTTTAGCCTGTCAGTTTACCTATCCACACTTTTCCTGGGCAGGCTTATACGTAAGCGGTTAACCAGTACAGTGTGCATTCTTTCTCCAGTAACTGACATTTGCCCTTCTTGAATCAGGGGAAGAAAGAGAATGACCATAGAAAAGATTTCATGATCAATCTCCACAAAAGAATGTTGCAGGCCCCCGCATGAATCGAACCCCCCTCCTCCTGATCACCAGTCAGATGCGCATCGGACTGAGCTACCGAGGCCGTCACCAGTTACTTTAAAAGTCATGTTTGAAAACAGTGTGAACCCAGATCAGACTGCTCCAGAGCAGGCTGATCTGGGCCCACACTGTTTGCCTGTAGATCTATGAAACATACTTTTATATATAAAGTTTGCAACAAAAAATCTTCAGACGACATAAGCGACAACATTTTTAGCTGTAATTTTTCTCGGCATCTTAAGGGAAAAATTTTTCTGGAATTATCCTGGATGTGCACTAATATAATGAGCATGTGGGGGTAAATAGGTTGAATATGGTATAAAGGACAAATGCCTCAAAGAAGATGAAAATTTCGCAGTATTTAACCCATTTATGCCTGCTGTCCCAACAAAGGGACATTGTTGTAATATGAGCCCCGCCAAGCGAATTTGTGTCTTCGAGCATTCCGTCCTGACAAATTTTAACTGCGCATGCCCAGCCATTCAGAGGGGCCAGGGATATGGCTTTCTGTCTGAAGGTTCCTCTTGATTCACTGCTTGTATGAGCGAGCAGCGAAGGTTCTGGCGAGACTGCGCGGAAGCGCAGGCTCGCCTGAACCTTCGCTGCTCGCATAGGCGATAAGTACCAAAATCGCTTGACGGGGCCCATATGTTCATTGGGCTTTGGGTGGTGTCATGTTTTAGCTTAAGTCACCGAAGCGGTTAACTGGTATTGACTTACAGTTAGGCAAAGCCTGCTATCCTTGCAGCATACAGGGGCTGAAGGGGATTTTATATCTTCTGTTTTTTCACTTTCATTCATTCCCAGCACTTTTATCTCCTCCACTATTTCTTCTGTCTCTTTTCTCCCTTTCTCTGGAAGGCAGCACAAAATGACCCACAAGTGTTGCCAAGACATTTTGAATTTACATTGTTACTAATTTGCATATACGAGTATATGGATATATTATCCCACTGACCACTTCAACCCCTTCCTTTGCCGACAATATAGATCCAGATCAGATGGCTTCAGAAGAAGCCATCTGATCAGGATCTACACTGTTTATCATTCAGTTTCTGAATTTAACAAATACATTATATCAAGCAGTTTGATTCGTGGCTGCATGATCAGAAATTGGTGTAGCTAAATTTATTCAGCAGGATAAGGGTTATTTCACATTATTTAACCCATTTTGTACCGGAAGCCCCAAAATGGGTGATTGGCAAAAAGTGCAGGTCCAGGTCAGATGCCGCAGGCGGCGTCTGATCAGGGCCTACACAGTTTACAAAAAGTTCAGCCATTTTCCAAATGAATTTTGAAGAAAACACAACCTGACACCCCTAAGTTTTGAAATGAACTCCTGCTATATATAAGGAGGAAGATTCCATTTGGTACAAAAAGGGTTAATTAAATATGCTATGGTTATTTCAGAGAAACAAATGAGGAATGTGGAAAAGAAAGAACATCTTCCCCGTCCAACATCCTTACATCACACTGTAGAAGACTTCCTGACAACCTGGGATGGACCAGTCAGCCATATCCTTCCGCTGCGACGATTCATTGAAAACATTTTTGGCTCTGATCTCCGGGAGCGATTTGCAGAAACATGTTTGGAGGAGGCCCTGACGCATAAAACTCTGTCATATCATTGCAACGAGTTGTACATGAAAGGAGAGGGCTTGACACGAATGCAAGCTGAATTCATGGTTATGACTTGACCTGTGATCTGCTGAAATTTACACGCTTACATGTTTGCACACACACTGAAAAAAGAGTTTGACGCTTTAGTCAAACTTCTTTTCTTGGAAAGAATACTTGAAATCCTGTTCAAATTGTTGCCAGTAGGAAATTAGAACAATATTCATTCTGCATAAAATTTGACCATTGCAGGTGGAAACCCCTAAAGGGATTCCTTGGCAAACAGTGCAGGCACAGATCAAATGCTGCAGAATGTGGCATCTGATCAGAGCCTGCACTATTTGCTATTAACAGAATTTTCTGTCAAAAATAGAATCAAAATGAAAAAAGGATTTTATGTTTCATTCCAGATGCCTACTGTGGAGGCAGTTTGTTTCAAATATCAAATTCTAGTGATATTTCTCTCAGATTGTCTCCTAAGTGGACAGTCTGAATGAAATAATGAGTCATACTTTTTTCAATAAAATTAATGAAAAAAAATAACAGTAGCAAAAATGCATTTCAGCTCTCATACAAATGGGATCTTCACAAACACATCATGAAAATATGCCTATGTAATTCTGATCCCCTTGAACCCCACTTTTATAGAGTAAAACTGGGGTTTACAGGAGTAAACCTTATTTTTCTCATATCTTTCATTTCTCCAAAATGGCCATTTTTCGTGGTATTTTTCTTAGTTTTACTCCAAACATAGGTTGTGGGTGCTGGTTAGAACTGCCTCATTGAGTACCCACTACCTATGTCCTGGAGCAGAATAATATATTCCCCTATAAACCCCAGTTTTCTCTATAATATGTGGGGTTTAGATGGGTGTTCATTTCACGGATTTGTTAACATGATGTTTGCCACAAAACAGCTTTCATATTTGACATATGTATTGCTTGTTACAAGGCTTCTATGTACAAATGTTTTTTTTTTCTTTCTTTGACCTTGACTGAAACTTTTGACCTACTCACTGACAGGCATTTTTTTTTCACAAACATTACGAAAACACACCTATACAGATACATCGTAAATTTTACCACAAAAAAAAAAAAAAATTAAGATAAAAAATTCTGATATTTTCCATATTTCTTCTTGAACCACCTCCTGTTCTAAAGAGTACCCTACAGTCTTTGTTTTTGAGTAGAAATAACAAAAATAATGTATATGGTGGAGCGCTTTGGCGCAGTGGTAGCGCATTGGATTTGTGATCGAGAGGTTGCGGGTTCGAGCCTCACGCTGACCAAAGTGTTGTGTCCTTGAGCAAGTCACTTCATCCAAATTGCTTAAAAATAAAATAAAAAAAAGTACTGGCTACCACCCCGGAAATCCTGTTCGTAATGCTCAGATGTGAGCAAGTAGCAGTAATAAGAGAAAAAAAGAAAAAAAAAACACCCCTGTAAACCCCAGTTTTGCTATATAAAAGTGGGGTAAAGGGAGTCGAAATTATATAGACATGTTTTCGTGACAAGCATTTTCTTTCACAAACATATCTTGTTATTTCAGTTGTTATGCATTCTAAGAGTTTTAAGGTAATGTTAAATATAAAACGAAGCTTTTCCTATTTATTCGTATTTATTCCAATGTATAGTACCGTAAAAATCCTAAAAAATTCGGACACCTTAAGGACTTGCTGTATTTCTCCTAAAATTTAAAAAAAATTGTTTCCTGATCCGACAAGGAGTTCAAAAGGTGCATACAGAATGGCAAATAGTGTAGACCCTAATCAGACTGCTCCATCAGGAGCAGTCTGATCTGGGTCTGCACTGTTTGCTTAGACCCTGATCATACTGCTCCTGAGGTAGCAGTCTGATCTGGGTCCACACTATTTGCTTTGACCTCTCTGTCCCAAGACTCTGTCCACCCTGAGCAGTCTGATCTGGGTCTGCCCTGTTTGCTTTGACCTCTCTGTCCCAAGACTTAGGATCATTACGGTAGTTATTTCTGCTTATGTTATTTTATTGCAGGTTTTGAAGGCTGTTAATTCTGTGATATTTCTTAACCTTTATCCCGCTGGATAACAGAACCCCCTACTTTTGCAAACAGTATAGGTCAAGACCTAAAGAAGCCATTTGATCAGGATCTACACTTTTCATTCACTTTACAAATTGAATGAATACAGTAATTTGATTGGCTGATAGTCAGAAATGGGTGTGACTGAAATAGTTTATTCAGCAGGATAAGGATTAAGTTAATCAGAACTGTATATTTTACTTATTTATTTTAAATAGGTTTTTGCTACCTTTTGGTTGAAGTGAGATTCATATTTGGTGGCTGGTAGGCTTTTATGTAGAATTGATAACTTTGCATATTTTCTGTCATTTTTTCTCAAGGGAAACAACTTTCTTGACTCGCTTTTTCTTTTCCTATAAACTTAGCCCTGATGAAAATGGGGTTTAGCCGACCCCCTCGGCCTAGTGGGTTTAAATGGTGACTCTTAATCAAAAGGATTCTCTCAACACTGTGGGTTCTAGCCTTGCTCTGTTCACTAGACTTATAAAGTCTGTTGAAATGTGACTTCTTTTAATTAAGTAATCCTTAGATGAATAAAAAAGTTCCCCTCACTAAATCTCTCTCTTGAGCTCTATCTCAACAGATGTTGAGACAGCATAAAATAAAATCTGGCCTGGCATGACGGCATAAGATAAAATGTGGCAAACATGGAAAAAAACATTAACATCTAGGACTGATATCAGTCTATCTGTTCACATGTACGATGCCAAGATCTGCAATGGTAGGTCATGTGGTTTTTCTATGAGTTTTTGTCCACTGGCCTGTTACAATGGAAATAATTTGAAAGGACCCTAAAACCAAAATACAAAAAAAAAAAGGGGGCCCACTCTTAAAGCCATTTGATCAGGATCAAATCAAAAGGAGCAAATTCTTACCCTTAAGAGTAGGCCCCTGCTGATTAGGGAGGTAAAAATATTTTTTGAAAGACTTGCTTCCAATGAAATTTTATCTTTTTCCCCTTAAATGGTTTTCTGGTGAGAGTAAAAAATGAGTCATACCACTGCCACAGTTTGTTGGGATAAAGTTACCAGGTCATCCAAAACATCTATTGATTCTGGCCAGCCATGTACAGGACTCTGGTTGTCGTTTTACATTTAGAATGAACTACAAGGAGAGAAAAAAACACAATCCTGGTGTATTTCAGAGGAAGAACCATTGTTTCAGGATGACAAGTTTCCTTCATGCTTACCCACTGAGATGACATAAGTTTCTTTTCATATAACGCATGTAATTGTACATTTCATAATATATGTGCCATATACTGGTATGGAGATTACCACCCTCGCCCCTTGTTCACATACACATACCAGTAGCAAGGTAGTAGCTGCAAATGGATTTTGCATGATTTGAATTGGGGTTTGCAAAATTTCCATTTCTGTACATTACGATAACACACCCATGCAACAAAGTGCAATTTTCACGTCTCGTAAATGGCTACATTTCTGATGAAAATCTGTGGTATTTTTCTTATTTATTCTGCAAGCATAGTTTGTTGGTGCTTGTTAGAACCACCCCATTGTTAGAAACGCCTCATTGTTAGAACCGCCTTATACAGGCAGTTCTAACCAGCTACGAGGCGGTTCTAACGACTACCCACAACCTTTGTCTTGGAGCAGAAATAAGAAAAATAATGCTTAAACCTGTAAACACCAATTTCCTCTGTATAAAAAAGGGTTTAAGGGGGTGTTCATTTCATGGACTTGTTCACATAATGAAAGGGAGACAATCATTACCCGACAGATTTCAATTCTCATATTGATATAAGGGATGTCATTGGAAATAATGAACACTCTAATTCATTTTATACGGGGAAACCCCATAGTGGATCATTGGCAAACAGCACAAGCCCAGATCATACACCACGTTCTGCGGCATATGATCAGGGCCTTCTCTGTTTGAAATGTTAACCATTTTATGAATAGAATTAGATTTCTGAAAATATTTGAACCTGACCACCCTTAATTTCGAATTGGACTCCTGCTGTATATGAGTTGGACCATTCCATTCTCTAAAAGAAGGGTAGATCTACATAGAAAATACATATGTCTTGGGGTTTTTTGAGTCTCTTCATAAGCAACATACCTTGAGACCTTTCTTTAGTCCTCCAAATATTTTACCAAATTTGTTTCACGATCCAGCAAGGTGTCCAAAGGGTGCAGATGATATGGCATATAGTGTAGACCCTGATCAGACTGCTCCTGAAGGAGCAGTCTGAAGGAGCAGTCTGATCTGGGTCTACACTGTTTGCTTAGGTCTGTCTGTCCGAATACTTAGGATCATTACGTTAAATTGTTAACACACCTCCTGGACGATGTTTTTTTTTCTGAAATGTCATTTTCTTCAGACAGTAAAGCCCTTTTAAAAAGGGTGATATGTAAAACATATGCACTTTTATGAGACTCACCAAAAGCTGGTTTCATAATTGTCATGTAAAATCACCAATCATGAAAGATACTCTATATAATTTTCTCACATATACATTTCTCTGTATATAATTCATTTTACATTATAATAATTGCAAATTAATTTATTTTTGTTTTAATTTTGGAACTGTAAAAATCCTAAAAATTTGGACACATTAAGGATTGATGTAATTCTCCTAAAAGTTTGACAACTTTGTTTTACGATCCAGCAAGGAGTTCAAAAGGTGCAGATGGAATGGCAAACAGTGTAAACCATGATCAGACTGATCAGGGTCTACAGTGTTTGCCATACCATCAGAAATTTTTGACTCCTTGCTGGATTGTGAAACAAATTTGTTCATATTTTAGGCGACATACAGCAGGTTCTCAAGGTGTCCGAATTTTTAGGATGCTTACAGTAGTCAGATTGGAAGTTGTATAACTCTGCCACATTTAGCATTACTTGCAGAGTAGGTGTAGCTTCCCTTGATATACAATATTCATAACAGCAAAGACCCTGATTAGATAATTCTGCACTCCCAGAAATAGTTTTGGCTGCATCATTACGAAAACATGCCGATACAAATACATTTTAAATTTTACCACTGAAAAATAAAAAAATTTCAGATGAAAAATTATGATATTTTTCTCATTTTTTCTCAAAATATAGATTCTTGGTACACGTTAGAACCGCCTTATCAAGGCGGTTCTAACAAGTACCCACAGTCTATATTTTAGAGCAGAAATAAGAAAAGGTTTACCCCTGTAAACCCCAGTTTTACTGTATAAAAGTGGGGTTCAATGGGGTCAGAGTTATATAGGCGTGTTTTCATGATATGGTGCTCCCACACAGAGCTGAAACTGACCAAACATGAGTACTGGGAAACCCCTAAGATGGTCTAAGCCTGCCCAGGCAAACTGGTGCAGCTCTCCCTGCATATATACCCTAGCAATTTCTGGGGCAGTACGACTTGAGATGTCATTTCATCTCAGTGTAAAATTGGAAGCAATGTCTCCAAAATGACTTAAATGGTGTTGACAGGGGTGTAAAACCATACCACCAAACAAACAGGAATTTCAGTAATAGTCATTTTTCAAACACAGTGGAACATTGATGATAGGAAGTTTAACCCTTTTTGTACCAAATGGGATCTTCCTCCTTATATTAAGCAGGAGACTATTTAAAAATTTAGGGATGTCGGGTTGTGTTTGTGTCTGTCCGTCTGTCACACATTCGTGTCCGCTCTATAACTTGAAAATCGTTCCAGCTATCTATATTAAACTTCATATAAATATTAATCAGCATGCGCAAGAACTATAACTCTTACATTTATACTTTTTGAATTATCTCCCTTTGAAGTTTGTCGGTATGTATATATGTATGGGCAAATCGTTTCCGATCAATAACTTTCTTATTTTCAGATGGATTTTAAAATTACTTGGCAGAAATATTAACAGCAATAAGACGATGTGTGGTGTGCATGAGGCAGGTCGGTACCTCAAAGGTCAAAGGTCATTCTAAGAGGTCAAAGGTAAAAAAAGAGGCCTTTTTTTCGTGTTTGGACAATAACTTTCTTATTTTGAGATGGATTTTTAAAATAATTTGGCAAAAATATTAACAACCATGAGACGATGTGTGGTGCCCATGAGGCAGGTCGGTACCTCAAAGGTCAAGGTCATACTTAGAGGTCAAGGGTCAAAAAAGGGGCCTTTTTTTCGTGTTTGGTCAATAACTTTTTTATTTTGAGATGGATTTTGAAATCACTTGCCAGAAATGTTAACCAATATAAAATGATGTGTTGCGTGCATGACCCATGTTGGTACCTCAAAGGTCAAGGTCATACTTAGAGGTCAAAGGTAAAAAAAAGGGCCTTTTTTTCGGGTTTTGTCAATAACTTGCTTATTTTTAGATAGAATTTGAAGTTACTTGGCAAAAATGTTAACTATCATGAGACGATGTGTTGCATGGTACCTAAAATGTCAAGGTCATACATAGGGGTCAAAGGTCAAAAAAGGGGCCTTTTTTGTGTTTGGTCAATAACTTTCTTATTTTTAGATGGATTTTGAAATTGCCTGGCAGAAATGTTAACCACCATGAGATGATGTGTTGCACGCATGACCCAGTTTGGTACCTGAAAGGTCAAGGTCATACATAGAGGTTAAAGGTAAAAAAGGGGACCCTTTTTGTGTTCTGTCAATAACTTTCTTATTTTTAGATGGATTTTGAAATTACCTGGCAGAAATGTTAACCATGAGACGATGTGTTGCGTGCATGACCCAAGTTGGCACCTCAAATGTAAAGGTAGTAGTACATGTACTAAGAGGTCAAAGGACAAAAAGGGACCTTTTTTTAGTGTTTAGTCAATAACTTTCTTATTCCTGGATAGATTGTGAAATTACTTGGCAGAAATGTTAACCATCATAAGACGATGTGGTGCACGCTAGACCCAGGTTGGTACCTCCAAGATCAAGGTCATACTAAGAGGTCAGAAGTAAAAAAAGTTTGATTTTTTTTGTGTCCAGTCAATCACTTTTTTATTTCTGGATGGACTTTATAAGTAACCATGCAGAAATGTGCACCGCTATTAGACCATGAGTCATGTGCAAGACCAAGGTCCATACCTCCAATGTCAAGGTCATACCTAGAGGTCAAAGGTAAAAAAATGGACAGTCAATAACTTGCTTATTCTTTGATGGATTATGAAATTACTTGGCAGAAACGTTAACCATCATGAGATGATGTGTTGTACCTCAAAGGTCAAGGCCATACTTAGAGGTCAAAGGTAAAAAAGGGCTTTTTTGTGTATGGCCAATAAATTTTTTATTTTTCTATGAACATTTTTAAAGTTACTTTGCAGAAATGTTCATCTTCATTAGATGATGTGTTGCACACAAGACCCAGCTCAATACCTCCAATGTCAAGGTTATACTTAGAGGTCAAAAACGGGGGAGACATCTGTGTTTTTGTAGAAAAACAAATTCTAGTTTTTAACTTATATCGGATCAGTGGTATTAATTGTAGAGTTACATTTATTGCTGGTTTTAGAAGTAATTTTTAACTTACCCGGTACATAGGATCAGTGGTATTTATTGTAGAGTTACGTTTTAAGAAGCTCTTGTTAAGTTTTCAGTATATTTTTGAAAGTTGTTTATTTTGCTTATCTTGTATTATATTGCTGTATGCTGTAATATAATGTCACCATAAGGACATTACGATATTACATCTGTGTGACATAATGCATTCTTTGGAATCTCCAAAAACAGTTAATTTTTAGATGAAAGTTTGTGATACGCCACAGCTTCATTGCGAGGACTGTTCAAATATGAATGTAAGTAGAACGTTTTCTCATGCACTCATGCGAAAATCACCTGGAAATAAATATCACAGCGTAGAAAAACATTTTACCTATACATTGATACCAAACCTGTTAAAATCCGTTGACTTTAGCCATGTATATCGTTCGATAAACACTGTCTACTCGTGTATACTAATACAAAACATGGTTGGAAGAAGGTCAGGGTACGCCGTTGAAACACGGTCTTATATTAAGAATCGTTGTATTCTTGGTATATGGTGCAAAGACATTTTTGATGAAATATGTTCTGTTTATGGGCATAATGAAATGTCTTTTCCGACAGTTTTTCGTTGGTGTAAGAAATTCAGCTGTGGGCTAGGTTCAACAAAAGATGCACCACATGATGGTCGGCCGAAAAGAGCAACATCTGCCAAGATGGTTGCTAGAGTGAAAGAAATAGTTGCTACCGACGCCCGATACACCACTAGGCAAATAGCTAGTATGGTTGGCATCTCATTAGGAGCAGCTCATACAATTCTGAAACGGGATTTGAAAATGAAAAAGATCTGTGCTAGATGGATTCCCCATCTGTTGACAGATGAGCAGAAAAAGACACGCGTTCATTGCGCCAAGAAGTTGCTTAAAAAGTTTCCAAATTACAATGCACGGTCTTTCGCTAATGTCGTCACAGGTGACAAGACATGGGTTCACTTTTTTGAGCCAAAACGAAAGATTCAGAACAAAATATGAGCAACAAAGTAATGCCAAAGACCATGCATTGCAAAGCGGACCATGAGCGTCAAGAAGGTAATGTATGCCATATTTTCAAATCAGGGCCCTGCTATTCAGGTTGCTGTGCCTAAAGGCAAATCTGTAAATGTGAAGTTTTACAAGAATAAAGTTCTTCGAAAATTGAAGAAATATTTCAAAGAAGGAAGACCCGTATTTGGTTTGGCCAATGCCAGATTGCTACATGACAATGCGTCATCGCACAAGGCATTCATTGTGCAAGACTATCTGAAGCAGGAAAAGGTTGTTGAACTCCCTCACCCCCCGTATTCCCCTGACCTTGCCCCGTGTGACATTTTTTTGTTTCCGCGGCTGAAAAAATACCTTTCTGGTCGAAAATTTGTACAGCGCAAACACATTGGTTCTGCAATATTCCAGTGCCTTCATAGTATACCTCGAAAAGACTACCAAAATGCATTCAATGATTGGATCAGAAGACTGAGAGTTTGTATATCTTTTAAAGGGGAATGCTTTGAGGGGACAAAATAAATTTTTCATCGAAATCTATCACGGAATCATTTTTATGTGCTTAGTTGCATTCATATTTGAACAGTCCTCGTATTACACGGTTCATTATAACACGGTTATGGCTGTGACACAGTTTCAAGATGGATCCCTAAAGTGTATAGATTATATAGAAAAATGACCATAAATGGTCATTTTTCTATATAATCTATACATTAGTGTTTGGTTATACGTAACACAGTTGTTTAACTAACACGGTTTCAGCTTTGGACCCCATAAATAGTGTTGTAAAGAGGTTATGGTGTATTATTTATACTCAAAACATTGTTTGTGTGGGCTTATTAGAACTGCCTCATTGAAGCAGTTAGAACTGCCTCATTGAGGCAGTTAGAACTGCCTCATTGAGGCGGTTCTAACGAATACCCATGCTCTTTAGAACCGCCTGATTGAGGTGGTTCTAATGAGTACCCACTACCTGTGTCTTGGTGCAGAAATTAGTAAATGGATACCCATGTAAACCCCAGATTTCTCTAAATAAAGTGAGAATTAAAGGGGTGTTTACTTTACTGGTGTGTATTTTGGTTTCATTTGGTGGCAGGGCTTGAGATGTCATTTCATCTCAATGTCGGGTAAAAGTCCCACAAAATTGGAGGCAACGTCTCCAAAATAACCTTTACAGTGTTGACGGGGAAGTTAAACTTCAAATCAAACAAACAAGCAATTTCACTGGTGTATTTGCATGATGATAACCAACCCTTGAGAATTTAACGATATCTAATGTCATTTAAAATGGCAACTTTTGAAAGCATCTTATTTACCCTTAACTACATCTGAAAATGCCGTCTGCTTATGTCGTCTGCTAAATTTTTTTGCAAACTTTTTAAAAATATTTTTGTATACAGGCAAACAGTGTGGACCCAAATCAGACTGCTCCTAGAGGAGCAGTCTGATTTGGGTCCACTCTGTTTGCAAAAATGACTTTTAAAGTACCGTAACCAGCAGACGTCAAAGCAGACGGCAATTGTCGTGATAGGCATTTTATGGGTAAATTTCTGCTTCAAGCATAGATTTGGGTGCTCATATAAGACAGTTCTATCAATTACCCATAATCTATGAATATGGTTTTGAGTCAAATAAGGAAAGCACTGGTTACCCAGCGAAATCCTACTTTTCTCAATTTTAAGTGGTGTTTTTAACTTACGGATATGTTTAACATAGACTTTTTACCTGTTAATATTTCCAATTAAACTGTTTTATGGCGGTGTCAGATTTGTTTTGTTTGAGGTAAGTTGTAAACAAATGCATGTGCTTTGAGCAAACAGTGTATACCCAGATGAGAGCTGCGTTTTCTGTGTCTGTTCTTGGTTTTAGAAGCCTTCTTGGTTGGGTGGTTATGCTGCTCGCCTTGTAAAACAGGGGCCGCAGGATCGATCCCGGACTTCTCCAGCCTTTCGGATGAATCTTTAAACGGAGGTCCCGCCTCTGTATTACCTTAGCTGCAGATGAGACATAAAACTCACTCACTCTGATCTGGGTATACACTGTTTGCCAATGTCCAAAGAAATGGCTGCTAGGCATATATGGGTTAACCCATAAAATGCCAATCACGACAATTGTCGTCTGCGGGTTATTTAAAAAGTCATTTTTTGCAAACAGTGTGGACCCAGATTAGACTGTTCCTCTACGAGCAGTCTGATCTGGGTCCACACTGTTGGCCTGTATGAAAAAAAATATTTCTAAAAAGTTTGCAAGAAGATTCAGCAGACGACATAAGCAAACATTTTCAGATGGCATCTTATGGGTTAATGCATAACTTGCCTTTTTTGGAAACCAATGGATGCTTGCTTATGACAGGTTGGTTGCTTAATAGAGGTGGCCACTATGACAGGTTTTACTGTTTACTGTAAAAATCCTAAAAATTGGGACACCTTGAGGACTTATTGTAATTCTCTTAAAATTTTAACAAATTTGTTTCGCAGTCTAGCAAGGAGTCCAAAAAGTGCCGACGGAATGGGAAATAGTGCAGACCCTGATCAGACGGCTCCTTCAGGAGCCGTCTGATCTGGGTCTGCACTGTTTGCTTAGGCCTGTCTGTCCCAATACTTAGGCTCATTATGGTAGGTATCGTTTCAAATAGGCTTGGCATTTGTTTACATTTCAGTTGTGTGAATGACAGAATTGGACTTGGTTTTTATCGAATAAAGTAAAAATTATGAAAGGTTCATCTGATCAGGCAATGCATATATAAGCCTGAAGGTTGATTCCTTTTAGGAGTAGTTGGCAGAGATCCTCCTCTTCAACCTTCTCACCGGGCATTTTGCTAGAAAATCAAAATTAAAAGGAAGTTATCACAAATGCTGCAACAGATAAAAAAATTTGATTTTTGTCAGGGCCTGACAGATCAAACCTTCAACCACTTGCCCGGCATTCCACAGCATCTTGAAAATAGCATAGAATTATCATATTCCCTATATGTTCTATACATTTTTCTGGGCAAGTGAAATAAAATATCTTTTGCCCAGCCACAATTTAGACTTGTCCCGGGCAGCCGATTTGTCAGGCCCTGAGTTTGGTCATACATATTTGACTTTCTGTTACATTATAAGATGGGCCACCTTGACCAAATGGAGCGCTGACTCTTAATCATTAGGTCTCTCACTGCTGTGGATCCTGCCTCACTTTGGTTACAGGTGAGATGCCAAGCTCTGCAATGGAAGGTCTGGTGGTTTTTCTGCGGGTACTCTGGTTTTTGCCCACCTCTGACTAATGATCAGCTCGAAATAAGTGAAATAATCTTGAAAAGGGCCGTATAACCAAAACCAGAAAACAAATTCTGTGACAGTATTCCTTATTTTATTCAAAACAAAAAATACACATATATTTTTGTATTAAAAATAAAACATTTATGAACAGTATATTGTCTTACACTTTTCATTTCCTGGCTGACGGCTCATAGACCCTGTTTTAACCCTGATCCTTGTGAACACGACAACTCCTACCCTTGCAAACAGTGAAGATTCAGATCAGATGGCTTCTGAAGAAGCCATCTGATCTGAATCTACACTGTTTGTCATGCAGTTTGTGAATTGAACAAACTCATTATATGAACTAACCTGATTGGTTGATAGTTAGCAATGTGTGTGGCTAAATTAATTTATTTAGCAGGATAAGGGTTAAAGGGAGCACTGACCCTTAGAGCACAAATTGTTGCAGCAGAAGACATTTTTATCTTATTTTTCAGACAAAATAAAAAGAGAATTTTATACAAGTCGTCATTATATAAGAAATTTATAAAATAAGCCTGGAGCATGTTTCTAATAAATTTTATATGAAATGACCACGAGTGTAAGATTCCGTTTATCATATGAGCCCCGCCCAAGTGAATTTGTGTCTTCGAACATTCCGTCATGACAAATTTTAACTGCGCATGCCCAGCCATTCAGAGGAGCCAGGGATATGGCTTTCTGTCTGAAGGTTCCTCATGATTC
The DNA here is from genome assembly GCA_963580285.1 of Lucinisca nassula. Lineage (NCBI taxonomy): Eukaryota > Metazoa > Mollusca > Bivalvia > Lucinida > Lucinidae > Lucinisca > Lucinisca nassula. Next base: position 93,044,281 of record OY757011.1, on the reverse strand, counting down.
ACTGCTTGTATGAGCGAGCAGTGAAGGTTCTGGCGAGACTGCGCGGATGCGCAGGCTCGCCTGAACCTTCGCTGCTCGCATAGGCGATAAGTACCAAAATCGCTTGACGGGGCCCATATGGCGATTTGAAATCAGATTTTATCGGCAAAGAAGCTCAAAAGAATGTAAAAAATACGTAGGGTTGTCATGGACGGGGGCATAATGGCATCATTATGCAACTAACCATGTGTTATGTCATGTGTGGTCATATTGTAGTTTTATGTCGTACCAGTGTCATGTGTGGTCATATTGTAGTTTTATGTCGTACCAGTACCCAATTTAACGATGGCTTTGGCCGGCCCTGGTAGCTAAGTCGGATGCGAGTCTGACTGGTGATTGAGGGTGGCAACATTCTTTCATGGAGATCGATCATAAAATCTTTTCTACAGTCATTCTCTCCCTTCTGTTGATTCAAGAAGGGCAGTTGTCAGTTTCTGGTGAAAGAATGTGCACTGTATTGGTAAACAGCTTACAATGGAAGGTCAGGTGTTTTTTCTCTGGGTAGTCCGGTTTGCCTCGACATAACTGAAATAAACTTGAAAGGGTCATAAAACCAAACTGCTTGTAAAACATGACTTATAGTTAACAGCAGGCAACAATTGTTGTAATTGGCATCTTGAGGAACAGATGCACACAATGCATTTTGCTGGCCTTGGTAGCTCAGTCAGATGCACGTTTGACTGGTGATCAGGTTGACGTGGGTTGGATACCTGCCAGGGTCTGCAACATCTTTCGTGGAGATTGATCATGAAATGTTTTCTACGGTCATCCTCTCCCTTGTCCTGATTCAAGAAGGGATGTTGTCAGTTTCTGGCAAAAGATTATGCATTGTACTGGTTAACAGCTTAGGTAGGAGCCTGCCCAGGAAAAGTGGCTAGGTAAACTGACCGGCTCAAAAATGAGCTTAGATGTTATCCACCAATACAAACAAGCGAAAACACAATGCATTTCCTAAAGCTTTTGAAAGGGAGACAACTTTGATGTCATCTTAATTGTCTGCCTCTAATCTCAGCCCGTGAAATATTTGTTTGATTGAGGTTTAATGTCTGTCAACACAATTTAGGTCATTTTGGAGTCGTTGCTTCCAATTTGGTGGAACTTTTACCCAACATTGAGATGAAATGACATCTCAATCCCTGCTGCCCAATGAAACCAATAGGGTTTACATGCAAGGACAGGCAGAATCGCACCACTTTGCCTGGGCAGGCTTAGACCTTCGAAGTGTTTTACCAGTACTCGTGTGTGGTCAGTTTCAGCTCTGCCTGGATGCATCATACAGCCAAATTTATTTATCCAATCCCCAATGGGTGGGGGCCTAGCCCGTGAAATAATGGTCCTTTTTAAAAAGAAAGAAAGGGTTCTTCAGGAGCACATTCTTTTTTTTTATTTTTAAGAGTTGACCCTATTTGGAAGGGGCGCAAGAGTATTTTTGTAAGAGATGTTCCCCTTCCTGAGAAATGAGAACCAGATTTATTTTTAAGGTCACTCATCAGTGATGAGATCTTAATGGCCAAACACTAGCTTCCAGAAAAACTAGCAAACTACTACACTCCAGTTATAGTAGGAGCCATTTAAAAATTAAGGGACATCGACATCACGAAAGCACGCCTATATAATTCTGACCCCTTTGAACCTTTTATATCGTAAAACTGGGGTTTACAGTGGTAAACATTATTTTTCTAATTTCTGCTCTGAAATATAGATTATGGGTACTCGTTAGAACCGCCTCCAGGGTCAATTGCACATCTAGGTCACAGGAGCTAAAATAGATTTTTCAACTGAAAATTTAAAAAAATCTTCTTCTCTGAAACCGCAAGGCTCTGGTCTTTGATAGAAGCCTCCGTGGTCGAGTGGTTACGCTACTCGCCTTGTAAACCAGGGGTCGCAGGTTCGATCCCGGGCTTCTCTAGACTTTCGGATGAGTCTTTAAACCGAGGTCCCGTCTCCTTATGACCTTAGCTGTTGGTGGGACGTAAAACTGAAACACTCACTCACACTCAATCAGGTCTTTGATAGTTGGCGTGAAGCTTCATCTAGCGGACCTCTGTCAAGATTTTCAAATTATAGCCTTGGGGCTAAAATTGCCCCACCCTGGGGCCCACATTTTCTACATACGCTAATATAGGGAAAACCTTAATAAATCTTTGTGACTGAAACCAGAAGGCCCTGGTCTTTGATATTTCACATGAAGCTTCATCTTATAGAATGCTCATTACGTAAACATGCCTATACGAATACATTGTAAATTTTACCGCCAAAAAATCGAAAAATTTAAGATGAAAAATTGTGATAATTTACGTATTTCTGCTCAAAATATAGATTGTGGGTACTCGTTAGAACCGCCTCATCGAGGCGGTTCTAACATGTACCCACAATCTATATTTTGAGCAGAAATAAGAAAAATAAGGTTTACCCCTGTAAACCCCAGTTTTACTAGATACTAGTGGGGTTCAAGGGGTTCAAAATTATATAGGCGTGTTTTCCTGGTGACTTGTCTGCTCTGCTTTCGGCCCCCGCCAATCGGGGCTCGAAGAAATAGATAGGCTGCATGATGCTTCCACCGACCGCACACGACACTGGTAAACAGGACCTAAACCTGCCCAGGTAAAGCGGTGTTAGTCAGACCGTCCATGCTTATAAACCCTATTGGTTTCATTGGGCGACAGGGCTTGAGATGTCATTTCATCTCAATGTCGTGTAAAAGTCCCACAAAATTGGAAGCAACGTCTCCAAAATGACCTTTACAGTGTTGACGGGGACGTTAAACATCAAATCAAACAAACAAAAACTTGTCTGCTCACCATGACAAGTAAAACTTTTGAAGGATGAGTAAAATTTTGGTCTTGTCCCAATGAAATTTACCACAATCTACATGCCCTTTATAGTCATGCAGGACGCGTGGAATTTTGAAGAATTTTCCAGCACTGGGACCTCTAAAAAGATTGTTCAAATAACCTTGGGGCTAAAATGGCTTTACCCTGGGGCCCACGTGTTTTACATAGACTTATATAGGGAAAATCATTAAAAACAAGGCCCAGGTCTTTGATATTTGGTATAAAGCTTTATCTAGTGGACCTCTACCAAGAGTGTTCAAATTATAGATTTGGGGACAAAAATGCCCCCACCACGGCACCCACATGTTTTACATAGACACATGTAGGGAGACCTTTTTAAAAATCTTCTTGTCAGAAACCAGAAGGCACAGATCTTTGATATTTGGTTTGAAGCTTCAGCCAGTGGACTTCTACCAAGATTGTTCAAATGATAGCCTTGGGCAAAAAATGGCCCGGCCCCGGTGCCCACATGTTTTTCATGGACTGTTAGGGAACTTATTAAAAGATCTTGTCTGAAACCAGAAGGCCCACGGGCGGGCCACGGGTCATTTATATTTGGTATGAAGCTTTATCTAGTGGACCCCTACCAAGTTATGTAGGGGACACCTTTAAAATCCTCTTTTCTGAAACACAAGGCCCAGGTCTTCATCTAGTGGACCTCTACCAAGATTTTCAAATTATAGCCTTGGAGCCAAATATGACCCTGCCCAAGGGTTCAACTGGTTCAACTGATGTACAACTATTTTGCTATTTCATGGATCTATGAAGATATTTATAACAATCAGGTTAACGAACATGTCTTGCCTTCGTTCACAGTTTCTTTATTCTATTTTCTGGTACACAGGTGAGTGATACAGGGCCATCTTGGCTCTTTTGTTTATTATATTTCTAAGTATTTGGCAAGACTAGGGTTACCTTTATAAAATGGGGGCGGAAAATGTGGTCATTCAATATCAGAAAATTTACGCACATGTTACTAAATGTTACAGATTGACATCTGTTGCTAGTTTCCCGTTTGTTTGAACCGAGGTTTAACTCCCCCCCCCCCCCCCCCCCCCCCCCCCGCCGTGTTAACACTATTTAGGTCATTTTGGAGACGTTGCTTCCAATGTTGTGGGACTTTTACCCGACATTAAGATAAGATGAAATGACATCTCAAGCCGTGCTGCCCAATGAAACCAATAGGGTTTTTATGCATGCATTACGAAAACACGCCTATACAAATACATTGTACATTTTGCGCCGAAAATATGAACACTTTTAGATGAAAAATGGGGATATTTTTCTTATTTCTGCTCAAAATATAGATTGTGGTATTCGTTAGAACCGCCTCATCGAGGCGGTTCTAACGAATACCGACAATCTATATTTTAGAGCAGAAAAAAGAAAAATAAGGTTTACCCTTGTAAACCACAGTTTTACTTTATAAAAGTGGGGTTCAAGGGGGTCAAAATTATATAGGCGTGTTTTCGTGATGGACGGTCTGACTCGCGTCACTTTAGGCCTTCTTAGTATTCCAGTGTGGTCGGTTGGAACCACCTATCACTCTTGAGCAAATCATAACAATCATGATTTGCCGTTGTTCTGGCACCGATAGCTCATTTTGGACTGACCTTTTAAATTTAAAAAACAAAACAAAACAAAAAAAAAACAGGCAGGTCTTCACTTTCTTCGGTGGGGCACTGGCAGTCCAGTGCAATTTGCTCTTGTTGGACAAACTGCCACGATTTGCAGCCCAGAAGCACTTAACTTTTTTCTCGTGGTGGAGCTATGCAGTTCTGTCAGCTTGACCATGGCAGACATAAAAAACCTAAACCTGAACGAACAAACGAACGGCAGAGAATTTCTATCTTTTTTTAACTATTACAAATTAGGATCATAAAACGCCCTGATACAACGCATAATGTAGTAATGTAGTAATTTCTTCATTTTGATTTTTTTTACTACATTATGCGTTGGCATAGTCGACGCGAAATGAAGTAAAAAAATTATTTCATTTCGCGTTGATATGCACCATATCGACGCATAATGAAGTAATGATGGTAGAACATAGCTGTCTTCGAAAAGACTTAGGAAGCAATACAGTTAAATTCCTACAATTTAGACCACATTTGAGACGGTTCAAAAGTGGTCTTTAAGACCACAGTTGAACAGTCCAAAAGACGGTCTTCCACAAAAGCACACTGAAGGTCAAAATCACAAAGAAAATGTAGCTTTAACCTTCCAAATATGCTTTAAAAACAAAATTTGTATTAATTTTAGGTGGTCTTAATAGTGGAATTTCATTGTATTTGATTAAGCCAGTAGAATTAAATCTCAATGTCGGGTAAAAGTCCCATGAAATTGGAAGCAACGTCTCCAAAATGACCTAAATAGTGTTGACGGGGACGTTAAACCTCAAATCAAACAAATCAAACAAAAGACAGACAGGCAGACAGACAGACAGACAGACAGACAGAATGGACAAAAACTATATACCCCCTTGCATACTTCGTATGCCGGGGGTATAACTAGATGGGCTGCACGATGCTTCCACGCAGAGCTGATACCGCCCGTACATGAGTCCTCGTAATCTGCTTAGAAGGTCTAAGCCTGTCCAGGAAAACTGCTGCGAGTCGGCCCATCCATGCATATAAACCCTATTGCTTTTAATTGGACGGCAGCGATTGAGATGTCATTTCATCTCAATATCGGGTAAAAGTCCCATAAAATTTGAAGCAATGTCTCCAAAATGACCTAAATAGTCTTGACGGGAACGTTAAACCTCAAATCAAACAAACAAACTGTTGACGCATAATGAAGTAAAATTAAGTATGCCACCCATCGCCGCAAAATGAAATAATTCTTTCATTTTGCTCAAACCTCTTAGTATCGACGCATAATGAAGTAAAAACGACATTTTATTTCATTTCGCGTCGACTATGCCAACGCATAATGTAGTAAAAATTTCAAAATGAAGAAATTACTACATTACTACATTATGCGTTGTAACAACGCCCTGCCCTATCTAAGTTCAAGTACGTTTTAGGAAAGTTTTGTCTAGGAATATTTAAAGCGAGAAAGTTGGCCAGAGACAATCAATTTTTATGGAGATGGTTCTAGTAAGTACCAACAATCTATTACATAACACTCCCGTGCGACATATTGCATTTTTCACATCTCCAAAATGGCTACTTTTCTGGTGAAACTCCGCGATATTTTTCTTATTGCAAACACAGACTGTGGGTGCTCGTTAGAACCACTGAGGCGGTTCTTACGAGTACCCACAACCTATGTCTTGAAGCAGAAACAAGACAGATAAAGAATACCCCCTTAAACCCCAGTTAGCTCTATATCAAGTGGGGTTTATGTGGGTATTCTTATCACGGACTTGTTCAGGTGATGTATGAAGAAATCAGAAAACTATCACACAGGTTCATCTACCCCAAAATATGACAGACACCTTAATCAAGCAAACACGCCTATATAATTTTGACCGCCTCGAACCCCACTATCATATAATAAAGCTGGGGTGTATAGGGGTAAGCCTTATTTTTCTTATTTCTGCTCTAAAATATAGATTGTGGGTACTCGTAAGAACTGCCTCACTGAGGCGGTTCTAGCGAGTATCCACAATCTATATTTTGAGCAGAAAAAAGAAAAATATTACAATTTTTCTCCTCCTTAAAAATTTCGTTATTTCGGTGGTTAAGTTTACAATCTATTAGTATAGGCGTGTTTTCGTATTGTTCACCTGCTTCTTCGCTCCAAATAACAATGCATTTCAATATGTTTTTGTTTGTTTGAGTTGAGGTTTAACGTCCCCGTCAACACTGTATAGGTCATTTTGGAGACGTTGCTTCCAATTTTGTGGGACTTTTACCCGATATTGAGATGAAATGACATCTCAAACCCGGTCGCCCAATGAAACCAATAGGGTTTAAAAGCATGGACGGACCGACTCGCACCGCTTTGCCTTGGCAAGCTTATCTCCTGTAAGCAGTTTACCAGTACTCGTGTGCGGTCGGTTACAGCTCTGCGTGGAAGCATCATGCAGTCAATCTATTTCTTCAAGCCCCGATGGGCCGTTTTTCAATATGTAGTAGCTGTGAAAGTGTGTGTGTGTGTGTGTGTGTGTGTGTGTGTGTGTGTGTGTGTGTGTGTGTGTGTGTGTGTGTGTGTGTGTGTATGAATTCGGGTTTAACGTCGCTTTCAACAATTTTTCAGTCATATCACGACGGTGTCTGGTTGCGACAGGGAGCTCAATGCTCACTTTTATAGTGCTGCCTCACTGAAGTATTATGTCCCAGACACATTACATGATACCACACCCAGGCCAGTCACATTATCCTGACACTGAGTCGACCAGTCCTAGCTCTATCCCGTAAATCTGAGTGCCAAGCGAGGAGCAGCTAGTACCATTTTTAATGACTTTGGTATGTCGCGGCCCCGGGATCGAACCCGTGACCTCCCGTTCCCCGGAGCGGACACTCTACCAACTGAGCTATCGAGGCCGGTGGTAGCTGTGAAAGAATGCATGTTATCTTTTATGAGGCAAAGCTCTAGGCGGGGGCATCAGTGTTATTTAGACACAATTGTTTTGACTGTTATTATTATAATCTCAGCCAACAGTGCTTTTTAAACAAAATCATCTTTTATATGAATTACTTAGAAGTCCAACCACCTGAGCCCTTATACAATTCTTATAAAGACGTACGTGGCGATTTTTGGTGGACAGCGGCAAAGTAGTTAAAGATGGTAAGCTTATTCATTATGATAACATTTCCTTGAGGCATAGTGCATTTTTATCATATCTCAAAAATGGACATTTTTTTTCTGATAAAAAATGTGATATTACTCATATTTTTTTTTCTCCAAACATAGGTTGTGGGTGCTCGTTAGAACCGCCTCAGTGAGGCGGTTCTAACGAGTACCCATAACCTATGTCTTGGAACAGAAATAGAGGAAACAATACAATCGAAATCAACGTCTCCAAAATAAGCTAAATAGTGTTGATGGAATTAAAAAACAAAAAAAAAACAAAAAAAAACAATACCCCCTAACCCCCATTTTTCTGTATATAAAGTGGGATTTTAAGAGTATTTATTACACGGACTTTTAAACGTTATTATGGTAAGTTTAAAGTACGAAAATGTAGCCATGTGAAATATACTATTTTGGTTGATTGTTTTGCAATTAACAAACAGTTACTAAGCACAGAAGCTTTGCGTGCTGATGTACACGTGACAAACATCGATTTATACGGCATCCAGGTATCTTTTACTTTATAGCGGTAACAAGTCCGTGAAACGAAGACCCCTCTAAACCCCACTTTCTATAGACTTTTAAGAGAGAAACATGGGATTTATGAGGGGTATACATTATCTGGATTATTTTTGCTCAAAAACACAGATTGTGTGTATTCGTTATAACCGCCTCATTTAGGCGATTCTAACGAACACTCACAATCTATGTTAAAAGAAAAAGCAAGAAAGATATTACAATTTTTACTAAATAATTGTCACTTCTGACACCATGTTGGACGCCATTATTTCACATGGACATGTTTTCCTGATGTCTTACTTATCTAATCTTGTAAGGCCTCAGTGTTGTGTAATGGAGTTACCATCGAGTCGACCTCTCTTGGGTTTGTGAAACAGAGAAGACCGAGACTAGACACTGCAGATCGCAGCGTTTGATCAGGGTCTTCTCTGTTTATCTTAAAGAACACGGAATTTAATGGTTAATCGAGAGTCTAAGTCCCGCTCATCACGAAAACACGCCTATATAATTTTGACCCCCTTGAACCCCACTTTCAGTATATAGTAAAACTGGGGTACACAGGGGTAAACCTTATTTTTCTTATTTCTGCTCTAAAATATTGATTGTGGGTACTCGTTAGAACCGCCTCGATGAGGCGGTTCTAACGTGTACCCTCAATCTATATTTTGAGCAGAAATAAGAAAAATATCACAATTTTTCTCCTTAAAATTTTCATTTTTCGGCGATAAAAGTTACAATGTATTTGTATAGGCGCGTTTTTCCTAATGCTCAGGACCATTTCCCCCGCCTCGACCCACCAGTGCTTTGAACACTATCTCTAAAATGGCCTTTTTCTGATGAAAATCAGTCTTATTTTTAATACACACATTGATTGTGGGTGCTCGTTAGAACTGACTCTATGGCAGTTCTAACGAGAACTCACAAACTATCATTCAACCCATTTTGTATCAAATGGTATCTTCCACCTTATATACTCAGATTAGATGAAAACGCACCAACAGTACAAAACCTCAAATTTTAATCGATTCACAACATTTCCAGCATTTGATCACGTCTGGGCTTGATTTCTTCAAGCCCAGATCGGCGGGGGCCCAATAATAGTAGCAATAGTGGAAGAAGTAGTACAGTATAATTATTATTGTTTTGTTTGATTTGAGGTTTAACGTCCCCGTCAACACTGTATAGGTCATTTTGGAGACGTTGCTTCCAATTTTGTGGGACTTTTATCCGACATTGAGGTGAAATGACATCTCAAGCCCTGTCGCCCATTGAAACCAATAGGGTTTATAAGCATGGAAGGTCCGACTCGCACCGCTTTGCCTGGGCAGGCTAAGGTCCTCAAAGCGGTTTACCAGCACTCGTGTGCGGTCGGTTTCAGCTCTGGGCCCAATAATAGAAGCAATAGTGGAAGAAGTAGTAACAGTATAATTATTATTGTTTTGTTTGATTTGAGGTTTAACGTCCCCGTCAGCACTGTATATGTCAATTTGGAGACGTTGCTTCCAATTTTGTGGGACTTTTACCCGACATTGAGGTGAAATGACATCTCAAGCCCTGTCGCCCATTGAAACCAATAGGGTTTATAAGCATGGAAGGTCCGACTTGCACCGCTTTGCCTGGGCAGGCTAAGATCCTCAAAGCGGTTTACCGGTACTCGTGTGCGGTCGGTTTCAGCTCTGCGTGGAAGCATCATATGCAGCCCATCTATTTCTTCAAGCCCCGTTGGGCGGCGGCCGAGTATAATTATTATCATCATCGTTTTAATATTAAAATTGTTATCAGTACTAGTAGTAGTTATAGTATTATTCTTATTCTTATTTATGTACATTCCAACAAACAATATTGGCCAGTTTTATCCAATTTCATTTTCATCCCGTTAACACGCTCATGCAATGCCCTTGTGAATCCGATTTTATGTCAAGAAAAATAAGGTTTACATTTCAACCCGCAATTTACCTGCAATTGTATCATTAGATAATGCCCTAATTATGGGTGAATAGCAAATAGTTTTCAGTCGCTTTCAATTAACTGTTATAAACTTCATTTGAAACAGATAACTAAAAAATTAAGAAAACGATAACTTGTGTACAGCTATATATTTATCTTTGTGACTTAAGTGCTACATCCTTTAAGTCAGGGCACAACACAATGTACATGTTGGCAAGTTTGAAACACAACTTCCCATACAAAAGCGCCAATGGTACTGAGTCCACTATGTTCCTCACGCACCCTTATGATGGACGTCAAATGATCTTTTATTAGTGTATCCAAAAAAAAAAATCAGACCAATCTTTTTTTTCCCACAAAGTGTCTATGGAAAAAATTTAATTGCTGTAAATCTAAATGTGGCATACAAATCCTTTTCTTTTACTGAACTGCAAGAAAAATACGAAGTTCTATTAATAGATCATGTAAGCAACTCGTGTTAGAATTAATGTGTAAAGGTATTGAAGAATAATATTAGTGACTTTAAAGAGTTAGGTCATTCAAAAGCTCGAGTCACACTTTTCCTTACGCACTCTTATGATATCCGTCAAACGATTTTTTAAAAGTGTATCCGAAATAATCAGAGCCAATCTTTTTTTCACAAAGTGTCTATTGAAAAACTTTTAATTGCTGTCATTCAAAATGTGACATACAAATCCTTTTCTCTTACTGAACTTCAAGAAAAATACGAAGTTCTATCAATAGATCATGTTAGGAACTCGTGTTAGAATTAATGTGTAAAGGTATTGAAGAATAATATTAGTGGCCTTAAAGTGTTCTAGGTCAATCAGAGCTCGAGTCACAAAATTAGGGTGATTTCATCTCGTTGCTTAAATGAAGTCTTGTCTTATATTTCAGAGCGCCATGGAATTTACGGAGAAGATGAAAATGTTACTCTGTCTAATGGCGTTGACAAAATATGTTAATGCTATTACAACAGGGAACGAAACAGCAGTACACGTCTTTCCGAATCGGTCATGCAATTCAAGTCGAAGACTGAACCAACTTTCAAATACTTCGACGAACAAGATTTCAGACCATAGCTTTGTCACTGGAGAGAACTCTTCTTTAAAAGAGAAAGCATTCAAAGTCAAATATGTTGGTTTACAAACGTTGAATAATGCTAACGCACAGTCAAGTCCACTACATTACAGTCGTATACAAAGAGACATTCCGTTCGACTTAGCACAAATTCACGCACTTTCAGAACGTTCAATGCAACTTTGTCCCTACTCTGATTTCTGCCTCCTCAACGGATCGGCGATTGAGCAAAATATATGGGTTAATAGAATTTCTTGTTGTAAAGACTGTCACTGCGATAAAGGATGTGGTAAACGCATGGACTGCTGTTTTGACTATCTGGATGAGACAAAAATTGTTGAAAACAATAACCTTATTTGTACGGAACCAAGAGTAAAACGCGTCAGTGATGCTAATGGCATTGAGCAACCTATTACACACTATTTTATGGTCGACAGTTGTCAGGACAATAGTTCCCGGAAATGCAAAAATGAGTTGTCGGCAGAATGGGGTTTCATCTATCCAGTATATTCATATTCAAAGGAAATGATATATTACAACCGACACTGCGCGGCATGTAATGGAGTGAACGATACTATAGAATGGGACGTTTATTTGGCTTGTCGTTTTTTCGATGCTTTAATTGAAAAAGGACTTATTGATGGCTTGAAACATGGCAAATGTGGAGGTATGTACGGAGATTGTTATTGGAATCAGTAACTATGCAAGTCACCATGCAATACGCATGCGCCGACTGGAGTGCTGGCTCCACGTTTTGCATTTCCGGCCTGATTTCCTACTTTCGATTTACTGACGGCCTTTATTGACACCGAGTAATTTGTTCACATGAGAATATTTGGGTAATAATTAATTATCAGAATCCTCACACACTAGAATAAGATTGTGTCATATGTTAATTCTTGCATATGGTATAATTGGGGCCATAATTTGTATTTATACATCCTCTGTCAATTGAATTGTCCGCTGGAGAGAAAATTGTCCATAAATTCGTCATGGTACTAGTGCGGCAAATGTGACTGGGAAGCTCCGTGGTGATTTGTTTTTGTTTTATTTGAGGTTTAAAGTCCCTGTCAACACTGTAAAGGTCATTTTGGAGACGCTGCTTTCAATTTTGTTGGACTTTTAGTCGACATTGAGATGAAATGACATCTCAAGTCGTGTCACCCAATGAAACCAATAGGGTTTATTAGCATGGACAGTCCGCCTCGCACTGCGGTTCCTGGACAGGCTTAGATCCTCTAAGCGGTTTACCAGTACTAGTGTGCGGGCCGGATTCAGCTCTGCCTGGAAGCATCATGCAGCCCATATATTTCTTCAAGCCCGTATGGGCGGGGGCTGCCGTGGTGACTAGGAAGTATGGCAAGCCTTTTTACTATTTATTATGGAATGTAGATATCTAATTTATCATAGAAGATATATATTATATTAGATATCTTAATTATTATATAAGATATCTTATATAGCATATAAGATATCCTATATAATATATGAGACATCTTTATACCTTATTTATTATATAAGATATCTTATATAGCATATAAGATATCTTATATAATATATAAGATATCTTTACATATAAGATATCTGATATGTCATATAAGATATCGTGTATGCTTTATTAGATATCTTATTTATTATATTAGATATCTTATATAGGATATGAGATATCTCATAAAGGATATAAGATATCTTATTTACAAAATGTATAAGATAGCTTATATACTAAATAAGATAGCTAATATAGCATATAAGATATCTTTTGTAGCATATCAGATATCTTATATATTGTATAAGATATCTTATTTATTATATAAGATCTTATTTATTATACAAGATATATTATTTAAAGATGGAAATAGGATATCTTATATGATACATAAGATATCTGATATATTATATAAGATATCTTATATGTTATATTAGATATCTAATTTGGTATATTAGCTCTTATATAGCATATCAGATATCTTATATATTCTAGTGAATAAGATATCTTAAATCCTATATCAGATATCTTATTTGATATATTAGATATCTTATACAACATATAAGATATCTTATTTACCTAAATATATAAGATATCTTATTTGACAAATAAGATATCTAATATATTTTACCAAAAAACATAATGAAGTCTACCCCAAACTGCCAAAAGCATATCTGGAAATGACTACCCCCATTTATGCCTAACATTCCATTACCCATTTTGTGCCAGAACCCCTTGCAAACAGTGCAGGCCCAGATCAGATCAGGGCCTACACTATTTGCGAAACATTCAACAATTTTCAGATTACACAACCTGTCATACCTAATATTCAAAATGGACTCCTGCCATATATAAGGAGAATGATTCCATTTGGTAAAAAGGGATAAAAGGGACAAAGAAATATTGAACTAATTATGCGAAAAGTAGAGGCAGATACCATGCTGAATATATGCACAGTCTGGTGAGAGGCTTTGTTTTTGTTTTTGTTTTTCAAAATACATGCAGCGAGCAGCGCTTGGCATAACTCAGAGTTTGAATTTTCAATTAAGACTTCTAATATCTGAAGAATTTTTGTAAGGGAGGATTATTAAATTATACAAACAAAAGCAAGCTGGATTTATTATCTCTCTCTCTCTATATATATATATCTCTCTTAAAAAAAAAAAAAAGATGTATCGCACCTGTTTGGGAAACCCACACTTCAAGAATGCATTTATAATCAATTTTCTCCAGTTCTCTGTCTGTGTAGCAGTCTTTTGTGCATATAGGTACGAGAGGGAGCGACTATTATTTGTTATTTCTTTCGAATTTACATAGATGTCTTATATGTTGATTAAGATATCTTATTTATCAAACGTATATAAGATATCATATGTTAAATAAGATATCTTATACGCTTTATATATCATATGTTAAATAAGATATCTTATACGCTTTATAAGATATCTTATATGTTGAATAAGATATCTGATATACCAATTAAGATATCTTATATACCAATATAAATAAGATATCTTATATAATATATAAGATATCTGATATGTTATATAAGATATCTTATATGCTATATTAGATATCTTATTTAGTATATTAGATATCTTATATAGCATATAAGATATCTTATATGTTTAGTAATTAAGACAATCAGATATCTTATTTATATAAGATATCTATGTTATATAAGATATCTTATTTAAGATATAAGATAACTTATATATCATATCAGATATCTGCATTGCTGAATTAAATAAGATATATCATATAGGATATAAGATATCTACTTTAGGATATAAGGTATCTTATATCCTATATGAGATATCTTATATAATAAATAAGATATCTTATATAATAAATAAGATATCTACATTCCATAATAAATAGTAAAATGGCTTGCCATTGTGTAGCAACGTTGCATTCATAAGCTCTTTGCGACAAACAAAGTATCCTTCAACAAATACTTACCTAACTTCATTTATGAGGTGCTGTTTTACTATTTAATTGAATTTCAAGATTTAGTTATTTGCTTGTATTGGAGTTTAAAGGCCCAGGCATCCCCATTTAGTACATTTTTGAATCGTTCAGTTAACTTATCCACACTTTTCCTGGGCAAGCTTATACGTTAGCGGTTAACTAATACAGTGCACATTCTTTCACAGAAACTGACAACTGCCCTTCTTGAATCAGCAGAAGGGAGAAAATGAAAATAGAAAAGATAGGAAGGAATGTTGCCGACTCCAACAGGAATCGAACACGTGTCCTTCTGATCACCAGTCAGACCTGCATCTGACAGACCTACCAAGATATCTTTTAGTCAAATTATAGATAACTAAGAGTAACATTTTTTTATATCTGTAATTATCGATATTTTTTGATATCATAAAAAAGGTAACCAATGATATGTAAAATATATTTCTTGATATCTATAAATTTATTTTATGATATCAATTATTCCATTGCATATATAGATATCCAAAAAAAATCCAATTATAGTTATCATTTCAAAGGCTGAATTATAGATATCACAATTTTTAGTAATTGATAGCAGAAAATATATTTTCGATATCAATAAATGTAATTATCGATATCCTAAAATGTTCTTCAATATTTGATATCTATATATAGCGAATAAAAGATATCTATAAATGAATTATAGATATGTCTTAACATATTTTAGATATCATAAAATATATAATAGATATGTAATATTATTTTTAGATATGAATGTCAGAAAATATTTTATGGATATCAATAAATGATATTTATGATATCCTAAAATTTTCTTCTATATTTGCTATCTATATATAGAATAATAGATATCTATAATTTGAATTATAGATATCCTTAAACATATTTCAAATATCATAAAATAAATAATAGATATCTAATATTATTTATAGACAGTTAATAATAATTATTGATATCCTATAAATCAAATTATATATATCATTAAAACAAATTACAGATATGTACAATTAACATTATTGATATCTATAATTATCTGTATTTTTTGATATCATAAAATGAAATCCAAGATATGTTATATATATTTCTTGATATTAATATATTTGTTTTATGATATCAATTATTTCTTTGCATATATAAATATCTAAAATCAAATTATAGAAATCATGTAAAAGGCTGAATTATGGATATCACAATTTTCAATAATGGATATCATAAAATACATTATTGACACCAATAAATGAAAATATTGTTATCCTCAAATGCTCTTCAATCTTTGGTATCTATATATCAAGTAAAAGATATCTACAATTGGAATGAATGATAACCCTTTACATATTATAGATATCATGAAATAAATAATAAATATCCAATATCAATAATTTTAATTATAAATGTCTATAATTTGATTTATAGATATCTATAATTTGATTTATAAATATCTACAAATTGATATATAGATGTCTGTAATAAAAATATAGGATATCAACAAATATTATTATATATCTATAAATAATATTAGATATGTATTATTTATTTCATTTTATCCATAATGAGTTAAGGGATATCTATAATTCAAGTTATAGATATCTTTTTTTCAATATATAGATATCAAATATGGATGAACATATCAGGATATCAATAATTACATTTATTGATATCCATAATATATTTTTTTGATATCCATTATTCAAATCTGTGATATCTATTATCCAGCCTTTAAATGGTATCTATAATTGGATTTTAGATATCGTTATATGTAAAGGAATAATGGATATCATTTAACAAATTTATAGACATCAAGAAATATATATTACATATCAATGATTACATTTTATGATACCAAAATATTGATAATAATGTTAATTATAATTTGATATATAGATACCTAGAGTAAAATTATAGATATCTCCCAATTGTATTAAATAGTAATTCGGCACCCCATATTCATTTATCTTCCTAGGACTACCCCTGATAATGCAAGAGTCCTGTTATTTTTCATATATATTGTGTGTGTCATATATGCTTTGCAATGTATTATAAAGTAGAAGTAAAACGAAGATCAGGAATCGATACAGTTAACTTACTCCACCCACCAAAGACAACAAAGGGAAAGAAACACAAACATGAAGCGACCAGACAAAAGTGGAAACCTAAACAAAGGAAGGCCATAAGGACAGTTACTTTCCCACAAAATGGCCAAATGGCCATCTAAAATAAAAAGACACAAGTGATACACACAGTAAGTAACAAACAACAACATAAATAAACCGCCACAGAAGAACCGCCTTGGAACGATCAGTGGAAAGAATTCCACTGGGGGGGGGGGGGGGGGCTTTAACCGATTTTACATGGCCATAATCCTCGCCCTTACCTCTGTCGCGGTATACACTAATTTTGTTTAGTCCACATGAAGGCTTCCTAACTCATCAGTGTAACATCTCCGAGAACATACAAATAAAAAAACTACAGAGATGAATTATACGACACCGTAAATCAGTATTTCATTGATAAATGATAAAACTATCAACATGACTCACACAGCTAATACCTCCATTCCTACAGCTTTAACAATGAATCTCACAGCTATCACAATGGCTCATATAACTGTCATCATGATTCACGCATCTCTAAGCGTGATTCCTACAACTATCACCTTGAGGAAAGCAGCTGTCACCACGGCACATACATCTGTCTCCGTGATTCATACAACCATCAGTATGTCTCGTACGGCTATAAGCATGACTCATACATATAGCTGTCGTCATGGGTCATTGAGCATTCACCGTGACACCTACAGCTGTCTCCAAGGTCCATACAGCTGTCGCAATGACCCATAGAGCTGCAAATATGACTAATACAGTTGTAACCATGGCTCATACAACTGTCTCCATGACTCATACAACTATCATCATGACTCGAACTGCTGCCAGCGTGACTGATTAAGCCGTCATCATCACTCAAACAGCTATCGCCATGACGTATGCTGACAACACTATCATAGTGCTGCCAGCATAACTCATATAGCTATTATCATGGCTCTTCCAGCTGTCTCTGTGGTTCTTACAGCAATCACCACGACTCATATTGCTGCCACCATTACTAATACAGCGATTGCCATGGCCTATTCAGCTATCACCATGAATACAGCAAACATCTACCACCATGTATCCTGTAGCTATTGCATTGACTCATGCAGCAATTTGATCACTCACACAGCTGTCACCATAATTAATTCAGCTATCAGGACGACATCTACAGCTATCACCAGGAATCATACAGCGCCCACAATGACTCGGATATCTTAATTTCAAATACAACTGCCACCAAGATATATTCCGTTTGCAACAGTCATACATGTATATCCTATAGCCCTCAGCATGAATTATGCGACTGTAACCATTGTTCATATACCTGTCACGACGACTCATAGGACTGTCACGATGCCTTTCAGCTGTCACCATAACTCATAGAACAGTTATCATGGCACACACAGCAGTCACCATGATCCGTACAGCTTTAACCATGACTCATATACAGATATCAACATGCTTCATACAGCTGTCGGCATGTATCATGGCTCGAACAGCTGTCGCGATGATTCATACAGCTGCATGACATGATGGCTAATACATCTGTCACAAATCACGACTCATATACAGCCATGACCATGACTACCACTACCATGATGCATACAGCTATCACCATGACTGATTTAGCTGTCACCGTGAAATATACAGGTATCACCTCGCCCCATACACATGTCATGATGACTCATACGGCTATCACTAGCACACACAACTATCATTATGACTCATACACCTGTCATCATGACTCTATCACATATCACTCCCTGTCACTTTGACTCGTTTACCCATGCTATGACTCACACAACTGTCACACTGACCAATACAGCTGTCACGATGACTCGTACTTCTGTAACCATGACTCATCATGTTGTCACGAGTTGCAGACGGCATGGCTCCTTCAGCTGTGACGACGCCTCAAACAGTTGTCAGCAAAACCCATGAAGCTAATGACTACTACCATTATACAACACCGTAAATCAAACAGCAGTCATCTTAGCTCATACGGCTGTCACGATGATGCATTCAGCTGGTACCATGGCTTATACAGTTGACACAATGACTCATAAAGCTTTCACAATTACTTATCATATAGCTATAACCGTGACTAATACAGCTATCACATCGACTAATATAGCTCTAACGAAGACTCATAACATTACTTATACAGCTATCATGATGGCTCATACAGCTGACTCATGCAGTTGTCACCATGACCTACATAGCTATAACCATACATCTGTCACCATGACGCCTATATCTATCAGCACGACTTCTGTAGCTTTTACAAAGGCTCTTATTGCTACTGTCATGACTTGTACAGCTGTTAACATGACACCTATAACTACCGCCATGACCTATACAGCTGTCATCATGACCAATATAGCTGTTAATATCACTTTTACACCTGCCATCATGACTCACACAGCTATCATCATGACTCCTACAGCTGCCACCATGACTACTTCAACTGTCACCATGACTGCAACAGCTGTCAGTATGACTCATACATGTATGACGATGACTAATAAATCTATCACTATGCTTCATATAGGTATTATTTTAAATATACTCAGAGGCAATAAAAAGTAAACAGTTTTTGATTTGGAATACCGGGTCTTATATTGCTGTCTGTCATAAAGTATGCCTATGTCCGTTTTTCCCAAACGTCTAAGTTTGTAGAAGTCCAACTCTTTTCCTGTTGCAGTCATCCATGATGGAGTTATTGCCCTTAATTGATAATCAATATTTCCAACAAAATCCCGTGTTGTACATGAAATTCAAACTTATGCGCATCGCACAAGTCATGTACGAGCGTTCATCGATTAGACGCCATCATTACTTTGCCATTAAACCCAAACAAACAGCTTCAAACTCAATTGTAATTTCTGCCTGTTCCGGATTATCTCCCTTTCAATTAAAATCATAGTGAATGAAATGAGTCTTTTTTTCAAATCGTGTAAGATATTCATTTGAAACTTTCACATAATTTTTGTTTTCCTCGGCATTTTTATACTTACTCCATAGTGATGCCTCGAAAATTACTCAAAGAAAAGTTAATCACCAGTACAAACAAATCCCAAAGTAACATAAAGCATTTAATCAAAGGAAGAACGTAAAAGGCGAAAATGACATTTTCTTTGACAAAAAATGTTGCATTTTACCTTGTGTTTAATTTAAATAGTGGATATATTCTTGCCAATCAGTTCCCCTTCTTTGAATCTGTTGCAGAAAAAAATCATTTATTGAATAACACTTATTCGAAACACATGTTTAAAGGGAAACTACTCAAGACAAAATATTGGATGAGAGCCCCCTGTCCATTTCAAGTGACGAAATTTCATTATCCTTTAATCAATTTTAACGGAAACTGCTGCAAATCACGCAGAAGTGGTTGTTCTTATTTATGATGCCACATATGTATGTAGAGAGGGAGACATTGGGACGCAAATCAGCGTTCAGTAACCTGTATACTTACTTTTGCCTCTCAGTATATGTTTGTAAAATATAAATGTCCCAGAAGAGCAACAGTACTATTTTAATTGAAAGGTTAGAAATAACTGTGGTAATATTTACATATAATATTTACAACTTTGTGCTACTTTGGCCCATTGTAGTTTAAATAGTCTTTCTGTGCTAATTGGTTGCACATACACATGTCACTGATTTACTATGCTATTATTTCATATATATAGTGTATGCCATGTATGCTTTGCAGTGTGTGATACCACTGATATTGCATTCAGTATTTCATTTATAAATAATAGAATTATCAAGATGACTCACACAGTTAATACCTTCATTCCTACCGAATTCACCATGAATCTCACAGCTATCACAATGGCTCATATAACTGTCATCATGATTCATGTATCTCTAAGCGTGATTCCTACAGGTATCACCGTGACGAAAGCAGCTGTCACCCTTGCACATACATCTGTCTCCGTGACTCTTACAGCCATAAGTATGTCTCATACAGCTATATGCATGACTCATATAGCTGCCGCCATTGGTCATTGAGCCTTCACTTGACACCTACAGCTGTCTCCAAAGCTCATACAGCTATCACAATGACCCATACAGCTGTCACAAAGTGTCTCATACACTATGTCTTCTGTAGCTATTGCAATGACTCATACAGCAATTAGGACACTCACACAACTGTCACCATAACTCATACAGTTATCACCACGACTTCTATAGCCATCACCATGAATCATACAGCGCCCACAATGTCTTGGATATCTTAATTTCATATACAGCTGCCACCAAGACTTATTCCTTTTTCAACAGTCATATCTCCTATAACTATCAGCATGGATTTTACAGCTCTAACCATTGTTCATACAGCTGTCACCATCACCTATAAGGCTGTCAACATGACTCACACAGCTTTCTTTACGACTTCTATAGCTCTCACAATCACTACTTCAGGTGTGAGCATGAATCTTACGAAGATAACCATGACACCTTGTCACCATGACTCATAGAGCTACCACCATGACTCGCATCCCTTCCACTAGGACTTATATAGCTTTCATCATGTCTAATACAGCGATCACAATAACTAATACAGCTGCCACGACGATCCATATCATGACTAATACAGCCATCACGATAACTCATACAGATGTCAACATGACACAAACAGCTATTACCATAACTCATGCAGCTATTACCATGACTCGGATATCTATCAGCACGACTTTTAAAGCTTTCACCAAGACACATATAGCTACCACCTTTACTCATTCAGGTGTTACCTTGACTTTTATAGCTATTGTCATGACCTAAGCGACTGTAACGATGACAAATACAGCTGTTAACACTACTCATACAGCTGTCACCATGACTCACTAATCTATCATCATGACTACTGCTGTTGTCAGTATAACTACTACAGCTATCAATATGACTAATGCATCTTTAAAAATGGCTTATACGACCGCCAGTATGGCTTATACAGCTATCGCCAATGCTTACAGCTTTCACAGAGACTCTTACAAGTGTCACCAAAATTCATGCAGATTTTTAATCGTGATCCCGACAGCTATCACCATGACGAATACAGCTGTCACCACAGCTCGTACAGCTATCTCCGTGACACATACAGCCATCACTCTGTGCTCATACAGCTTAAAGCTTCGCACATATTGCTGTCGACAGGGTTCATACTGCAAACACTATGTCTAATACAGCTGTAACAATGAACCAGATGACTACGTCTAAAGCTGTCTTCATGCCTCATACAGCTATCAGGATGACTCGAACAGCTGTCACAATCACTCATTCAGTGACCACCATGAGCCATATAGCTATCACCATCACCAATACAGCAAGCTCCAGCCCATCGGGACTTGGAGAATTAAATTAAGATGCAAAGTGTTTCCACGCATAGCTGAAACCGACCGCACTCGAGTACTAGTATACAGCATAGGTCTAAGCCTGTTCAGGCAAAGTGGTGCGAGTCGGACCGTTCATGCATATAAACCTTTTGGTTTCATAGGGCGGCAGGGCATGCGATTTCATTTCATCTCAATGTCGGGTAAAGGCCCACAAAATTGAAAGCAACGTCTCGAAAATGACCTAAATAGTGTTGACGGGGACGTTAAACCTCTATTCAAACAAACAAACAAAAAACCAATACAGCTATCTCAATCACTCGTACAGCTATCAACATGAGGGTTGTAGCTATTACCGTAACTCATACAGCTACGAGGGTAGGCTAAAAAGTTCTGAGCCTGACCAAGATCCAATGGTTTGTCCATGCTGAAAGTGCCTTATTTTGCAACATAGTCTCCCTTCCTGTCCACACACTTCCTCCAGCGATGCTGGAGTCCTTGGATCCCAGTGGTATAGAAGGTCTCATCTTGGTCCCTGAAAAACTCCTCCACAGTAGCTATCACCTCCTCGTCTGACCGATAATACTGCCCAACCAAGTGCGTTTTCATGTTTGGAAACAGGAAATAATCTGATGGAGCTAGATCAGGTGAATACGGAGGGTGATCGACAAGTGTGAAGCCACAGTCATGCACAGCAGCCATTGCGACAACCGATTTCTGAGCAGGCGCATTGTCCTGATGGAACAAGACCCCTTTTGTCAATTTTCCGGGTCGTTTAGCCTTAATTGCTTTTCGCATTTCTTTTAGCAGATCTGCATAATACTCCCCATTAATTGGTCTGCCCTTTTGAATGTAATCTATGAATATTATACGCTTGGCATCCCAGAACACTGATGTCATCACCTTCCCTGCAGAGGAGACGACCTTTGCCTTCTTTGGAGGGGGTGAGCCAGGGTGCTTCCATTGCATGGATTGTCTTTTGGTCTTTGACTCAAAGTGATGAACCCAACACTCACCCTGAGTGACAAAACGGTCAAGAAAACCATCTTGGTCTGCTTCAAAAATAGCCAAGTTGGCTTGTGACAGGTTCAGTCTGGTCAGGCGTCAAAAGCCGTGGCACCCATCTGGCGGAAACCTACGACATTCCTAACTCACTGTGTAGAATGTTCTCTACTCGTTCACGGGAGATGCCAACAGTGTTAGCTTACTGATTCACAGTTAAACGCCTGTCATCCATCACGGCCGTGTGCTCTTGGCTGATGGTTTCCTCAGTTGTTGCCGTCGTGGGTCGTCCACACCGGTCATCATATTCAAGGCTGTCCTTGCCCATCTTAAAATTTCCTGCCCACCTTTTTACGGTTGCATACGAAGGAGCATCATTCCCTAATGTAGCAACAATATTGGTATGAATGTCCTTAGGAGCTAACCCCTTTTTATGGAGGTACTTGATGACACCACGATGCCAGATTTTGTCCATTTTCTCAAAAACGTGTTAGTATCAATTTTCAAAGTCTAGAATTTCTACGTTATTGCAGGTAAACTTGAACTCATTTGAGTCAAATCAAGAAATAAAGGTTTGGATTTAACGAATACAAAATTTCATGGCAGTTCGATGCCCGCTTCTTGGTCAGGCTCAGAACTTCCCAGCCTACCCTCGTATTAAGATGACTCATACAGCTGTCCCTAGGACTCACACAGCTATCACCACGACATCTATAACTATCACCATGAATCATACAGCTACCACCACGATTCATACAGATATCTTAATTCACATACAACTGTCACCACGACCCATAGCGCTTTCATCAGCCATATCTCCAGTATTGTCACTATGAACCATTGCTCATACAGCTGTCCATATCAATATGACTCACATAGCTTTCCTCATGACTCCTACAGCTGCCACCATGACTTCTTCAGATGTCATCATGTCTCATACAGCGGTCGCCATGACACATACAGCTGTTATCATGACTCATACAGCTATCAGCACGACTTCTAGACGAATCATACGGCGCCCAAAATGACTCGGATATCTTAATTTCATATATATCTGCCATCAAAACTTATTTCGTTTTCAACAGTCATATCTCCTGTAGCTATTAGCATAAATTATGCAGCTGTAACCGTTGTTCATGTAACAATCAACATCGCTTATAAGCCTGTCAACATGACTCACACGGCTTTCTTTACGACTTCTACAGCTGTCACCATGATTACTTCAGGTGTCACCATGACTCTTACAATGGTACCCATGACACTTATAGCTGTCACCATGACTCATACAGCTATCACCATTGCTCGCATCCCTCTCACCAAGACTAATATAGCTTTTATCGTGTCTAATACAGCGATCACTATAAATAATACAGCTGCCACGACGAGTCATGTAATGACTAATACAGCCATCACGATGACTCATACAGCTGTCAACATGACTCATACAGCTGCCACCACGACACATACAGCTATTACCGCAACTCATACAGCATTTACCATGACTCTGATGGGTTCGAATCCCGCCGGGGTTGGCAACATTCTTTCGTGGAGATTGATCATGAAATCTTTTCTACGGTCATTCTCTCCCTTCCGCTGATTCAAGAAGGGCAGTTGTCAGTTTCTGGCGAAAGAATGTGCACTGTACTGGTTAACCGCTTGCGTATAAGCCTGCCCAGGAAAGTGTTGATAGGTAAACTGACCGGCTCAAAAATGACCTAAATAGTGTTGACTGGGCCGTTAAACTCCAATACAAACAAACAAAACCATGACTCTGATATCTATCAGCACGCCTTTTTAATCTTTCACTAAGACACATACATATACCGCTATTAAACATTTAGATGTCACCTTGACTTTTAAAGCTATTGCCATGACCAATACAGCTGTCACCATTTCCAATTCAGCTGTTAACATCAATCATACCATGACTCACACATCTGTCATCATGGCAAATGCTGTCTTCAGTATGACTACTACAGCTGTCAATATAATTAATACACCTTTCAAAATGGCTCATACGGCTGTCAGCATGGCTTACACAGCTATCACCATGACAACAGATTTCACCGTGACGCTTACAACTGTCACCATAATTCATGCAGCTCTAACCATTATCACTACAGCTATCACCATTATGAATACAACTGTCATCTTGGTTCATGCAGCTATCTCCGTTACTCATACAGCCATCACTCCGTGCTCATACAGCTATAAGCATCGCTTATATTTCGTCAGGTGCCATAAAGCTTACACTATGCCTGATGCATTGAATAACATGATTGAATAACATGAGTATGCCTAAAGCTGTCTTCACGCCTCATACAGCTATCAGCATGAATCAAACAGCTGTCACAATGACTCATTTTGTGACCACCATGATCAATTTAGCTATCAGCATGACTAATGCAGCAAGCCCCGTAAACCTCTATTCAGATCAACAAAGGAAAGACTAATACAGCTATCGCAGTCACGCATACATCTATCACCATGATTCTTGTAGCTATTACCATAACTCATACTGCTATTAAGATGACTCATACAGCTGTAACCGTGACTCACGCAGCTACCACCACGACTTCTCCAACCATCACCATGATTCATACAGTTACCAGCATGACTATAACGATATCTTAATTCCAAATACAGCTATCACCAAGACCCATAACACTTTCATCAGCCATTTTATCTCATGTACTGTCACTATGATTCGTGCAGCTGTAACCATTGGTCATACAGCTGTCCATATCAACATGATGCACACAGCTGCTGTCCTCACGACTCCTACAACTGTCACCATGACTACTTCAGGTGTCATCATGTCTCACACAGCGGTCGCCATGACACATACAGCTGTCATCATGACGCATACAGCTATCAGCATGCCTCGCATAGCTCTCACCATTGCTCACACAACTGTCCCCATGACTAATACAGCTAGCCCCATGACTTACAATGTTATCACCATGACTCATTCAGCTGTCACCACCATTAAAGCCTCCGCGGGTGTAGCGGTTAAGCTACTCGTCTTAGAAACCAGGTATCTTGGGTTCGATTTGGGCAGATCATATTTTCTTAGTGCAGATTATATTTCCTTTTCCTTTGGGATCATACGCCTTGCAAACTATATTGCTGTTTCTGAAGGTACTCAATAAAACCGAGTCTCCGATTTTCGTTCTTTTATTTGATTTGTTTCCAAAGGCAACCCTTACCTCACTGCAGCTGGTGTTAAGTGCCGTGTGGCGGCCGTAAAAAGTCTCCCCGTCCTTCATCATAGTGCAGATTATATTTTCTTAGCCTCTGGGATCATTGCGTTTGAAAATCGAATATCGCTTAAGCCGGTGGTAGGAGGCGTATGCAGCCTTGCAAACTATATTGCTGTGTATGAAGAGACTCAATAAAACCGAGTCTCCGATTTTCGTTCTTGTATGTGTTCTTTATTTCCAAAGGCAACCTTTCAGCTTTTTATTCTGCAGACTTTCGGATAAATCTTTAAACCGAGGTCCCGTTTCTATATGATCTTAGCTGTTGGTGGGACGAAACATGCCCCAGCACGCACGCACACACACACACAGAGCTGTCACCATGGCTTAAACCGCTGCCACCGCGACGACTACAGCAATCACTACGACTGGTACATGTATGTATCACTACCACAGGGACACATTCATTTATTGTCATGGCTCTGGTAGCTATTACCAGGACTTAAACAGCTTCCAACATTACTCCTATAGCTATTCCCATTACTCATACTGGTGTTAATATGACTTATACAGCCATCACCACAACTCACACAGCTAGCACATTGACTCCTAAAGTTATCACCATGACTCATAAAGCTGCCACTATGATTCATACAGCTGTCCCTATGACGTATAAAGCTGTCACAAGACCAATACAGTTGTCACAATGACTATCACAAGAATCACATAGCCCAGATAACCCTGTACACTATGATTTTCTGTTCCGTGTTGTAGTCCTTGCTTCCAAAGGATTATTATATATGACTTCACCACAGCTTGTATTTAGGGAATGTGTGGCGGCCGTCAAACGTCTCCCTGCCCTTGATCATAGCGTGGGTTATATTTTCAAGTCATTTTGGATCATTGATTCCACTGCGAAAATTTGAGAATAGTTGAGGGTCACTGGCTAGGCCTAATTGTGGAAACTAGCTAGTCTGTCCCAGAAAAAACCTTGTACACTACGGGTTTCGGTTCCGTATTGGAGCCCTTGCTTCCAAAGGATTGCCCATTATATAGAACATCATACAGTTATTACCATGTATCAAATGGCTATCAAGATGTCACCCTTAGCTGCCTTCATAACTCATACAACTGTCATCATGATTCATTTAGCTGTCATCATGACTCATTCAGCTATCCCCACGAATCATATTGCTATCACGATTACGCCTGTATTACCTTTGCACATACAGCTATCACCATGACTCATACAACTGTCAACATGACTCATGCAGTTACCACAAATACTCATGCAGCTGTTATGATTAATCTTCAAACTCTCACTATAACTCAAATAGCCATCACCATGACTCATACAGCTTTCACCATGAATCATATTTTAGTCTTACTCTTATAATTACTCTTATAGCTATCACCATTTGTTATACAGCTATCGCCATGATTCGTACTGCTGTAATTGTGTGTCATACAGCTGTCCCCATGATTCATATACCGTCGCTACCATCATGAATCATATAACTACTCTTATAGCTGCCATCTTGGCTCATACAGATATCAGCATTGCCCATGCAACTGTCAACAAGGTCATGAATCTGTAAACATTACTTATTCAAGGCGGTTCTTCTGTCGTGGTTTTTTTTTTCGTTATGGTTTGTCTTTGGGTGTTTGTGTCGCTTATATCATTTTATTTTGGATAGCCTATTGGCTATTTTGTGGGAAAGTAACTGTCCTTTTGGCTATCCGCTATTGATGTTTCCATTAGGGTCTGTTGTTTCATGTTTGCGTTTCTTTCCCTTTGGTGTCTCTGATGGGAGTTGTAGGTTAATGGTATCGATTCCTGATCATTGCCTCGCCTTCTAGATTATTATGACCAGCTAGTGTACTACATGTATCTAACAATCTTCAAGCCAAATATTCATGTTTGAGAGGTATAGATAAACACAAAGTAGTTTTTCGTCACTTTTAGAATATAAAAATATGCAAGTATATAGGTATAACTTTAGCTCTATTGTGATGAATGTTACAAATTTTAAAATTTCTGTAAAATGTATAGATCTGTCCATGTTCATTATGCCCCCAACTTCAAAGAAGTTGGAAGGACATATTGATTCTGCTTCGTTCGTCCGTCTGTCCGTCCGTCCGTTACGCTTTTTATGCATAACATAACCTAGGAACCTATATGCTAGGGTTTTGAAATTTCATATATGGATACCTCATAGAAAATTAGGTGACACGTATTATTTTCTCATCCCTATCAAGAGTTTGAATTTTTCTTTTTGATAAAATCTTTTCAGCAGAATATCTCAAAACCTAGAAGAGTTAGAGCCTTGAAAATTTGTGAATAATTTGGTGTTGATGATTAGATGACTTCATTAACTTTTGACTAAATTCCGAAAAATACTTCATGAGTAATGACCCTTTGTTACTTTGGGTATTTGTACATTGTATGCTTTATGATACATAGCATAACTTAAGAACCATGTATGCTAGGGCTTTGAAATGTAATATATGGATTCCTCATGGAAAATTAGGAGACACGATTTTTTTTTCTCATTCGGATTATGCCCCTTTCAAGAGTTATTGCCTTGATTTTTATTTTGATAAAATTTTGTCAGCAAAATATCTCAAAATCCATTGAAGCTAGAGCCTTGAAAGTTGGTGAATAGATTTGTGGTGATGAGTTATGATCCGTTGTCACTTTGGACATTTGTACATTGTACCTCTGTATATTTTGTGATGTATAGCATAACTTAAGAACCGTGTATGCTAGGGTTTTGAAATATCATATATAATCTTCTCATGTAAAATTAGCAGACACGTGTTTTTTTCTCCTTATCCGGATTATGCCATGTTCAAGTGTTATTGCCCTTTGATTTTTTTTTATAAAATCTTGTCAGCAAAATATCTCAAAAACTATAAGAGCTAGAGCCTTGAAAGTTGGTAAATAGATTGGTTGTGATGAGTAGATGACCTGATGAACTTTTGACTAAATTCCGAAAAAATAATTCATGAGTTATGGCCTTTTGTCACTTTGGGTATTTGTACATTGTATGTTTTGTGATGCATAGCATAGCGTAAGAAACGTGTGCCAGTGGAGTCGATAGAGTGCTGGACTATGAATCAGATTGTCGATTATGAATCAGAGGGTCGTGAGTTCAAACGCCGGTGGAAGAATGGAATTTTTTTTTTTTTCTTTTCGTTTCTTTTTTTCTTCATAAACACACATAAACAGTTATCATCTCCCTCGCACAACCAAGCTGTTAGGGGTGGGGATATTGCATTTATACATGCATACCTGTGTGTGCGTGTGCATGCATGCATGTGTGCATGTATGCGTGCCTGCATATGTGAGTGCATACATGCATGTATGTGTGCTTGCTTGCATGAGTGTGTGTATGCATGCTTTCATGAGTGTATGTGTGTATGCATGTGTGCTTGTATGCATGCTTGCGTGTGTGCACACTCATGTACATGCTGTATGTATGTGTGCATGCAAGAGTGCATGCATGCATTTGTGTGTGCGCATGCAAGCGTGTGTGTGCATGCATATGTGTTTGTGCATGCATGCATGTTTGTGTGCATGTGTTTGTGCATGCATACATATGTGCATGTGTACATGTGTGCACGTTTGCATGACTCGCATCCCTCTCAAAAATGACCATTAGTATCTGTCAGTCTTTTATATTTAAATTGTGATGGAATTTTCCTTGTGTTTCAGAATCAACATCGAGGGGAAGAAGGACAGTAAAAGACGCTAAAGGCTGGAAGCATTGAAATGAATTATAATTAAGAAATAAATGAAATATTGTCTGGCAACGAAATTCAGTTGTTTTCTTGCTTACTTTCAGTTTTTTTTCTGGTCATGCCTGCTTTTAACATGGCACGACTTAGGGACCTATTTTTCTGTCCATTTGTTTGTTCATCCACCAGCACACAAAATAGATGTGAAGGCAATGATCAGGAATCGACAAATAAACCCACAAAATTGGAAGCAACGTCTCCAAAATTATCTTTACAGTGTTGACGGGGACGTTAAACCTCAAATCAAACAAACAACTCACAATTTCTCCGAGGGATTTACAAATTAAATTTTGCAAGTCCCAAGACTCACCATTATTTCGAAATACTTAGGAAAACTGTGTTTTGTACAAATAATTTTGCAGTGGAACTTATAGATTGGGACATAGCGAGTTCACAGGACTCATTAGAAAAATGTAAATAGATCATCAATATGCTGATAACCAGTGCAAGTATAGTGCACATTCGTCTTTTAGAAACTGACAACGGTCTTTAGATAAGCAGAAGAGGTCGAGATGCTATAGAACATAGTTCGTGATCAAGATCACTTGCAAGAAACATCCTCAGCCTAGAGAGGATCAATCGCACGAGCTGATCATTAGCAACTTGCGCATTCAACTGAGCTACTGAGATACTTTATGGTCACAAAGCTGCTGTTGAAATAAATTATGCCTATACTGTTAAAACAAACTAACAAGTCCGGGAAATGCATACCCATTTAGACCCCACTTCATATAGATGAAAGTAGGGTTGGCAAGGGCATACATTTTTACCATAATCTTATCCACAGCATAGACGTACTATGTACTCATTATACCCCCGTTATACGAGGTATGCTATGGGGTATAATGCTTTCGTCCTGCCGTTCTTCCGTCCGTCTTTCGTCTGTCCGCACCAACAAATGGATAGTTAGGTGGCTATGTAAATTGACAGAATCAATGTAAGTCAATAGGATTTATTCCGTTAGACACCGAAATTACTTCTTTTCTGTGGCTAAAAGTAGCCACTTAAGTATCGATCCTGCCAAAAATAGCCACATAACTATCCATTTGTGAGAACGTCCGTCCGTCCATCTGTCCGCCCGATGTCCGTCCATCCTTCTTCCGTCCGTTAACATTGTGGTTAAAGTTTTGCGTCAAAGTTTCTAAGAGATTATATCTTCTGAACCCTTTGATAGATTTAGTTGATACTTACACTGAAGTTACATACTGGTCTAAAGATATCATTGATGCATGTCCTAGCCCACAGTGACCTTGAGGTCAAGGTCAAAGACTTAAAAAATTATATTTGGTCAAAGTTTTATGACAAAGTTTATAGATGCCTGTATGTTCTAAACTCTAACACAAATTCAGTTGATACTTGCATCAATGTTGCAAACCAGTCCAAAGATTTCGTTATGTTTGTCCTTCCCCCACCCAAGGTGATCTCAAGGTCACAGACTTAGAAATTTTACATTTGTTTAAAGTTTTATGACAAAGTTTATAGATGCCTGTATGTTCTTAACTCTAAGACAAATCCAATTTATACTTGCATCGAGTTTGCTTAGCAGTCCAAAGATTTTATTGATGCATATCCCACCCTGCTGCTTCAGTAACATTGATGCCCCCAACCCTTCAGTAACTTTGATGCCCTCACTCGGTGGTCCATTTAGAATTTTTATGTTTGGTTTAGCTCTTACAAGCAAATATATAGATTCTTATAGCTTCTTGACTTCTTCATTCATATTACATACCAGCTCAAAAGCTATATTAGAGGGTGGCGCTGGCCTGGGGTATACGTGACCCACTGGTCGTTTTTTTCTAACTGCTTCGAAGAGTCTGTTCTAATGAACTCCATTTATCTAAATTTGAACCAGAATTAAGAAAAGTGTCACAAACTTCCATAGATGGAGAAAAATTGACAGAAAGCAGTGTAAGATGTGTGTGTTTTCACAATGGGCCCCATTGACAGAAGTACTGAATTGAAGAGCTAATGCATTTTCCAATGTTTAATAATGTCATTAAAATTGTGATTAAAGCATCAAAACTAGATGGCGCAGTCGATGGTATACCATCGCAAATACCCAATTTTTCTGTGAATAACACTAAAGATATGGCAATGTCATATTTTTTACCTTTGACCCTGGGGCCATGTTGTCTTCAAGGTCACACGAAAAGTATTCCAATATGTTCTACTTCCAAGGGCTATCCAATAATCAATTTTCGGCAGTGCAATCCCAACAGGTTAGAAGATATGATAAAGTCATACTTTTTGACCTTTGACACAGGGGTCATGTTGAGGTCAAGGTCACACGAAAAGTATTCCAATATGTTCTACATTCCAAGGGCTATCCAATAATCAAGTTTCGGAAGTGCAATCCCAACAGTTTAGAAGATATGCTAATGTCCTACTTTCTGACTTTTGACCTTGGGGCCACGTTGGGTTCAAGGTCACAAAAAGTAACCCGCTGCCATTTACATACCATGAACTATCCACATGCAAAGTTTCGAAAGTGTAACTTCAGTGGTTGCAGAGGAAATCCGTTTACAAGAAACGTGACGGACGGACAGACAGATGGACGGACAGACGCTCACTCAACTCTGGTACGAAAACAGTATACCCGATTTTTCTTTGAAAAGGCGGGTATAATAACATTGATTAAATCATTCGCAAATGTAAGCAGAGAAACGTTTGATAATTAAGGCGTAATTATACCTAATTTAGTGACACAGAGGCCTTTCTGATATTCAATCTTCATCAGTGTGTCTCAACCCCAAAGTTCTGAAACCGAAACGGATGATGGACAAGATCCGGCAAACACAGCACATCCCCCTCCCAGCACACACCGACCGACGTAGCTCGTGAGACAGGTCAACTGGAGGCATCAGGCAAGAGACGCCCTTGATAAATGACGTTTTTGAAACATTGCCGAAATATTCGCACAATAAAATGACGTCTGTAAACGTGTTAGAAACGTTAATGGAATCGAACTGAAGGCAATGATCAGGAATTGATGCAATTACGGCTTACCGCTTAGAAGATCTAAAAAGTAGAAGTAAAACAAAGATCAGGAATTGATACAATTAACTTACTCCACCCAAAAAGACACCAAAGGGAAAGAAATACAAACATTAAGCGACCAGACCATAATGGAAACCTAAACAAAGGAAGGCCATAAGGACAGTTACTTTCTCACAAAATGGCCATATGGCCATCCAAAATTAAAAGACACAAGTGATACACACAGTAAGCAACAAACAACAACATAAATAAATCGCCACAGAAGAGCCGCCTTGGAACGGTCAGTGGAAGATTTCCACCGGGGTGCTTAAATCGATTTTACGTGGCCACAATCCTCGCCCTTACTTCCGTCGCGATTTAGACAAATAATTTGTTCAGTTCTTTCCAGGAAAAGTGGTGCGAGACGGACCGTCTTTTAAACCCTTGCGGTTTCTTTGGGCGGTAGGCCTTTAGATGTCAGTTTATCTCAGTGTCAGGTAAAAATCCCTCAAAACAGAAAGCAACCCCTAAATCTCCTAAATGGTGTTGCCTTGGCCGTAAAAACCAAAGACAAACAAATCTCAGCTATTACCACAGTTAATATGGCTATGATCTTAGCGCACAGCTATCATCACAGCAAGAATGACTGTCAACTGAGTCATATACATGTATGTCTACACGGGTGAGTTTCACAGCTATCACCACAGGTAATGAGGCTGTTCCCTGAGTTATACGGCTGTCACCACAGGTTGAATGGCCAGGTAGAATGGCTATCACAACTGATGCCGTACACCATTTACTTTTACCATTAATATTTTGGCTTGTATGGCTTTGAACTTATTCTCACAGATATCACCGCATGAAATATGGCTATCAACTGAGTTTCACAGCTATCACCACAGGTGATATGACTGGAACCCAAGTTTCACTGCTATCACCACAGGTTATATGGCTAACTCTTCAGTTTTACAAATGTCACCACATGTTATTGATCAATGGCCTCTGTCTCACAAAAGTCGCAATGGGTAGTATGGTTCCTAGAGTTTCACAACTATCAACAAAGTCAATATCGCTATCACCCGAGTTTTTCAGGGATCACCACAACACGGCAGGTAATATGGCTATCACCTCAGTTCCACAATGTCACCTTGTATATTATAGCAATAACTTCAGTTTCACCGCTGTCACTAGAGGTATTATGATTATCACCTTAGTTTCACAGCTATCACCACAAGTAATATGACATACACCTGACTTTCTCAGCTTTCCTTCACAGCAGGTGGTATGGCTATCACCAGAATATTCATATATATCGCCAAAGGTTATTTCGCTATCACATCAGTTTACAGCTGTCACCATAGGTAATAATTATAGCAATCAATTATGTTTCACCTTTTCACAACAGGAAGTATGGTTATCGGACGAATTTCAAAGCTATCACTGCAGGTAACATGGCTATCACCTAAGTTTAACAGCTGTCACCACAGTTCATATTGTTTTCACCAGAGTTTCACAGCTATCACCATAGGTAATATGGCTATAACCTCCGTTTCATAGCTGTCATCTCAGGAAATATGGCTATCGCCTGAGCTTCACAACAAGAAATATGACTATCACCTGATTTTCACAGCTATCATCGCATGTAATACGGTTATCGCCTGTGTTTTACAGCTGTCAACAAAGGTAATATAGCAATCGCCTCTGTTCATAGCTGTCACTAAATTGAGTATGGATATCACCTGAGTTTCCCAGCTGTCACCATAGGTAGTAAGGCTATTAGACCTGAGCAGGTAATATGGCTTTAACAGCTGCCACCACGGGTAATATGGCTGTCATCTCAGTTTCATATCTTTCACCTCGGGTAATATGGCTGTCACCTGTATTACACAAGAAGTAGTAGGACTATCACCTGAATTTTACACCTGTCATTAACGGTAATATACATATCACCTCGGTTTGGCAGCTGTCACCACAGGTAGTGCAGCAGTCACCTCTATCACCGCAGCCTATATATGGCCGCCAGCTGAATAACAGTTACCACTATATATAATATGGCTATCACCGCAGTTTCACAGCTGTCACCCCAGGTAGTAAGGCTTTCAGATTAGTCTTACAGATATCACCACAGGTAATATGGCCATCACCTGAGTATCCAGTTTCACAGCTGTCATCACATGTGATGTGACCTAATGCGGACTTAAACGATTATTTGTCTAAACCATAAAAGAACCAAAGCCATGTACAATCGATTTAAGCCCCCGAGTGAAAGACTTTTGCTGACCGTTCCAAGGCGGTTCTTCTGTTGTGGTTTATCTTTGTTATATTGCGTCTTCGCATGTATGTATTGCTTATGTCTTTTTATTTTCTACAGCTGTTTGGCCATTTTGTGCGAAACTATTTGTGATTTTGGCTATCCGCTTGTGGTGTTTTCATTAGGGTTTAGCTATTTTATGTTCGTATTTCTTTCCCATTGGTGTCTCTGTTAGGAGATTTTGTTCCTGATCATTGCCTTCACCTCTATTTTTAAACCAAATTTCACAGCTATCACCATAGGTGGTATGACAAACACCTCAGTTTTACGGCTGTCACCACAGATTATTAAGCAATGACCTCCGTTTCACAAATCTCAGAACAGGTAGTGTGGTTATCGCAGGTAGTATGGTTATCACCTGGCCGTATCGCTATCACATCAGACTGATAGCTATCACCAAAGGTAATATAGCAATCCACTGTGTTTCACACTTGACACAACAGGTAGAATGGTTATCACCTGAGTTTCACAGCTATCACTACAGGTAACATGGCTGTCACCTCAGTTTGACAGATGTAACCACAGGTTAAATTGCTGCCAACTGAGTTTCACAGCTATCATCAGAGGTAATATGGATATTACCTCCATTTCACAGCTTTTACGACAGGAACTATGACTATCATTTGAGCTTCCCACAAAAAATAAGTATCACCTGAATTTCAGAGCTATCGTTACAGGCAATACGGCTATCATCGCGGTTGACATCTGTCACAACAGGTGATACAACAATCACCTCTGTTTCACAACTGTCACCAACTAGGATGGTTAACACCTGATTTTCCCCGCTGTCACAACAGGTAGTAATTAATGTTATCACAGGAGTTCACAGTTTTTTGTTTGCATTGGAGTTTAATGGCCAAATCAACACTATTTTGTCATTTTTGAGCCAGTCAGGTTACCTATCCAGAATTTTCCTGGAAAGAATGACCGTAGAAAAGATTTCATAATCAATCTCCACGAAAGAATACTGCCAACCCCGGCAAGCATCGAACCCGCGTACTTCTGATCGCCAGTCAGACGCATCACCGCCGGTAATATGGCTATAACCTCCGTTTTGCAGCTACCACCACAGGTTATAAGGCTGTCACCTCAGTTTCGCATCTTACACCTCAGGTAATATGGCTATCACCTGAGTTTCACAAGAAGCAGTATGACTATCATCTGAATTGCACAGCTAGCATTACAGGTTATATGCCTGTCACCTCAGTTGGACAGCTGCCACCACAGGTAATACAGCAGTCAAGTCTGTTTCACAGCTATTCCCATAGCTTGTTTGGCTATCCCCTTAGCTTGACAGCTATTCCCAGAGGCTATATGGTCATTACCTGAGTAGCAGTTACCACTACGGTATTATGGCTATCGTTTCAGTTTCACAAATGTCGCCGTAGGTGGTAAGGCTTTCAAATAAGTCTCACAGATATCACCACAAGTAATATGGCTATCACGTGATTTTTCAAGTTTCACAGCTGTCATCACAGGTAATATGGCTATAACCCCAGGTAGTATGGTTATCGCCAGAGTTTAACAGCCATCGCCAAAGGTAATATCGCCATCACCTCAATTTCTTAGCTTTCATCACATCACCACAGGTTATATGGCTATCACTTTAGTTTCACAGCTGTCGACACATATTATATAGCAATAATTTCAGTTTCACCGCTGTCACTATAGGTAGTATGGCTATCATTTTAGTTTTCAGCTATCACAGCAAGTAATATGGCTATCACCTGACTTTCTCAGCTTTCCTTCACAAAAGTAAGATCGCTATCACCTAAGTTTGACAGTCGTCACCACGGGTAATACAGCAGTTAACTATGATTAATAATTGTCACAACAGTTAGAATGGTTATCACCCGAGTTTCAGAGCTGTCCCTACAGGTAACAACGATATCACCTCAGGTTGTATTGCTATCATCTGAGTCCCATAGCCATTAATGTATGTAATATGGCTATCACCTCCATTTCACACTGTCACCTCAGGAAAAATGGCTATCACTAGAGCTTCACAACACGAAATGTGAAATTGTGCTGAAATCAACAGAACATATGGAAAAGCTGATAAACTGTGGTGATGCTGAGTTACCTGTTGTGATGCCGAGTTGACACTATAACCTGTGGTGATAATCTGTGTAACAGCGGCGATGGACATTTGGACAGCTGTGAAACGGTGCTGAATTATAAATAACCTGTGGTGGTAGCTATAAGACGGTGGTCATAGCCACATAATCTTCGGTTACAGCTGTGAAATTGTGCTGAAATCTGATTAACCTGTGGTGATACCTGCCAAAGTTTGGTGAGAGCCAAGTATCTGTGTTACAGCTGTGAAAAAGTGCTGAAATCTTTAATCTGTGGTGACAGCTGTGAAACTGTGGTGACAGCTATGTTATCTGTTGTGAAGCGGTGAAACTGTGCTGAAATAAAAAAAAAGCTGTAAACCTGTGGTGATGCCGAGTTATCTGTTGTGATTGCGAGTTTTCCGTTGTGACAGTTATAAAACTATACTGAAGACTAAATAACCTATGGTGATATCTGTCAAACAGCGGTGATGGCAATTTAATCTATGGTGACAGCTATTAAACGATGCAGAATTATAAATAACCTGTGGTGAAAGCTGTGAAACTGTGGTGCTAGTCATGTAGCATGTGGTGGCAGCTGTGGAACTGCTGAATTCAAAAACACCAACCGGAAATATGTTCTATAAAAGAGTTATCCTTTGGAAGCAAGGAATAAACAACAGATACTAAAAGCATGATGTGCACAAGTTTTCTGGCCCAGAACAGCTAGTTTCGGCCAATTAGGCCTCATCAGTTGCCCTGAAATAATTTCAAAATTCCACAATAAACCAATGATCCCGAAGGAGAAGAACATATAAACTACCAATGACGAAAGGCGGGGATACATTTTACGGCCGCCACACACTCCCTTAATGCAAGCTATAGTCACATCAAATATGTTCTATGAAATGCATAAAGTATACATGTATTCCTTGGCCAAACTAACTTGTTTCGTCCAATGACCCTCATCAGGACCCTGAAATAGTACAAAAAAACAAAAAAAAAAAAAAAAAATGTGAAACAGTTTCGATGGCCAGGCGACCAGTGGTGACAGTTTTGACCTGTGCTAAAATCTAAATAATCTAGGGTGACAGCTGTGACACTGTATTGAAATCTAAATAGCCCGTGGTGATTGATGGCAAACTGTGGTGATAGCCACATATTAACCTGTGGTGACTGCTGTGAAACTGTGCTGAAATCTGAATAACCTGAGGTGATCCCTGCGAAAGTTTGGTGATAGCCAAGTATCTGTATGACAGCTGTGAAAATGTACTGAAATATGTATAATTTGTGGTAATAGCTGTGAAACTATGTTGACAGCTATGTTATCTGTTGTGCAGCTGTAAAACTGTGCTGAAATCAAAATAACACATTGAGAAAGCTGTGATACCGAGTTTCCTGTTGTGATGCTGAGTTCTCTGTTGTGAGAGTTATAAAACTATACTGAAAACTAAATAACCTGTGGTGATATCTGTGAAACAGCGATGATGGCCATTTAACCTATGGTGACAGCTGTGAAATGAGGCAGAACTATGAATACCTGTGGTGATAGCTATAATAGTGGGTGTTAGTTACGAAGCTTGTGGTGAAAGCTGTGAAACTGCTGAATTCAAATAGCCTACTGTGAAATATGTCCTATAAAGGAGTTACTCTTTGGAAGCAAGGCATAAACAACAGATCAGAAAAGCATGGAGTGCACAAGTTTTCTGGACCAGAGCAGCTGGTTTCGGCCAATTCAGCCTCATCATTGACCCTGAAATATTTTAAAAATTCCACAATAAACCAATGATCCCGAAGGACAAGAAATTATAGACAACATAATGTCGAAAGGCGGAGGGACATTTTACGGCAGCCAAAGACTACCTTAACGCCAGCTATATTCACATCAAATATGTTCTTTGTAAGGTTTATCATTGGTAAGCAAGGAATATACAACAGAGCCTAAAGGCATGGAATGTACACGTCCGTGGTGATTGATGGCAAACTGTGGTGATGGCCACTTAACCTGTGGTGACAGCTGTGAAACTGTGCTGAAATCTGAATAACCTTTGGTGATACCTGCGAACGTTTGGTGATAACCAAGTATCTGTATGACAGCTGTGGAAATGTACTGAAATCTGTATAATTTGTGGTGACAGCTGTAAAACTGTGTTGAAATCAAAATAACATATTGAGAAAGCTGTGAAACTGTGGTGATGCCGATTTACCTGTTGTGATGCCGAGTTGTCTGCTGTGACAGCTATAAAACTATTCTGAAAACTAAATGACCTGTGGTGATATCTGTGAAACAGCGATGATGGCCATTTAACCTATGGTGACAGCTATGAAGCGATGCTGAATTATGAATAACCTGTGATGATAGCTGTGAAACAGTGGTGCTAGTCACGTAGCCTGTGGTGACAGCAGTAAGGCTGCTGAATTCAAAATAACTTACTGTGAAATATGTTCCATAAAAGAGTTATCATTTGGAAGCAAGGAATAAACAACAGATCCGTAAAGCATGGAGTGCACAAGTTTTCTGGACCAGAGCAGCTAGTTTCGGCCAAATAGGTCTCATCAGTGGCCCTGAAAAATTTCAAAAATTCCATCAATTATCCCGAAGGACAAGAAAATATAAACTACATTGTGACGAAAGGCGGGGAGACAGTTTACGGCCGCCACACACTCCATAAACGCCAGCTATAGTCACAGCAAATATGTTCTATGAAAGGCTTATCATTTGGAAGCAGGAATATACAACAGAGCCTAAAAGCATGGAATGTACAAGTCCGTGGTGATTGATGGCACACTGTGGGGATAGCCACTTAACCTGTGGTGACAGCTGTGAAACTGTGCTGAAATCTAAATAACCTGTGGTGATACCTGCCAAAGTTTTGTGGTAGCCAAGTATCTGTGTGACAGCTGTGAAGATGTACTGAAATCTGTATAATTTGTGGTGACAGCTGTGAAACTGTGGTGACAGCTATGTTATCTGATGTGAAGCTGTAGAACTGTGTTGACAGATATGTTATCTGTTGGGAAGATGTAAAACTGTGCTGAAATCTGTATAATTTGTGGTGATAGCTGTGAAACCATGTTGACAGCTATGTTATCTGTTTTGAAGCAGTAAAACTGTGCTGAAATCAAAATGACACATTTAGAAAGCTGTGATACCGAGTTTCCTGTTGTAATGCTGAGTTGTCTGTTGTGACAGCTATAAAACTATACTGAAAACTAAATAACCTGTGGTGATATCTGTGAAACAGAGGTGATGGCCATTTAACCTGTAGTGACAGCTGTGAAATGAGTCAGAATTATTAATACCTGTGGTGATAGCTATGATAGTGGGTGTTAGTTACCTAGCTTGTGGTGACAGCTGTGAAACTGCTGAATTCAAATAGCCTACTGTGAAATATGTTCTATAAAGGAGTTATCCTTTGGAAGCAAGGCATAAACAACAGATCAGAAAAGCAAGGAGTGCACAAGTTTTCTGGACCAGAGCAGCTGGTTTCGGCCAATTCAGCCTCATCATTGACCCTAAAATATTTTAAAAATTCCAAAATAACCCAATGATCCCGAAGGACAAAAAATTATAGACAACATTGTGACGAAAGGCGGAGAGACATTTTATGGCAGCCAAAGACTCCCTTAACGCCAGCTATATTCACATCAAATATGTTCTATGAAAGGTTTATCGTTTGTAAGCAAGGAATATACAACAGAGCCTAAAAGAATGGAATGTACAAGTCCGTGGTGATTGATGGCAAACTGTGGTGATAGCCACTTAACCTGTGGTGACAGCTGTGAAACTGTGCTGAAATCGGAATAACCTGTGGTGATACCTGCGAAAGTTTGGTGATAACCAAGTATCTGTGTGACAGCTGTGGAAA
Source organism: Lucinisca nassula (assembly GCA_963580285.1). NCBI lineage: Eukaryota > Metazoa > Mollusca > Bivalvia > Lucinida > Lucinidae > Lucinisca > Lucinisca nassula. The sequence continues at coordinate 93,003,029 of OY757011.1, read as the reverse complement.
TGTACTGAAATCTGTATAATTTGTGGTGACAGCTGTGAAACTGTGGCGGAAGCTATGTTATCTGATGTGAATTTGTAAAACTGTGTTGAAATCAAAATAACATATTGAGAAAGCTGCGAAACTGTGGTGGTGCCGATTTACCTGTTGTGATGCCGAGCTGTCTGTTGTGACAGCTATAAAACTATACTGAAAACTAAATGACCTGTGGTGATATCTGTGAAACAGCGATGATGGCCATTTAACCTATGGTGACAGCTATGAAGTGATGCTGAATTATAAATAACCTGTGATGATAGCTGTGAAACAGTGGTGCTAGTCACGTAGCCTGTGGTGACAGCAGTGAAACTACTGAATTAAAAATAACTTACTGCGAAATATGTACCATAAAAGAGTTATCATTTGGAAGCAAGGAATAAACAACAGATCCGTAAAGCATGGAGTGCACAAGTTTTCTGGGCCAGAGCAGCTAGTTTCGGCCAAATAGGTCTCATCAGTGGGCCTGAAATATTTTAAAAATTCCACCAATGAACCCGAAGGACAAGAAAATATAAACTACATTGTGACGAAAGGCGGGGAGACAGTTTACGGCCGCCGAACACACCATTAACGCCAGCTATAGTCACAGCAAATATGTTCTATAAAAGGCTTATCATTTGGAAGCAAGGAATATACAACAGAGCCTAAAAGCATGGAATGAACAAGTCCTTGGTGATTGATGGCAAACCGTGGGGATAGCCACTTAACCTGTGGTGACAGATGTGAAACAGTGCTGAAATCTGAATAACCTGTGGAGATACCTGCCAAAGTTTGGTGATAGCCAAGTATCTGTGTGACAGCTGTGACAATGTACTGAAATCTGTATAATTTGTGGGTGACAGCTGTGAAACTATGTTGACAGCTGTGTTATCTGTTTTAAAACTGTGCTGAAATCAAAATAACACATCGAGAAAGCTGTGATACCGAGTTTCCTCTTGTGATGCTGAGTTGCCTGTTGTGACAGCTATAAAACTATACTGAAAACTAAATAACCTGTGGTGATATCTGTGAAACAGCGGTGATGGCCATTTAACCTATGGGGACAGCTGTGAAATGAGGCAGAGTTATGAATACCTGTGGTGATAGCTATGATAGTGGGTGTTAGTTACGTAGCTTGTGGTGACAGCTGTGAAACTGCTGAATTCAAATAGCCTACTGTGAAATATATTCTATAAAGGAGTTATCCTTTGGAAGCAAGGCATAAACAACAGATCAGAAAAGCATGGAGTGCACAAGTTTTCTGGACCAGAGCAGCTGGTTTCGGCCAATTCAGCCTCATCATTGGCCCTGAAATATTTTAAAAATTCCACAATAAACCAATGATCTCGAAGGACAAGAAATTATAGACAACATTATGACGAAAGGCGGAGAGGCATTTCCCGGCAGCCAAAGACTCCCTTAACGCCAGCTATAGTCACAGCAAATATGTTCTATGAAAGGTTTATCATTTGTAAGCAAGGAATATACAACAGAGCCTAAAAGCATGGAATCTACAAGTCCGTAGTGATTGATGGCAAACTGTGGAGATGGCCACTTAACCTATGGTGACAGCTGTGAAACTGTGCTGGAATCGGAATAACCTGTGGTGATACCTGCGAAAGTTTGGTGATAACCAAGTATCTCTGTGACAGCTGTGGAAATGTACTGAAATCTGTATAATTTGTGGTGACAGCTGTGAAACAGTGGTGGAAGCTATGTTATCTGATGTGAAGCTGTAAAACTGTGTTGAAATCAAAATAACATATTGAGAAAGCTGTGAGACTGTGGTGATGCCGATTTACCTGTTCTGATACCGAGTTGTCTGTTGTGACAGCTATAAAACTATACTGAAAACTAAATGACCTGTGGTGATATCTGTGAAACAGCGATGATGGCCATTTAACCTATGGTGACAGCTATGAAGCGATGCTGAATTATAAATAGCCTGTGGTCATGTTTACGGCCGCCACACACCCCATTAACGACAGCTATAGTCACAGCAAATATGTTCTATGAAAGGCTTATCATTTGGAAGCAGGGAATATACAACAGAGCCTAAAAGTATGGAATGTACAAGTCCGTGGTGATTGATGGCAAACTGTTGGGATAGCCACTTAACCTGTGGTGACAGCTGTGAAACTGTGCTGAAATCTGAATAACCTGTTGTGATACCTGCCAAAGTTTGGTGATGGCCAAGTATCTGTGTGACAGCTGTGAAAATGTACTGAAATCTGTATAATTTGTGGTGACAGCTGTGAAACTGTGGTGACAGCTATGTTATCTGATGTGAAGCTGTAAAACTGTGTTGACAGCTATGTTATCTGTTGTGAAGCTGTAAAACTGTGCTGAAATCTGTATACTTTGTGGTGATAGCTGTGAAACTATGTTGACAGCTAAGTTATCTCTTGTGAAGCTGTAAAACTGTGCTGAAATCAAAATAACACATTGAGAAAGCTCTGATGCCGTGTTTCCTGTTGTGATGCTGAGTTGTCTGTTGTGATAGCTACAAAACTATACTGAAAACTAAATAACCTGTGGTGATATCTGTGAAACAGCGGTGATGGCCATTTAACCTATGGTGGCAGCTGTGAAATGAGGCAGAATTATGAATATCTGTGGTGATAGCTATGATAGTGGGTGTTAGTTACGTAGCTTGTGGTGACAGCTGTGAAACTGCTGAATTCAAATAGCCTACTGTGAAATATGTTCTATAAAGGAATTATCCTTTGGAAGCAAGGCATAAACAACAGATCAGAAAAGCATGGAGTGCACAAGTTTTCTGGACCAGAGCAGCTGGTTTCGGCCAATTCAGCCTCATCATTGGCCCTGAAATATTTAAAAAATTCCACAATAAACCAATGATCCCGAAGGACAAGAAATTATAGACATCATTATGACGAAAGGCGGGAGACATTTTACGGCAGCGAAAGACTTTAACCTGTGGTGACAGCTATGAAACTGTGCTGAAATCGGAATAACCTGTGGTGATACCTGCGAAAGTTTGGTGATAACCAAGTATCTGTGTGACAGCTGTGGAAATGTACTGAAATCTATATAATTTGTGGTGACAGCTATGAAACTGTGGTTAAAGCTATGTTATCTGATGTGAAGCTGTAAAACTGTGTTGAAATCAAAATAACATATTGAGAAAGCTGCGAAACTGTGGTGAATCCGATTTACCTGTTGTGATGCCGAGTTGTCTGTTGTGACAGCTATAAAACTATACTGAAAACTAAATGACCTGGGGTGATATCTGTGAAACAGCGATGATGGCCATTTAAACTATGGTGACAGCTATGAATTGATGCTGAATTATAAATAACCTGTGATGATAGCTTTGAAACAGTGGTGCTAGTCACGTAGCCTGTGGTGACAGCAGTGAAACTGCTGGATTCAAAATAACTTACTTTGAAATATGTTCCATGAAAGAGTTATCGTTTGGAAGCAAGGAATACAAAACAGATCCGTAAAGCATGGAGTGCACAAGTTTTCTAAATAAACTGTGGTGATATCTGTGAATAAGCGGTGATGGCCATTTAACCTATGGTGGCAGCTGTGAAATGAGGCAGAATTATTAATATCTGTGGTGATAGCTATGATAGTGGGTGTTAGTTACGTAGCTTGTGGTGACAGCTGTGAAACTGCTGAATTCAAATAGCCTACTGTGAAAAATGTTCTATAAAGGAGTTATCCTTTGGAAGCAAGGCATAAACAACAGATCAGAAAAGCATGGAGTGCACAAGTTTTCTGGACCAGAGCAGCTGGTTTTGGTCAATTCAGCCTCATCATTGACCCTGAAATATTTTGAAAACTCCAAAATAAACCAATGATCGCGAAGGACAAGAAATTATTGACAACATAATGACGAAAGGCGAAGAGACATTTTACGGCAGCCAAAGACTCCCTTAACGCCAGCTATATTCACATCAGATATGTTCTATGAAAGGTTTATCGTTTGTAAGCAAGGAATATACAACAGAGCCTAAAAGAATGGCATGTACAAGTCCGTGGTGATTGATGGCAAACTGTGGTGATAGCCACTTAACCTGTGGTGACAGCTGTGAAACTGTGCCGAAATCGGAATAACCTGTGGTGATACATGCGAAAGTTTGGTGAACGCCAAGTATCTGTGTGACAGCTGTGGAAATGTACTGAAATCTGTATAATTTTGTGGTGACAGCTATGAAACTGTGGTGGAAACTATGTTATCTGATGTGAAGCTGTAAAACTGTGTTGAAATCAAAATAACATATTGAGAAAGCTGTGAAACTGTGGTGATGCCGATTTACCTATTGTGATGCCAAGTTGTCTGTTGTGACAGCTATAAAAATATACTGAAAACTAAATGACCTGTGGTGATATCTGTGAAACAGCGATGATGGCCATTTAACCTATGGTGACAGCTATGAAGCGATGCTGAATTATAAATAACCTGTGATGATAGCTGTGAAATAGTGGTGCTAGTCACGTAGCTTGTGGTGACAGCAGTGAAACTGCTGAATTCAAAATAATTTACTGTGAAATATGTTCCATAAAAGAGTTATTCTTTGGAAGCAAGGAATAAACACTAATCCGTAAAGCATGGAATGCACAGGTTTTCTGGGCCAGAGCAGCTAGTTTCGGGCAAATAGGTCTCATCAGTGGCACTGAAATATTTTAAAAATTCCACCAATGATCCCGAAGGACAAGAAAATAGAAACTACATTTTGACGAAAGGCGAGGAGAAAGTGTACGGCCGCCACACACTCCATAAACGCCAGCTATAGTCACAGCAAATATGCTCTATGAAAGGCTTATCATTTGGAAGCAAGGAATATACAACAGAGCCTAAAAGCATGGAATGTACAGGTCCGTGGTGATTGATGGCACACTGTGGGGATAGCCACTTAACCTGTGGTGACAGCTGTGAAACTGTGCTGAAATCTGAATAACCTGTGGTGATACCTGCCAAAGTTTGGTGATAGCCAAGTATCTGTGTGACAGCTATGAAAATGTACTGAAAGCTGTATACTTTGTGGAGACAGCTGTGAAACTGTGGTGACAGCTATGTTATCTGATGTGAAGCTGTAAAACTGTGTTGAAATCAAAATAACATATTGAGAAAGCTGTGAAACTGTGGTGATGCTCTTAAGGGAACTCATTTTTGATTTTTATTTACCTGTTGTGATGCCGAGTTGTCTGCTGTGACAGCTATAAAACTATACTGAAAACTAAATGACCTGGGGAGATATATGTGAAACAGCGATGATGGCCATTTAACCTATGGTGACAGCTATGAAGCGATGCTTGTGATGATAGCTGTGAAAAAGTGGTGCTAGTTACATAGCCTGTGGTGACAGCAGTGAAACTGCTGAATTCAAAATAACTTACTGTAATATATGTTCCATAAAAGAGTTATCCTTTGGAAGCAAGGAATAAACAACAGATCCGTAAAGCATGGAGTGCACAAGTTTTCTGGGCCAGAGCAGCTAGTTTCGGCCAAATAGGTCTCATCAGTGGCCCTGAAATATTTTCAAAATTCCATCAATGATCCCGAAGGACAAGAAAATATAAACTACATTGTGACGAAAGGCGGGGAGACAGTTTACGGCCGCCACACACTCCATTAACGCCAGCTATAGTCACAGCAAATATGTTCTGTGAAAGGCTTATCATTTGGAAGCAAGGAATATACAACAGAGCTGAAAGCATGGAGTGTACAAGTTTTCTTGGGCAAAACTAACTAGTTTCGTCCAATGAGCCTCATCATGATCCTTATATAGTAAAACAAACAGTGAAACTGTTGCGATGGCCAGGCAACCAGTGGTGACAGCTGTGACCTGTGCTAAAATCTAAATAACCTTGGCGACAGCTGTGAAACTGCACTGAAATCTAAAAGCCTGTAGTAATTGATGACAAACGGTGGTGATAACCACATAACCTGTGGTGACAGATCAAACTGTGATGAAATCGGAATAACCTGTGTCGATACCTGCGAAAGTTTGGTGATAGCCAAGTATCTGTGTGACAGCTGTGAAAATCTACTGAAATCTGTATAATTTATGGTGACAGCTGTGAAACTGTGATGACAACTATGTTATTTATTGTGAAACTGTGCTGAAATTAAAATAACTTATTGTGAAAGCTGTGAAACTCTTGTGATGCCGAGTTGCCTGTTGTGACTGCGAGTTTTCTGTTGTGACAGCTATAAAACTATTATGAAAACTAAATAACCTGTGGTGATATCTGTGAAACATCGGTGATGGCAATTTGACCTATGGTGGCAGCTATGAAACGATGCTGTGAAACTGTGGTGACAGCTATGTTATTTGTTGTGAAGCTGTGAAACTGTGCTGAAATCAAAATAACATATTGAGAAAGCTGTGAAACTGTGGTGATGCCGAGTTACCTGTTGTGATGCCGAGTTGTCTTTCGTGACAGCTATAAAACTATACTGAAAACTAAATGACCTGTGGTGATATCTATGTAACAGCGATGATGGCTATTTACTCTATGGTGACAGCTGTGAAACAGCGCTAAATTTTAAATTACCAGTGGTGATAACTGTGAAACTGTGGTGATAGTCACGTACCCTGACAGCTGTGAAACTGCTGAATTCAAAATAGTATGTTCTATAAGAGTTATCCTTTGGTAGCAAGGAATTAATAATAGATCCGAAAAGCTTTGAGTACAAACGTTTACTGTGCCAGAGCAGCTAGTTTTTGTCAATAAGGCCTGAATTTATTTTCAAAATTCCACAAGAAACCAATGATCCCGAAGGACAAGAAAATATAAACTACATTATGACGAAAGGCGGGGAGACAATTTACGGCCGCCACACATTCCCTTAACGCCAGCTATAGTCACATTAGAACTGAAAAGCATGGAGTGTACACGTGTTGGCTAAACTTTCTAGTTTCGGCCAATTATCATATCAGGACTCAGAAATATTATATAACAACTGTGATACTGGCGATGGTCACGTAACCCTGGTGACAGCTGTGATCTGTGCTAAATAACCTGGCGCAAGGGTTGTGAAACTCTACAGAAATTTAAATAACCTGTGGTGATAGATGGGTAATTGTGGTTATAGCTCTACAGCTGGTGCGATAGCCACGTAATATGTGGTGACAGCTGGACCACATAACCTGTGGTAACAGATGTGAAATTGTGCTGAATTCTGAATAACCTGGGGTTATACCTGCGAAACTGTGGTGAAAACCACATAACCTGTGGTGACAGATGTGAAACTGTGATGAAATCGGAATAACCTGTGGTGATACCTGCGAAAGTTTGTTGAGAGCCAAGTATCTGTGTGACAGCTGTGAAAATCTACTGAAATCTGTATAATTTATGGTGACAGCTGTGAAACTGTGATGACAACTATGCTAGTTATTGTTAAACTGTGCTGAAATTAAAATAACTTATTGTGAAAGCTGTGAAACTCTTGTGATGCCGAGTTGCCTGTTGTGACTGCGAGTTTTCTGTTGTGACAGCTATAAAACTATACTGAAGACTAAATAACCTGTGGTGATATCTGTGAAACATCGGTGATGGCAATTTGACCTATGGTGGCAGCTATGAAACGATGCTGTGAAACTGTGGTGACAGCTATGTTATTTGTTGTGAAGCTGTGAAACTGTGCTGAAATCAAAATAACATATTGAGAAAGCTGTGAAACTGTGGTGATGCCGAGTTACCTGTTGTGATGCCGAGTTGTCTTTCGTGACAGCTATAAAACTATACTGAAAACTAAATGACCTGTGGTGATATCTATGAAACAGCGATGATGGCTATTTACTCTATGGTGACAGCTGTGAAACAGCGCTAAACTTTAAATTACCAGTGGTGATAACTGTGAAACTGTGGTGATAGTCACGTACCCTGACAGCTGTGAAACTGCTGAATTCAAAATAGTATGTTCTATAAGAGTTATCCTTTGGTAGCAAGGAATTAATAATAGATCCGAAAAGCTTTGAGTACAAACGTTTACTGTGCCAGAGCAGCTAGTTTTTGTCAATAAGGCCTGAATTTATTTTCAAAATTCCACAAGAAACCAATGATCCCGAAGGACAAGAAAATATAAACTACATTATGACGAAAGGCGGGGAGACAATTTACGGCCGCCACACATTCCCTTAACGCCAGCTATAGTCACATTAGAACTGAAAAGCATGGAGTGTACACGTGTTGGCTAAACTTTCTAGTTTCGGCCAATTATCATATCAGGACTCAGAAATATTATATAACAACTGTGATACTGGCGATGGTCACGTAACCCCTGGTGACAGCTGTGATCTGTGCTAAATAACCTGGCGCAAGGGTTGTGAAACTCTACAGAACTTTAAATAACCTGTGGTGATAGATGGGTAATTGTGGTTATAGCTCTACAGCTGGTGCGATAGCCACGTAATATGTGGTGACAGCTGGACCACATAACCTGTGGTAACAGATGTGAAATTGTGCTGAATTCTGAATAACCTGGGGTTATACCTGCGAAACTGTGGTGAAAACCACATAACCTGTGGTGACAGATGTGAAACTGTGATGAAATCGGAATAACCTGTGGTGATACCTGCGAAAGTTTGTTGAGAGCCAAGTATCTGTGTGACAGCTGTGAAAATCTACTGAAATCTGTATAATTTATGGTGACAGCTGTGAAACTGTGATGACAACTATGCTAGTTATTGTTAAACTGTGCTGAAATTAAAATAACTTATTGTGAAAGCTGTGAAACTCTTGTGATGCCGAGTTGCCTGTTGTGACTGCGAGTTTTCTGTTGTGACAGCTATAAAACTATACTGAAGACTAAATAACCTGTGGTGATATCTGTGAAACATCGGTGATGGCAATTTGACCTATGGTGGCAGCTATGAAACGATGCTGTGAAACTGTGGTGACAGCTATGTTATTTGTTGTGAAGCTGTGAAACTGTGCTGAAATCAAAATAACATATTGAGAAAGCTGTGAAACTGTGGTGATGCCGAGTTACCTGTTGTGATGCCGAGTTGTCTTTCGTGACAGCTATAAAACTATACTGAAAACTAAATGACCTGTGGTGATATCTATGAAACAGCGATGATGGCTATTTACTCTATGGTGACAGCTGTGAAACAGCGCTAAACTTTAAATTACCAGTGGTGATAACTGTGAAACTGTGGTGATAGTCACGTACCCTGACAGCTGTGAAACTGCTGAATTCAAAATAGTATGTTCTATAAGAGTTATCCTTTGGTAGCAAGGAATTAATAATAGATCCGAAAAGCTTTGAGTACAAACGTTTACTGTGCCAGAGCAGCTAGTTTTTGTCAATAAGGCCTGAATTTATTTTCAAAATTCCACAAGAAACCAATGATCCCGAAGGACAAGAAAATATAAACTACATTATGACGAAAGGCGGGGAGACAATTTACGGCCGCCACACATTCCCTTAACGCCAGCTATAGTCACATTAGAACTGAAAAGCATGGAGTGTACACGTGTTGGCTAAACTTTCTAGTTTCGGCCAATTATCATATCAGGACTCAGAAATATTATATAACAACTGTGATACTGGCGATGGTCACGTAACCCCTGGTGACAGCTGTGATCTGTGCTAAATAACCTGGCGCAAGGGTTGTGAAACTCTACAGAACTTTAAATAACCTGTGGTGATAGATGGGTAATTGTGGTTATAGCTCTACAGCTGGTGCGATAGCCACGTAATATGTGGTGACAGCTGGACCACATAACCTGTGGTAACAGATGTGAAATTGTGCTGAATTCTGAATAACCTGGGGTTATACCTGCGAAACTGTGGTGAAAACCACATAACCTGTGGTGACAGATGTGAAACTGTGATGAAATCGGAATAACCTGTGGTGATACCTGCGAAAGTTTGTTGAGAGCCAAGTATCTGTGTGACAGCTGTGAAAATCTACTGAAATCTGTATAATTTATGGTGACAGCTGTGAAACTGTGATGACAACTATGCTATTTATTGTTAAACTGTGCTGAAATTAAAATAACTTATTGTGAAAGCTGTGAAACTCTTGTGATGCCGAGTTGCCTGTTGTGACTGCGAGTTTTCTGTTGTGACAGCTATAAAACTATACTGAAGACTAAATAACCTGTGGTGATATCTGTGAAACATCGGTGATGGCAATTTGACCTATGGTGGCAGCTATGAAACGATGCTGTGAAACTGTGGTGACAGCTATGTTATTTGTTGTGAAGCTGTGAAACTGTGCTGAAATCAAAATAACATATTGAGAAAGCTGTGAAACTGTGGTGATGCCGAGTTACCTGTTGTGATGCCGAGTTGTCTTTCGTGACAGCTATAAAACTATACTGAAAACTAAATGACCTGTGGTGATATCTATGTAACAGCGATGATGGCTATTTACTCTATGGTGACAGCTGTGAAACAGCGCTAAATTTTAAATTACCAGTGGTGATAACTGTGAAACTGTGGTGATAGTCACGTACCCTGACAGCTGTGAAACTGCTGAATTCAAAATAGTATGTTCTATAAGAGTTATCCTTTGGTAGCAAGGAATTAATAATAGATCCGAAAAGCTTTGAGTACAAACGTTTACTGTGCCAGAGCAGCTAGTTTTTGTCAATAAGGCCTGAATTTATTTTCAAAATTCCACAAGAAACCAATGATCCCGAAGGACAAGAAAATATAAACTACATTATGACGAAAGGCGGGGAGACAATTTACGGCCGCCACACATTCCCTTAACGCCAGCTATAGTCACATTAGAACTGAAAAGCATGGAGTGTACACGTGTTGGCTAAACTTTCTAGTTTCGGCCAATTATCATATCAGGACTCAGAAATATTATATAACAACTGTGATACTGGCGATGGTCACGTAACCCTGGTGACAGCTGTGATCTGTGCTAAATAACCTGGCGCAAGGGTTGTGAAACTCTACAGAAATTTAAATAACCTGTGGTGATAGATGGGTAATTGTGGTTATAGCTCTACAGCTGGTGCGATAGCCACGTAATATGTGGTGACAGCTGGACCACATAACCTGTGGTAACAGATGTGAAATTGTGCTGAATTCTGAATAACCTGGGGTTATACCTGCGAAACTGTGGTGAAAACCACATAACCTGTGGTGACAGATGTGAAACTGTGATGAAATCGGAATAACCTGTGGTGATACCTGCGAAAGTTTGTTGAGAGCCAAGTATCTGTGTGACAGCTGTGAAAATCTACTGAAATCTGTATAATTTATGGTGACAGCTGTGAAACTGTGATGACAACTATGCTAGTTATTGTTAAACTGTGCTGAAATTAAAATAACTTATTGTGAAAGCTGTGAAACTCTTGTGATGCCGAGTTGCCTGTTGTGACTGCGAGTTTTCTGTTGTGACAGCTATAAAACTATACTGAAGACTAAATAACCTGTGGTGATATCTGTGAAACATCGGTGATGGCAATTTGACCTATGGTGGCAGCTATGAAACGATGCTGTGAAACTGTGGTGACAGCTATGTTATTTGTTGTGAAGCTGTGAAACTGTGCTGAAATCAAAATAACATATTGAGAAAGCTGTGAAACTGTGGTGATGCCGAGTTACCTGTTGTGATGCCGAGTTGTCTTTCGTGACAGCTATAAAACTATACTGAAAACTAAATGACCTGTGGTGATATCTATGAAACAGCGATGATGGCTATTTACTCTATGGTGACAGCTGTGAAACAGCGCTAAACTTTAAATTACCAGTGGTGATAACTGTGAAACTGTGGTGATAGTCACGTACCCTGACAGCTGTGAAACTGCTGAATTCAAAATAGTATGTTCTATAAGAGTTATCCTTTGGTAGCAAGGAATTAATAATAGATCCGAAAAGCTTTGAGTACAAACGTTTACTGTGCCAGAGCAGCTAGTTTTTGTCAATAAGGCCTGAATTTATTTTCAAAATTCCACAAGAAACCAATGATCCCGAAGGACAAGAAAATATAAACTACATTATGACGAAAGGCGGGGAGACAATTTACGGCCGCCACACATTCCCTTAACGCCAGCTATAGTCACATTAGAACTGAAAAGCATGGAGTGTACACGTGTTGGCTAAACTTTCTAGTTTCGACCAATTATCATATCAGGACTCAGAAATATTATATAACAACTGTGATACTGGCGATGGTCACGTAACCCCTGGTGACAGCTGTGATCTGTGCTAAATAACCTGGCGCAAGGGTTGTGAAACTCTACAGAAATTTAAATAACCTGTGGTGATAGATGGGTAATTGTGGTTATAGCTCTACAGCTGGTGCGATAGCCACGTAATATGTGGTGACAGCTGGACCACATAACCTGTGGTAACAGATGTGAAATTGTGCTGAATTCTGAATAACCTGGGGTTATACCTGCGAACTGTTGTGATAACCACATAACCTGTGGTGACAGATGTGAAACTGTGATGAAATCGGAATAACCTGTGGTGATACCTGCGAAAGTTTGGTGATAGCCAAGTATCTGTGTGACAGCTGTGAAAATCTACTGAAATCTGTATAATTTATGGTGACAGCTGTGAAACTGTGATGACAACTATGTTATTTATTGTGAAACTGTGCTGAAATTAAAATAACTTATTGTGAAAGCTGTGAAACTCTTGTGATGTCGAGTTGCCTGTTGTGACTGCGAGTTTTCTGTTGTGACAGCTATAAAACTATACTGAAGACTAAATAACCTGTGGTGATATCTGTGAAACATCGGTGATCGCAATTTGACCTATGGTGGCAGCTATGAAACGATGCTGAATTATAAATAACCTGTGGTGATAGCTGTGAAACTGTGGTGCTAGTCACGTAGCCTATGGTGACGGCTGTGGAACTGTTGCATTCAAAAGAACCTACTGTGAAATATGTTCAATAAAAGAGTTATCCTTTGAAAGCAAGGAATAAACAACAAATCCGAAAAGCATGAAGCGCAAAAGGTTACTTGGCCAGAGCAGCTAGTTTCGGCCAATAAGGCCTCATCAGTGGCCCTGAAATATTTTCAAAATTCCACTATAAACCAATGATCCCGAAGGACAAGAAAATATAAACTACATTATGACGAAAGGCGGGGGGACATTTTACGACCGCCACACACTCCATTAACGCCTGCTATAGCCACATCAAATATGTTCTATGAAAGGTTTATCATTTGGAAGAGCAAAACAACAGAACTGAAAAGCATGGAAAGTACATGTTTTGGCCAAACTTTCTAGTTTCGACCAATTATCGCATCAGGATTCTGAAATATTGTAATAAAAACTGTGGAACTGGCGATGGTCACGTAATCAGTGGTGACAGCTGTGATCTGTGCTAAATAACCTGGCGTTAGAGCTGTGAAACTGTACTGAAATCTAGATAACCTGTGGTGATAAATGGGAAACTGTGGTTATAGCTCTGCAGCTGGTGTGATAGCCACGTAATCTGCGATGACAGTTGTGAAAGTGTGCTGTAATCTCCAAAATATGTGGTGATAGCTGTGAAAATGTGGTGATGACCACGTACCCTGTGATGACAGCTATGGAACTATGCTTGAAACTAAACCTGTGGTGACAGCTGTGAAACTGCACTGATTATTATGTTGCCTGTGGTGACAGCTGTGAAACTATGCAGAAATCTAAATAGCATGTGGCAAGTGGTACATAATACTTGAGCTGTTAACTCTTCAGCCTGCCATTTCCGGAAAACTGATCTGATTGGTTAGGTTCAAACAGAAAAGTTCAAATATGATCTTTAGTTATCATTACAGTGTGGTGAGACTTTAATGTCAGAAGTCATATTTCTGTTAACGAGCTTTATCATTTGAAACCGAGATGCAGATGGGCTATGCTTTCTTGAATTTACACAGTCTTTATTCTTGTTGATAGCTAAGGATGTCGTCAAAATTAAAGGAAAAGCTGAAATGTCTTGGCCCAAAAAATACAGCAACAAAAAAAACTTAAGGAGTAAAAACATTTTGAAAATTAACTAAAGCAACCGGCCTTATCTGGAACATTGTCCCTACAAGGAACATTTTCCTTTTTCCATTGAGTATTTGTTGAAAGGGATAACTGTCATTGTTTCCCCTGCACTCTTTAGAATCGCCTTCGCGATTATAATGAATATCCAAGTATGGAGAAAAGTATCCTTTAATTAATTATCCTTTAATCGTATAATCAAATACCCTCTTATCTATATCAATGTTTACTTCAAACTGAAGTCGCATCAGGTAAAAACTTAGCTGTGACACTGTCGCAAAAAACATATAATATGTGGCGACAACAGTTGTGAAACTATAGTTATAGCCAAATAAACTTTGAGAGTTGTGAAAGCTGTGAAAGTGTACTGAAATCTATATTATCTATGATGGGAGCTGTGAAACTGTGAGGTGATTACATCTGTGAATCTGTGCTGAAATATAATTTACCTGTGGTGATAGCTGTGACCCTGTCGTAAAAGTCATGTAATCTATGGCGAGAACAGCTGTGAAACTATTGTTATAGACAAATAACCTTTGCGAGTGGTGACAGCTGTGAAAGTGTGCTGAAATCAATATTATTTGTGGTGGGAGCTGTGAAACTGTGCTGAAATATAAATAACATGTGGTGAAAGCTGTAAAACTGCCGCGATAGCCACGTAACTGTGGTGACTACCGTGAAGCTGTTCTGAAATCCAAATAACCTGTGATGATGAGGTTAAACTGTGCTGAAATCGAGATAACCTATGGTGATAGCTGTTAAACTGTGGTGATAACCACGTAACATGCAGTGACAGCTATGAACTGCGGTGAAATTTATAAATAACCCGTGGTAATAGCTGTGAAGCTTTGGCGATATACACATTACCTGTGCACACGTGACAGCTATGAAACTGCTGAAATCTATATAATCTGTGGGGAAAGCTGTGGAATTGGTGTGACCGGTGGTGACAGCTGTGAAATTGTGCTGCTAAAACCTATATAATATGTGCTGCTAAAACCTATATAATCTGTAGTCATAGCTGTTAAACGGTGATGACACCCACGTAACGTGTGATGACAGCTATGAATCTGAGCTAAAAACTCAACAACGTGTGAGGAAAGCTTTGCTCTGTGCTGATTATTGCGTTACCTTTGGTAACAGCTCTGAAACTGTGCTGAAATCTATAAAAGCATTTGGTGTCAGCTGTGAAACTGTGCTGAAATCTTTAAATTCTGTGGTGATATCTGTGAAACTGTGATGATGGCCATGTAACCTGTGATGTCAGCTTTGGAACTGTGCTAAAACCTTAATGAACCGTGGAACTGCAGGGATTATCACATAACCAATGGTGACAGCTGTCAAACTATGATGAAATCTAAATAATATGTAGTGATAGATGTAACACTGTGGTGATACCAACGCAACCTACGTCGACAGCTATGAAACTGTGGTGATAGTCAAATAAACTTATGGACTGCGACATCCATGTAAATGTACTTTATAGAAGTGAAGGCATTGACCAGGAATCGAAACAATTAACACACAGCTCCCATTAGAGACACCTAAGGGAAAGAAACACAAACAAATCTATATATTTTGCGGTGATAACTGTGAAACTGTGATGATAGCTGTGAAACTGTGCTAAAATCTAAATTACATGTGGTGATAGCTGTAAAACTGCGCTGATAGCCACATAACCTTTGGTGGCAGCTGTGAAGCTCTGCTGAAATCCATATAACCTGTGGTCACAGCTTCGTCTCTGTTTCTCATTCATCTCCTCTACTTCTTCTTTCTCTTTTCTCCTTTTTTCTGGGAGACGACACAAAGTGACCCACAAGGGTTGACATGTCGTTAAACCCCAACACAATCAATCAATAGCAGCGAAATTGTAGTGGCATCCACATAGTATGTGGTTATAGCTGTTAAACTGTACATAGGCATATAACCTGTGGTGATAATTGGTAAACTGTGTTGATAACCATAATTCATGAAAAAAAAACAGCTGTAAAACATTCGATAGCCATGTAAAATAGAAAGGCAATGCTCAGGAATCGACACAATCAACCCACAGCTCCCATCAGAGACACCAAAGGGATGGATTAACACGCATGAAACAACAGACCCTAATGGAAACACCAACAGCGGAAAGCCAAAAGGACAGATACTTTCCCACAAAATGGCCAATAGGCTATCCAAAATAAACAACATAAGCGACACAAACACCCAAAGACAAACCATAGCAAAAATAAACCGCGACAGAAGATCCGCCTTGGAACGGTCAGCGGAAACGAATTCCATTTAGGGGGCTTAAATCAATTTTACGTGGCTACACTCCTCTCCATTACTTCCGTCGCGATTTAGACAAATAATTTGTTCAGTCCGCATGAAGGCCTCCTAACTCATCAGTGCAACATATCCGTGAACACAAATAATCAAACAAGCACAGAGATGAAACAACGCTGATGACTCGACAGCAAAAAGAAAAGCAACAGTTAGACCCGATTTCACCCTCCAGTAAAAATACTGACCGTTCCAAGGCGATTCTTCTGTTGTGGTTTATTATTGTTACAGTATCTTTTTATTTTGGACAGTCATTTTGTGGGAAAGTAATTGTCCTTTGGTCTTTCCGATTGTGGCGTTTTCATTGTGGTGAATGTTATGATTATGTTTCTTTCTCTTTGGTGTCTTGGATGGGGGTTGTGAGATAATTGTATCGATTCCTGGTGATTGCCTTCACTTCTATTTTGTGGTGACAGCTGTGCAACTGTGGTGATACCCAGCTAACAGTTGTGTTTTATAAGCGCTTTCAAAACGTCAGAAGGGACGTCAGGTAACTTTCGCTTGGATATATGCTGCAGCGTTAAACTAAAGATCAATTTTAATGTTTAACCGCCAGCTGTGAAACTGAGGTGATAGCGATATAACCTTTGGTGATAGCTGAGAAATTCAGGTGATAGTTGTGAAACAGAGATGTTTTCTTATATAACCTGTTGGGACAGCTGTGAAAATGAGGTGATAGCCGTATGCCCTTTGGTGAAAGGCTGTAAAAGTAAGGTGTATCTATACTTCCTGTGTTGAAAGCTGTTAGACTGGGGTGAAAGCCAAAAGTTCTGTTGCGACAACTGCAAGTCTGATGTGATATCCGCACTTCCTGTGATTACAAATGTGAAACTAATGTCAAAGCCATATTTCCTATAGTATATAACCCAGGTGATAACCATATTATTTGTGGTCACAGCTAAACTGAGGAGAAACAATATAACCTGTTATGATTGCTGTTTAACTCACGCTATATAATCTGTGGTGAACGCTGTGAAATTCACACGATGGCCATAACACCTGTGGTGACCGCTGTGAAACCGAGGAGATAGCCATACTACCAGTAGGGAAAGCTCTGAAAGCCATACGATACCCATATTAGCTATGGTGATAGCTGCGAAACTAATGTGAAAGCCATTTTACCTGTTTTACCT
Organism: Lucinisca nassula; assembly: GCA_963580285.1. Classification (NCBI taxonomy): domain Eukaryota; kingdom Metazoa; phylum Mollusca; class Bivalvia; order Lucinida; family Lucinidae; genus Lucinisca; species Lucinisca nassula. Next base: position 92,985,626 of record OY757011.1, on the reverse strand, counting down.
GTTTTGTTTGCTGCGAAACCCATGTGATAGCCATACCACCTATGGTGACAGCTGTGGAACTAATATTACTGCTACATAATCTGTGGTGACCACTTTAAAATCTTAGGGGATAGCCATATTACCCGTGGTGATATCTATAAAACGGATGTGATAGCTATACTACATGTGGTTATAGATGTGAAACTCACGTTATAGCCTTATTATCTGAGGATTATTTATTTATCGCGCTAACAGATTTGAAAGTGAAGTGATTGTCATGTCATATGTGCTGTTAGCTGTGAGACTCGGGTGATGGATAGAAGCCTCCGTGGTGTAGTGGTTACGATAGTCGCCTTGTAAACCAGGGATCGCAGGATCGATCCCGGGCTTCTCCAGACTTTCGGATGTGTCTTAAACCGAGGTCTCGTCTCCGTATGACCTTAGCTTTGGTGGGATGTATAACTCAAACACCCACTCACTCAGTTGATGGACATTCTACCTGTTGCGATAATGGAGATACAAAGGTCACTGCTATATAACATTGATGACAGCTGTGAAACTGATGTGATAGCTAAACTTCCTATGGTGATAGCTGTGACACCGAGGTGATAGCATCTTACCTGCGGTGATAAAGTAAAACTCAGATTGTAGTCATATTAGCAATGTTGAAAGCCGTGAAACGATGCGATAGCCATTCTACATTTGGTGATAAATGTAATGCTGAGGTGATAGCTGTGAAACTCAAGTGATAGCCATACTACCTCTGGTGAAAATTGTGAAACACAGGTGATTTCTATTCTGTCTCTGGCGATAGCTGTGAAACTGAGGTGATAGACATATTTCTGTGGTGACAGCTGTAACTCTGATGTAAAATCCAGCTGTGAAACTAATGTGATAGCTTTATTCCCTGTGGTGGTAGCTGTGAAACCCAGGTGATAACCATTCTGCAGGTGGTGACAATTTTGAAATACAGGTGAATGCTATATTACATGTGGTGAAAGCTGTTTTCCTGTGGTGATAGCTGTGAATACGAGGTGATAGCATATCACCCAAGGTGACAACTGTAAATGTCAGATTATAGCAAGATTACCTGTGGTGACGTCTGTGAAACTGAGGCTATAGCCATACTACCTGTGGTAATAAGTGTGATGCTGAAGTGATAGCTGTGAAACTCAAGTAATAGCCATACGACCTCTGGTGACAATGATGAAACACAGGTGATTGCTATATTACCTATGGGCGACAGATGTGAAACACAGATGATAGCTATATATCTTATAGTAACAGCTGTAAGTCTGATGTCATATGTATACCATCTTTTGCGACAGCTGAGAAAGTAATGTGATAGCCATATTACCTGTGAATATCAAACTATCAATTAAGAAAGCTGAGAAACTCAGCTAAAATGATGTAATCTGTGGTAGAAGCTGTAAAACTAAGGCGACAGCCATGTTACCTGATTTGATTGCTGTGAAAATCATGTGATAGCCATACTACCTATATTGCCAGCTGTGAAACTGAGGTGATTGTTATATAACCTGTTATGACAGCTGTGCACCTCAGGTGGCAGCCATATTACCTGTGGTGATAGCTGTGACTACCTCTGGTGACAGCTGTAAATAAGAGGTGTTTACTGTATTACCTTTCTTTTACGACAGTTGTGAAAACTGAGATGATAGGTTTTGTGTGTGAAACTGGGGTGACAGCAAAGTAGAAGTAAAACAAAGATCAGGAATCGATACAATTAACTTACTCCACCCATCAAAGACACCAAAGGGAAAGAAACACAAACATTAAGCGACCAGACCATAATGGAAACCTAAACAAAGGAAGGCCATAAGGACAGTTACTTTCCCACAAAATGGCCATATGGACATGCAAAATAAAAAGACACAAGTGATACACACAGTAAGTAACAAACAACAACATAAATAAATCGCCACAGAAGAACCGCCTTGGAACGGTTAGTGGAAAGATTTCCACTGGGGGCTTAAATCGATTTTAAGTGGCCACAATCCTCGCCCTTACTTCCGTCGCGATTTAGACAAATAATTTGTTCAGTCCGCATGAAAGCCTCCTAACTAATCAGTGCAACATCTCCGTGAACACAAATAATCAAAGAAACACAGAGGTGAGACAACGGTGAGGACTAGACAGCAAGAAACCACTGAAATGCTGGAGCAAAAGAAAACCAACAATTATACTTCGATGGGCCCGACCAGAGACAGAGCATCAGGCACCAACCAACATTACCTTGAATTAGATCTCTCTAACTCTCAATAAGCCTTTACGTTGGAACCGTCATAGAATCTGAGGCCTGATCCACCGGCGTGTCATTAAAGAGGGAAGCAAAGTTGCCAACCGTGATTGGGTTAACTACCATGCATGCAGTCTGTCGTATAATATCCATGTTGTACCCAATCTTTTTATATCGAAGAATGATTTTACGAAATTGGGTGCTAAATACTATCTTTAGCGACAGCTGTAAAAATTTAAAAGAAAGACCCAGGGAGCGCCACAGTCACAAGACACAGCCCACTCACGACAGGAAGAGGAAACATACACAAAACAAGAAAAAATACGAGTGTTTATGAAACGGAACAATCAGCCCTCTCTTCCCCACAGGGGGTGATCAGACCATTAGAAAACACTAAACAACAACTCACAACAAATTCATAGATATGCGATGATAGCCATGCTACCGTGGTGATAGCCATATTACCTGTGGTGATAGCTATAAAATGTAGGTGAAAAACTGTGGTGACAGCTGTCAAATTAAGGTGATAGCCATAATACCTTTGGAGATAGTTGTGAAATTCAGGTGATAGACTGTGAAACTTAGTTGATAGCTTTATTACATATTTGGGCAACTATTACTCAAGTAATGGCCATATTAACTGTGGCGATAACTGTGAAACTAAGGGGATAGCCATACTAGCTCTGCAAACAGCTGTGAAACAGAGGTGACAGCTGTACTACCGGTGGTGACAAGCCGAAGCGATAGGCATATTACCTTTAATGATAGTTGTGGAATTCAGATGATAGTTATACTAAGCATAGTGAAACTCAGGCGAAATATGTGAAGGTGAGGTGACAGCCATATTACCTGTGGTGGTAGCTGTAAAATTGAGGTTATAGCCACATTACCATCTGTGATAGCAATGAAGCCAGGTGATAACCATACTAGTTGTAGCGACAGTTGTAAAACAGATGTTATTTCTGCATTACCTCTTGTGACAGCTGTCAGCCGATGTCATAACCGTTTTACTTGTGATTATAGCTGTGAAATTCAAGTCATAGTCATATTTCTTGTTGTGAAGCTCAAGTGATAGCCATATTTCCTGAGGTGACAGCTGTGAAATGGAGGTGATAGCCATATTACATGCATTTATAGCTATGGAACCCAGATGATAGCAATATAACCTGAGGGGATATCGTTGTTACCTGTAGGAATACATCTGAAACTCGGGTGGTAACCATACTAACTGTTTGACAATTATGTATCATAGTTGACTGCTATACTATCTGTGGTAACGACTGTCAAACTAAGGTGATAGCAATCTAACTTGTGTGAAGGAAAGCTGAGAAAGTCAGGTGATAGCCATATTACTTGTGATAGCTGTGAAACTAAAATGATAGCCATACTACCTATAGTTAAACGATTGCTATATAATATATGGTGACAGCTGTGAAACTGAGGTGATGGCGATATTACCTTTGGCGATGGCTGTTTAACTCTGGTGATAACCATACTACTCAGGTGATGGCCATATAGTCTGTAGTGATAGCTGTCAAGCTAAGGGGATAGCCAAACAAGCTGTGGGAATAGCTGTGAAACAGACTTGATTGCTGTATTACCTGTGGCAGCTGTCAAACCGAGGTGACAGGCATATTACAGATGATAGTCATACTGCTTCTTGTGAAACTCAGGTGATAACCATATGACCTGAGGTGTAAAATGCGAAACTGAGGTGACAGCCATATTAACTGTGGTGGTAGCTGTAAAACTGAGTTTATAGCCATATTACCGGCGGTGATGCGTCTGACTGGTGATCAGAAGTACGCGGATTCAATACTTGCCGGGGTTGGCAGTATTTTTTCGTGGAGATTGATCATTATATCGTTTCTATCATCATTCTTTCCCTTCCGCTGATTCGAGAAGGGCAGTTGTCAGTTTCTGGCGAAAGAATGTACACTGTACTGGTCAACCACTTATGTACAAGACAGCCCAGGAAACGTGTGGATAGGTAAACTGACAGGCTAAAAAATTACATAGTGTTGACTGGGCCATTAAACTGCAATCAATGAAAACAAAAACCTGTGAACTCATGTGATAGCATTACTACCTGTGGTGACAGCTGGGAAAACATGGCGTTAACCGTACGAGTTTTAGTGACTGTTGTGAAACAGAGGTGATTATTGTATAACATGTTGTGACAGCTGTCAACCAAGATAACAGCCGTATTATCTGTAATGATAGCTCTGAAATTCAGGTGATTATGTGTGTGGGAAGCTCAGATGATAGCTATACTTCCTGTGGTGACGGCTGTGAAATGGAGGTGATATCCATATTAGCTCTGGTGATAGCTGTGAAACTCAGTTGACAGCAATATAACCTGTGGTTACAGCTGTCAAACTAAGGTGACAGCCATGTTACCTGTAGTGATAGCTCTGAAACTCAGGTGATAAACCATTCTACCTGTTGTGACAAGTGTGAAACATAGTGGATTGCTGTATTACTTGTGGTGACAGCTGTCAGTCTGAGGTGATAGCGATATGATCTTTGGTGATAGATGTAAAAGTCAGGTGATAACCATACTACCTGCTGTGAAGGAAAGCTGAGATATTCAGATGATACCATATTACTTGTGGTGATAGCTGTGAAACTAAGGTGACAGCCATACTACCATACATGGTAAAATGATTGCTATATATTATGTTATGACAGCTGTGAAATTGATGTGATAGCCATATTACCTGTGGTGATGTGATGATAGCTAAGAAACTGAGGTAATGGCGATATTACCTGCTGAAAGCTGTGAAACTCTGGTGATAACCAAACTACCTGTTCTGACATTTGTGAAACGGAGGTCATTGCTTAATAACCTGAGGTGACAGTTGTGAAACTGAGGTGTTTGTCATACCACCTTTGGTGATAGCTGTGAAACAGGGTTTAAAACTAGAGGTGAAGACAGTGATCAGGAATGGATTCAATTACCCCTAATCTCCTAACAGAGACAACAATGGGAAATAATTCGAAATTGAAATAACTAAATCCTAATGAAAACACCACAAGCGGATAGCCAAAAGGACTTTTACTTTCACACAAAAATGGCCAAACAGCGATCGAAAATAAAAAAGACATAAGCAATACATACATGCAAAGACGCACTGTAACAATAATAAACCACAACACAAGAACCGCCTTGGAATGGTCAGCACAAAGTATTCAACTCAGGGGCTTAAATCGATTTTACATGGCCTCAGTCCTCGTCCTTGGTTCTTTTATGGTTTAGACAAATAATTGTTAAAGTCCGCATAAAGTCACATCGCATGTGTTGACAGCTGTAAAACTGGAAACTCAGGAGATAGCCATATTACCCGTGGCGATATCTATAAGACTAATTTGAAAGCCTTACCCCGGAGTCTAACTGTTGGTTTTCTTTTGCTCCGGCATTTCATTGGTTTATTGCTTTCGAGTCTTCACCGTTGTTTCATCTCTATGGTTGTTTGAGCTTTTGTGTTCACAGAGATGTTGCACTGATGAGTTAGGAGGCCTTCATGCGGACTGAACAAATTATTTGTCTAAATCGCGACGGAAAGGCGAGTATTGTGACCCCGTAAAATCGATTTAAGCCCCCCCCCCCACACACACACACACACGCAAGTGAAATTCGTTTCCACTGACCTTTCCAATACGGTTCTTCTGTCGCGGTTTATTTTTGTTATGATTTGTTTTGGGTGTTTGCGTCGCTCATATTATTTTATTTTGGATAGCCTATTGGCCATTTTGTGGGAAAGTATCTGTCCTTTTGGCTTTCCACTGTTGATGTTTCCACTGGGGTCTGTTGTTACATGTTTGTGTTTCTTTCTCTTTGGTGTCTCTGATGGGAGCTGTGGGTTATTTGTATCGATTCCTGATCATTGCCTCCACTTCTGTTTTATTACCTGGACTGACAGCTGTGAAACTGAGGTGATAGCCATATTATATATAGTGGCAACTGTTATTCAGGTGTGGCCATATATAGCCTGCGGTGATAGAGGTGAGTGCTGCATTACTGTGGTGACAGCTGCTAAACCGAGGTGATATGTATATTACCTGTAATGGCATGTGTAAAAATCAGATGATAGTCATACTACTTCTTGTGAAATACAGGTGACAGCCATATTGCCTGAGGTGAAAGATATGAAACTGAGGTGGCAACCATATTACCTGTGGTGGTAGCTGTTAAAGCCATATTACCTGCTCAGATGATAGCCTTACTACCTGTGGTGACAGCTGAGAAACTCAGGTGATATCCATACTCAATTTAGTAATAGCTATGAAACAGAGGCGATTACTGTAAAATACAGGCAAGAACCGTATTACCTGCGATGATAGCTGTGAAAATCAGGTGATAGTCATATTTCTTGTTGTGAAGCTCAGGCGACAGCTATATTTCCTGAGATGACCGCTATGAAACGGAGGTGATAGCCATATTACCTAAGGTGATAGCTGTGAAACTCTGTTGAAAACAATATAAACTGTGGTGACAGCTGTCAAACTGAGGTGATAGCCATGTTACCTGCAGTGATAGCTTTGAAACTCGCCCGATAATCATACTGCCTGTAATTATTACCTATGGTGACAGATGTAAACCTGAGGTGATAGCAAAATAACCTTTGGTGATATATGTGAATATTCTGGTGATAGCCATATTACCTGCTGTGAAGGAAAGCTGAGAATGTCGGGTCTTAGCCATATTGTGGTTATAGCTGTGAAACTAAGGTGATAATCATAATACCTATAGTGACAGCGGTGAAACTGAAGTGATTGCTATAATATATGTGGTGACAGCTGTGAAACTGAGGTGATAGCCATATTAACTGCGGTGTTGTGGGGGTAGCTGAAAAATTCGGGTGATACCAATGTTGACTTTGTTCATAGTTGTTAAACTTCTTTAACCATACTACTTATTGTGACTTTTGTGAGACAGAGGTCATTGATTAACAACCCGTGGTGACAGTTGTAAAACTGAAGAGTTAGCCATACTACCTGTGGTGATCGCAGTGAAACTTAGGTGATCGCCATATTACCTGTGGTGATATCTGTGAGAATAAGTTCTTTAAGATCTTAAAGATTTTTTCTTATTTTCCCCTTTTCGTTGCCATGGCAACCAGAGTTAAGCATGGAATTGAATTCTTTGAACAACTTTGAGAGAGGACCACATATGGATCTTTTCTGCCAAGTTTGGTCAGAATCTGTTCAGTGGTTAAGGAGGAGATGATGTTTAAAGAAATTGTAAACGGACGGACGGACGACGACGCCGACGTCGACGGACGGTGAATGATCACAATAGCTCACCCTGAGCCTTTGGCGCAGGTGAACTAAAAAACGGTTCGTCTCGCACCACATTATCCTGGGAAGGCTTATTTCTTATAAGCTGTAAGCCGTAATTGTATCGATTCCTGATCATTGCCTTCAGTACGATTTTATTAACATTTCTAACACGTTTACAGACGTCATTTTATTGTGCGAATATTTTGGCAATGCATTTAACAAACGTTTCTCTGCTTACATTTCCGAATAATTTCATCAATGTTATTTTTTATGCTTTAATCAGCATGTTAATGACATTGTAAAACATTGGAAAATGTATAAGCTCTTGAATTCAGTACTTCTGTCAATGGGACCCATTATAACACACACATCTTACACTGCTTTCTGTCAGTTGTTCTTCATCTATTGAAGTTTGTGGCACTTTTCCTATTTCTGGTTCAAATTTAGATTGTTAGTGCTCATTAGAACAGACTGTTCGAGGCAATTTTAATGAGTATATACGTCTATGCTGTGGGTAAGAATATGGTAAAAATGAATACCCTTGCCAACCCCTACTTTCATATGTATGAAGTGGGGTCTAAATGGGTATGTATTTCCCGGACTTGTTAATTTGTTTTAACAGTATAGGCATAATTTATTTCAACAGCAGCTTTGTGTCCATAAAGTATCCCAGTGGCTCAATTGAATGCGCAAGCTCGAGGGATTGATCATCTCTAGACTGAGGATGTTTCTTGCGAGTGAGAATGATCACGGACTATATTCTATGGTATTTCGCCCTCATCTGCTTGTCCGTTTCTAAAAGCTGAATGCGCACTATACTTGCACTGGTTATCAGCATATTGGTGATCTATTTACATTTTTTTCTTATGAGTCCTGTGAACTCGCTATGTCCCAATTCTATAAGAAAGTTCCACTGCAAAATTATTTGTACAAAACACAGTTTAAACCCCCAGTGGAATTCGTTTCGCTGACCGTTCCAAGGCGGTTCTTCTGTCGCGGTTTATTTTATTTTTCTTTTTTGCTTGTCTTTGAGTATTTGTGTCGCTTATATTGTTTTATTTTGGATAGCCAATTGGCCATTCTGTGTTAATTGATATTTCAATTAGGGTCTAGTTGTTTCATGTTTGTGTTTCGTTCCCTTTGGTGTCTCTAGATAGTGGGAGCTGTGGTTTTATTTATCGATTCCTGATCATTGCCTTCACATCTATTTTGATGGCTGGTGGGTGAACAAACAAATGGACAGAAAAATAGGTCCCTAAGTCGTGCCATGTTAAAAGCAGGCATGTCAAAAAAAAAAAAAAAACACACACACACAAAACAAAAACTGATAGTAAGCAAGAAAACAACTGAATTTTGTTGGCAGACAGTATTTTATTTAATTTTTATGTATAATTCATTTCACTTCTTCCTGCTTTTAGCGTCTGTAACTGTTGTTCTTCCCCTCCATGTTGATTCTGAAACACAAGGAAAAGTTCATCGCAATTTAAATATAAAAGATTGACAGATACTTATGGACATTTTTAGAGGGATGCGAGTCATGCAAACATGCACACATGTACACATGCAGACATGCACATATGCATGCACACTCACACACATGCATGCATGCACATACACATGCATGCACACACACGTTTGCATGCGCACACACACATGTATGCCATCATGCATGCACACATACATACATGAATGCATATGCGTGTGCAAACACGCAAGCATGCATGCAAGCACACATGCATGCACACACACTCATGCAAGCATGCACACACACTAATGTAGACTTGCATGCACACATACATGCATGCATGCACTCACACATGCATGCATACATGCGCACAAATGTATGCACACACACACACACACACACACACACACACACACACACACACACACACACACACACTCGTGCATGCATGGATAAATGCAATATCCCCATTCCCTAACAACTTGGCCATCAGAATCTAACTGTTGGTTTTCTTTGGCTCCAGCATTTCAGTGGTTTCTTGCTGTGAGTCCTCACCGTTGTTTCATCTCTGTGGTTGTTTGATTTTTGTGTTCACGGATATGTTGCAATGATAAGTTAGGAGGTCTTCTTGCGGACTGAACAAATTATGTCTTAATCGCGACGGGAGTATGGGCGAGGATTGTTGCCACGTAAAATCGATTTAATACCCCCACCAGTGGAATTCGTTTCCGCTGACCGTTCCAAGGCGGTTCTTCTGTCGCGGTTTATTTTTGTTATGGTTTGTCTTTGGGTGTTTGTGCCGCTTATATTATTTTATTTTGGATAGCCTATTGCCCATGTTGAGGGAAAGTAACTGTCCTTTTGGCTTTCCGCTATTGATGTTTCCATGGGATCTGTTGTTGCATGTTTGTGTTTCTTTCCCTTTGGTGTCTCTGATGGGAGCTGTGGGTTGATTGTAACGATTCCTGATCATTGCCGCCACTTCTAATTTGGTTGTGCGAGGGACAGAGATTGGATCGATCCCGGGCTTTCGGATGAGTCTTTAAACCGAGGTCCCTTCCCCGTATGACCTAAGCTGTTGGTGAGACGTAAAACCCAAACACTCACTCACTGTGCAAGGGAGATGATTACTGTTAATGTGTATATATGAAGAAAAAAGAAAATAAGAACAAAAGAGAACAAATTTCCATTCCTCCACCGGCATTTGAACTCTTGAACATTTGAACCCTCTGATTCATAATCGACAATCTGATTAGTAGTCCAGCACTCTATCAACTACACTGGCACACGATTCTTAAGTTATGTCATGCATAACAAAACATACAATGTACAAATACCCAAAGTGACAAAAGGCCATAACTCAGGAAGTATTTTTCGGAATTTAATCAAAAGTTCATCCGGTCATCTACTCATCATAAACAATCTATTTACCAACTTTCAAGGCTCTAGCTCTTATAGTCTTTGAGATATTTTGCTGACAAGATTTTATAAAAAAAATTCAAAGGGCAATAACTCCTGAAAAGGGCATTCTCCGGATAAGATCATATATGAAATTTCAAAACCCTAGCACACGCAATTCTTAAGTTATGCTTTGTATCACAAAACATACAGAGGTACAAATACCCAAAGTGACAAAGGGTCATAACTCATCACCACAAATCTATTCACTAACTTTCAATGTTCTAGCTCCAATGAATTTTGAGATATTTTGCTGACAAGATTTTATCCACCCCCCACAAAAAAAAAATCAAGTGGCAATAACTCTCGAAAGGGGATGAGAAAAAAAATCGCGTCACCTAATTGTCCACGAGGAATCCATATATAAAATTTCAAAACGCTAGCATACGCGGTTCTTAGGATATGTTACGCATCAAAACGGACAGACAGACGGACGAACGAAGCAGAAGCAATATGCCCCTCCAACTTCTTTAATGAACATGGACAGATCTGTACATTTTGCAGACATTTTAAAACTTGTAACATTCATCACAATATAGTCATATATATTTATATATATATTTGCATATTTTTATATTCTTATAGTGATGAAAAACGAGGTGTTTATCTGCACCTCTCCAACATGAATATTTGGCTTGAAGATTGTTAGATATATGTAGTACACTAACTGGTCATAGTAATAGCTGTATAAGTCAATTTTTACAGTTTAATGGCCTTGTTGACAGTTGCATGGGTCACTCTGATATCTGTATAAGCCAAGATGACAGCTGTAAGAGTAGTTATATGATTCATGATGGTAGATACGGTATATGAATCATGGGGACAGCTGTATGACACATAATTTCAGCAGTACGAATCATGGTGATAGCTGTATAACAAATGGTGATAGCTATAAGAGTAATTATTCTAAAATATGATTCATGGTGAAAGCTGTGTGATAGCTGTGTGAGTTATAGTGAGAGCTCGATAATTTATCTTGACAGCTGCATGAGTAGTTGTGGTAGCTGTATTAGTCGTGCTGATAGCTGTATAAGTTATGGTGATTGCTGTATGGGCAAAGGTAATACAGGCGTATCCGAGATAGCTATATGATTCGTGGGGATAGCTGTATGTGTCATGATGACAGCTGTTTGACTCATGGTGACAGTTCCATGAGTCATATTGACAGCTAACTGAATCATGATGAAAGCTGTATGGGTCATGAAGGTAGCTGCGGTTGACATAGTGATAGCAACGTAGTGTACAAGTCTTTCTGGGACAGACTAGCTAGTTTCCGCAATTAGGCCTAGCCAGTGACCCTCAAATATTCTCAAACTTTCGCAGTGGAATTCATGATCCAAAAGGACTAGAAAATATAACCCACACTATGATGAAGGCCAGGGAGACGTTTTACGGCCGCCACATATTCCCTTAACAACAGCTGCGGTGAAGGTAAAATAGCATATATAAGGGATAATCCTTTGGAAGCAAGGACTACAACACGGAACCGAAAATCGTAGTGTGTGTGTGAATTCGGGTTTAACGTCGCTTTCAACAATTTTCAGTCATATCACGACGGTGTCTGGTTGCGACAGGGAGCTCAATGCTCACTTTTTATAGTGCTGCCTCACTGAAGTATCATGTCCCAGACACATTACATGATACCACAGCCAGTCACATTATCCTGACACTGGGTCGACCAGTCCTAGCTCTACCCCGTAAATCTGAGTGCCAAGCGAGGAGCAGCTAGTACGTTTTTAACGACTTTGGTATGTCGCGGCCCGGGATCGAACCCGTGACCTCCCGTTCCCCGGAGCGGACACTCTACCAACTGAGCTATCGGGGCCGGTTGTAGTAGTGTACAGGATTTTCTGGGCTATGTGATTCTTAGGGATAGTCATAGTGATAGTTGCATGACCTATGGGGAAAGCTATATGAGCCATGCTTCAGGATGAAAGCTGTGTGGATCAGGATGATAGTTTATTAGCTATGGTGACAGCTTAAGGCGGCATGATGATAGCTCTATGAGCCATGGTGATAGCTTTATGAACCATAGTGACATATGCACGAGACATGGTGATATGAGCCAGAGTGGCCGATGAAGGAGTCATGGTGACAGATGTAGTGTAGTCATAGCGATAGCAGCAACCTTTGAATTATGACAGCAGCTTTAAGAGTAATTGTGACAACTGTATGGGTCTTGTGGCAGCTTTATACGTCATAGGGACAGTTGTATGAATCATGGCAGCTGTATGAGTCATGGTGATAACTTTAGGAGTCAATGTGCTAGCTGTGTGAGTCGTGGTGATTGCTGTATTAGTCATAGTAATACCAGTATGATTAATGGTAATAGCTATAAGAGTCATGGTGGAAGCTGTTTAAGTCCTTTGGTAATAGTATAAGATCCATGGTAATAAATGAATCTGTCCCTGTATGAGTGATACGTACATGTATCAGTCGTCCGTCGTCCTTTCACATGTTCAACTAAGTATATCTTTAAAGCCAGTTGGCCAATCATGATTAAATTTCATGAGAGGCATTATCAGGTTGGGGGAAAAGATGCATTATGTTTTGGGGCAGATCAGATGGAAACTCTTGTTGGCATGGCAACATATAGCTCCTATAGACTTACATTGGGAAAAACTTCTCTGAAACCACTAGGCCCAGAGCTTACATATGAAGCATGTAGCAATGTCAAGTGGTCCCCTACATAAATTGTGCCATTCATGCCTCTGGGGTCTAAACTGGCCACTCCCCGGGCCCCTTAGCCCTCATAGACTTATAATGGAAAAAAGCTTAAAAATTCTTCTTCTCTGAAACCACTAGGCGCAGAGGATATATATTAAGCATGTAGCAATGTCAAGTGGTCCCCTACATAAATTGTGCCAATCATGTCCCTGGGGTCTAAACTGGCCACATCCCGGGGGCCATTCAAGCATGACTTTTCATCAAAAGCATGTACTTGATGTACTTTCACGTATTAACAATATAGGTATGGGGTGTTGCACTGATGAGTTAGAAAGCCTTCATGCGGACTGAACAAAGTATTTGTCTAAATCGCGACGGAAGTATTCGCGAGGATTGTTGCCATGAAACATTGATTCAAGCCCTCCCCCCCCCCATCGGAGCGGGGTTCATTTTACTGACCGTTCCAAGGTGGTTCCTCTGTCGCAATTTATTTTTGTTATGGTTTGTCTCAAGTGTTTGTGTCGCGTATATTATTTTGTTTTGGATAGCCAGTTGGCCATTTTGTGAGAAATTAACTGTCCGTTTTGGCTTTCTGAGTTGATGTTTCCATTAGGGTCTGTTGTTCCATGTTTGTGTTTCTTTCCCTTTGGTGTCTCTGATGGGAGCTGTGGGTTGATTGCATCTATTCCTGATCATTGCCTTCACTTATGTTTTGGCAGTCAGTACCAGTTTTCAATTTTCCACATTACAAGTCTATTGAACTTCTAAGTTGACATAACAACCAAACTAAAGAGCCGAATTTCATAAAATATATTAAACATGATATGGCAAATTTTGTGAATATTTCCATAAAGTCTCAGTCCCATATGGTTTCTGAGAAGATGTTTTTTTTTTTTTTTTTAAGTATTTTTCTGGCATTTAGGTTTCTATGGCAGCCAAGCAACAAACAAAAGTGATCATTAGGCCTAAAATCAGATAGATGACAGCATAAAGGATATTAATATGAAAGTTTTGTCAAAATATCTGCAAGACTTGGCAGTAACTACCATTTTTCTGTTTTCACCATTATAAGGCTATGTAACCTCTAAGATGCCATAGCAACCAAAATAATGAGCAGAATTTCATGAAAAATAAAAACAAAAGAAAAACACTAAACATGTAAGGGAAAATATGGTGAATATATCCATTGAGCCGCAGCCTCATAGAGCATATAGTTCCTGGGGAGATGATTTTTTTAGTTATTCTTTTTGGCATTTTGGTTTGGCAAAAACTAACAAGAGCTGTTACATGACAGCATAGCTCGCCTGTTTCGCGCCTTCAAAATATAAGGTAAAATTGCTGAACCATGAAATATAGGTCACACTCACCTAGATATATTCTGAGATCAATAACTGGCACACATGGAACATAATTCCAGATATTACATATCAGAATTAAATTGTGTCTGAATATAAGGCAAAATCATTGAACCATGAAAATAGCTCACAATGACCTACATATATTTCTAAGTCAATCATCTGGTCACATGGAACTAATAATCCAGGTGAGACATTTCTCGATCAAATCGTATTCAAGATAATAGGCAAAATCACTGAACCATGAAATACAGGTCACACTTACCTAGATATAATTCAAGCTCAATCATGGGGTCACTTGGAATAAATAATCCAAGCTTGACATTTCTCCATCAAATTGTATTCAAGATAATAGACAAAATCACTGAACCATGAAAATTAGGTCACACTGACCTTGATATATTTTGCGGTCAATTATCGGGTCACATGGAACTAATAATCCAGGTATGACATTTCTCCATCAAAAAGTATTCAAGATAATAGGCAAAATCATTGAACCATGAAATATAGGTCACACTGACCTAGATATATTTTGCGGTCAATAATGGTATCATATGGAACTAATAACCCAGGTTTGACATTTATCCATCAAATAATATTAAAAGCAATAAGCAAAATCACTAGACCATGAAATGTAGGTCACCATGACCTAGATATATTTTGCGGTCAATTATCGGGTCACATGGAACTAATAATCCAGGTATGACATTTCTCCATCAGATAGTATTCAAGATAATAGGCAAAATCACTGAACCATGACATATAGGTCACACTGATGTAGATATATTTTGAGGCCAATCAGCAGGTCACTTGGAACTAATAATCCAGGTATGACATTTCTACATCAAATAGTATTCGAGATAATAGGCAAAATCACTGAACCATTAAATATATAGGTCACAGTGGCCTAGATATATTTTGAGGTCAATCATGGAGTCACATGGAACTAATATCCCAGGTATGACATTTCTTCTACAAATAGTCTTCAAGGTATAAGGCAAAATCACTGGACTGTGAAATGTAGGTCATCATCCCCCTCACCCTTTTACACGTGAACTAATGTCACTTGATTGGTTGATGTATAACCAATTGTGTCTAAAACTTGTTAGCATAATGGAAACGTATACAGCAAATTACAAAGGTGTCCTAGATTTTGACCCCTAGCCCCACCCCATCCCCATTTCCAGGCATGAACACAGGGGTGTGTTGTCTTGGAATCTCAGAAGACACTCCCAGGTATCCAAGTTGTAAGTATGAATGTTTTGTGATGAGTGAATGTTGAGATATAAGCATTTCAAAAACTTTAACACAGAAGTACATTGGTGTTCTAGATTTTGACCCCTAGGCCCACTCAGGGGCATAAACCCAGCGGTCGGTTCTCTTTAAACATCAGAAGACCCTCCCAGGTACTTAAGTTCCAAATATGAGTGGCTGTTGAGTTTTAAGCATTTGAATAACTTTAAGAAGTGTGACGGGAAGGATCACACAAATAAAAATGCAAACGCGCACGCAGACGACAGAGATGACAACAATAGCTCTCCATGTACTTAGTACAGGCGAGCTAAAAAGGAACAGTATGCCTAAAATCAGTTGGCACATGCTAGACTACACGAGGAACATAAGTTTTGTCAAAATATCTGCAAAAGCTTTGCAGTTAATACAATTTTTCAATTTTCCCCATCAGAAGTCTATGGAAACTCAAAGTTGCTATAGCAACCACACTTATTTCATAAAAAACATAAACTTTAAATCCTACAACCCAAGGATGCTACAGATACAATCTGATCTCAATCGGACCAGTGGCTTCAGCAGAGATGTTGTCTGTAAATGTTGATGCCAGACATACTACGCAGACGACGGACAACTGCCTATCCTATAAGATCTGCCACAGCCTTCGGCTCTGGTGAGCTAAAAATCTTTAGTCTGATTTTATAACTGTATTTAACGATTTAGTATAATCCTGTAATTACAAGTACATGATACATGGAAAATCACTTTCTTGTCAATGATGGGAGGTGTGAGGCAATTGTATCGATTCCAGATCAATGCCTTCACTTTTATTTTATAGCATAGGTCTAAAGCTTCACCTAAAATATGTAACGGCTGAGCCAATCCTACTTTTGCATATTTTCTGGTCAAGCCCCATTAACTTTAACTGGCATTTAAATGGAATCATCTAAACAACTCCTATCAATTGGATAGCATAACATATTTGAGACTACACCAATTAATGGCACACGTCTAATTGGCAAACTGTAATCTTAAGTCAACTCACTCAAAGCTTTCCTAATTTCGAGTAAAAAGTTCTTACAAAATTCCTTTGGTTCCTCAAATATTGTACTGTACCTCTCTCATGGCAGCGATCTTTAGTCTCCAGCTTCACTATATCATGCCTAAATGTAGAAATTATACAAATTAGATCAAAAAGGCATGCTGTATGAAAACAATCAAAATGTATACTGCCCCCCACACATGGGGGCTTGAAGAAATAGACTGGGCTTCATGATCCTTACACGCAGAGCTGAAACAGAGGGCACATGAGTACTGGTAAACTGCTTAGAGGTTCTAAGCCTGACCAGGAAAAAGTGGTGCGAGTTGGGCCCGTCATACATATAAAATATATTGGTTTCATTGGGCGGCAGGGCCTGAGATGTCATTTCATCTCAATGTCTTGTAAAAGTCCCACAAAACTAGAAGCAACATATCCAACAATGACCTTTACAATGTTGATGGGGATGTTAAACCTCAAATAAAAAATAAAAAAAAACAAGTGCAGTATGCCATTAGAAAAATTAAAGCAATGCATTATGCCTTGCCACTAATTTTCATCAAGCAAGTGCCATAACACTTGTTTGTTTGATCTGAGGTTAAGTATCCCCGTCAACACTGTATAGGTCATTCTCGAGAAGTTGCTTCCAATTCTGTCGGACTTTTACCCAAAACTGAAATGAAATGACTTCTCAATGAAACCAATAGGGTTTATAACCTTGGATGGGTCCACTCGCCCCGCCTTGCCTGGGCAGGCTTAGACCCTCTAAGCGGTTTACAAGTACTTGTGTGTGGTCGATTTCAGCTCTGGAAGCATCATGCAGCCCATCTATTTCTTCAAGCCCCGATGCCATAAAACACTGTCAAAATGAATTCAAAGTGAAGGTGCATTAGTCTTTCCCTTAATAAAGTTGACATTAATACATGAATAAGGTGACTATTTTCAATGTTCAAAGGGGCCATATCTCCGAAAGGAAGTAAACCAGAATTACAATTCCTATTTTCTGTAGAACCACTCAGGGTACGTAACATTTATGCGAAGTTTACGGTAAATATCTACTGTTTACAGAGTAGATAAAAGTACATCACAATTCGCTCATGTGAAAGGGTCCTGGTTAGCCATTTCTGACCTAAAATTGACAGTTTTTGAGGGCCTGTGACCTTGAAAAAAGGTCAAGGTCACCAAAAGCAAACCAAATCTTTGGTAGGTTACAATGACATATTGTACAAATAATGTTCTAGAAAGTCTGGCCAAATTACAGCTATTCATTCAAGACACCTGTGCAGATAAGCCAAAATTGACAGTTTTGGGGACCTTTGACCTTAGAAATAAGGTAAAGGTCATCAAAAACTAAGGTCGGTCACAATGATATATTGTACCAAGTTTGAACAAATTTCACTGATTCATTCATGAGACAGAATCTGAATCATTTATGAATAATCTTGACAGCTGCAGAAGTATTTGTGGTAGGTGTATTAGTCATGGTGACAGCTGTATGAGTAATGGTGATAGTTGTATGTGCCAAGGTAATACAGGCGTAACAGTGATAGCAAAATGATTTGTGGGGATAGCTGAATGAGTCATGATGACAGCTAAATGAATCATGATGATAGCTGTATGAGTCAGGAAGTCAGCTGCGGGTGACATGGTGATAGCCATTTGATACATGGTAATAACTGCATGATGTTCTATATAATTGGCAATCCTTTGCAAGCAACCAAGGGCTACAATACGGAACCAAGTTTTTATGGGACGGACTAGCTAGTTTCCGCATTTAGGCCTTGCCAGTGACCCTCAAATATTCTAAAATTTAAGCAGTGGAATCAATGATTGAAAAGGACTAGAAAATATAACCCAAACTATGCCAAAGGACAGGGAGACTTTTGACAGCCGCCACACATTCCCTAAACACCAGCTGAAGTTAAAATGTCATATATAAGGGATAATCTTTTGGAAGCAAGTACTACAACATGGAACAGAAAATCGTAGGGTGCAGGATTATCTTGGCTATGTGATTCTTGGGGATAGTCATAGTGATAGTTGTATGGCCTATGTTGAAAGCTATATGAGCCATGTTTATAACTGTGTGAGTCATGATGAAAGCTGTGTGAATCAGGATGATAGTTTATTAGCCATGGTGACAGCTTAAGGCGACATGATGATAGCTCTATGAGTCTATATTAGCTTTATGAACCATAGTGACATCTGCAAGAGTCATGGTGATATGAGCCAGAGTTGCCGATGAAGGAGTCATGGTGACAACTATAGTGTAGACATAGCGATAGCAGCAACCTCTGAAATATGACAGCAGCTGTAAGTTTGTTTGATTTGAGGTTTTACGGCCCCGTCAACCCTCTAAAGGTCACTTTGGAGACGCTGCTTCCAATTTTGTGGGACTTTTGCCCGACATTGAGATGAAATGACATCTCAAGCCCTGTCGCCCAATGAAACCAATATGGTTTATTAGCATGGACGGTCCGCCTCGCACCGCGGTTCCTGGACAGGCTTAGATCCTCTAAGCAGTTTACCAGTACTAGTGTGCGGGCCGGATTCAGCTCTGTCTGGAAGCATCATGCAGCCCATATATTTCTTCAAGCCCCTATGGGCGGGGCTTAGCAGATGTAAGAGTCATTGTGACAATTGTATGGGTCTTGTGGCAGCTTTATACGGACAGCTGTATGAGTCATGGTGATATGAGCCAGAGTGGCCGATGAAGGAGTCATGTTGACAGCTATAGTGTAGTCATAGCGATAGCAGCAACCTATGAATTATGATAGCAGCTGTAAGAGTCATTGCTACAACTGTATAGGTCTTGTAGCAGCTTTATACGTCATAGGGACAGCTGTATGAGTCATGGTGGTATAAGCCAGACTGGCCCATGAAGGAGTCATGGTGACAGCTGTAGTATAGTAATAACGATAGCACCAACCTCTGAATTATGACAGCAGCTGAAAGAGTCATTGTGACAACTGTTTTGGTCTTCTGGCAGCTTTATACGTCATAGGGACAGCTGTATGAATCAAAGTGGCAGCTGTATGAATCAAAGTGGCAGCTGTATGAATCATGGTGATAACTTTAGTCGTCAATGCGCTAGCAGCGTGAGTCGTGTTGATTGCTGTATTAGTCACAGTAATATCAGTATGAGTAATGGTAATAGCTTTAGGAGTCATGGTGGAAGCTGTTTAAGTCCTAGTAATAGCTAAAAGAGTCATGGTAATAAATGAATGTGTCCCTGTGGTAGTGATACGTACATTTATCAGTCGTAGTGACAGCTGTAGTCGTCATGGTGGAAGCAGTATACATGTAAGTCATGGTGACAGCTCTGTGTGTGTGTGTGTGTGTGTGTGTGTGTGTGTGTGTGTGTGTGTGTGTGTGTGTGTGTGTGTGTGTGTGCATGCGTGCTGAGGCATGTTTTCTCCCACCAACAACTAAGATCATATAGAAAGTTGACCTCAGTTTAAAGACTTATCAAAAAGTCTGGAGGATAAAAAGCTAAATGGTTGCCTTTGGAAACAAAGAACACATACAAGAACGAAAATTGGAGACTCGGTTTTATTGAGGCTCTTCATACACAGCAATATAGTTTGCAAGGCTGCATATGCCTAGCACCGGCTTAAGCGATATTCAATATTCAAAGTAAACAAAATAGGCTCAATGATCCCAGAGGAAAAGAAAATATAATCTGCCCTATGATGAAGCACAGGGAGACTTTTTACGGCCGCCACACGGCACTTAAAAACAGCTGCAGTGAGGTAAAGGTTGCCTTTGGAAACAAAGAACACATAAAGAACGAAAATCGGAGACTCGGTTTTATTGAGTATCTTCATACACAGCAATATAGTTTGCAAGGCGTATGATCATAAAGGAAAGGAAAATATAATCTGCACTAACATTATCTGCTCAAATCGAACCCCCAAGATACATGGTTTCTAAGTCGAGTAGTTTAACCACTACACCCGCGGGGGCTTTAATGGTGGTCACAGCTCAATGAGTCATGATGATAGCATTGTAAGTCATGGGGCTAGCTGTATTAGTCATGTTGACAGTTGTGTGAGCAACTGTGAAGACTTATGCGAGTCATGTTGATAGCTGTATGCGTCATGATGACAGCTGTATGTGTCATGGCAACCGCTGTGTGAGACATAATGGCATCTGAAGCAGTTATGGTGACAGCTGTAGGAGTCGTGAGAATAGCTGTGGGAGTCATGTTGATATGGACAGCTGTATGAACAATGGTTGCAGCTGCACAAATCATAGTGACATTACATTAGATAATATGGCTGATGAAAGTGTTATGGGTTTTGGTGACAGCTGTGTTTGAAATTAAAATATCTGTATGAGTCATGTTGGTAGCTGTATGAATCATGGGGATAGTGATAGAAGTCGTGGTGATAGCTGCGTGAGTCACGGTGAAAGCTGTATGAGTCATCTTAATAGCTGTATGCGTTATGGAAATAGCTACAAGAATCAAAATTTCAAAGTGATATATGTACGAGTAATTGTGATAGCTGTATTAGTCTTCCCTTTGTTTATTTGAATAGAGGTTTACGGGGCTTGCTGTTTTAGTCATAGTGATAGCTATATTAGTCATAATGGTCACTAAATGAGTCACTGTGACAGCTGTTTGATTCATGCTGATAGCTGTATGAGGCATGAAGACAGCTTTAGGCATAGTCATTTGGTTCATTGTTACAGCTGTGTAAGCTTTATGGCCCCTGACGAAAGCAATATGAGCGATTCTCATAGCTGTATGAGCACGGAGTGATGACTGTATGAGTAACGGAGATAGCTGCATGAACTAAGATGACAGCTGTATTCATCATGGTGACAGCTGTAGTGATCAAGATGAGAGCTGCATGAATTAAGGTAACAGTTCTAAGTGTCACGGTGAAAGCTGTTGTCATGTGATAGCTGTAAAGGCCATGATGGCAGCCCTATGAGCCATTTTGAAAGATCTATTGACAGCTGTAGTAGTCATACTGAACGCAGCAGTTGCCATGATGACATATTTGTGAGTCATGGTATGTGTGATGTTAACAGTTGAATTGGTAATGGGTCATAACAATAGCTATACAAGTAAATGTGACATCTGAATGTGTAATTGCGATATCTGTATGTGTCTTGGTGAAAGCTTAAAAGGCGTGCTAATAGATATCGGAGTCATGGTAAAAGCTGTTTGAGTTATGTTCATAGCTGTATGTGTCGTGGTGGCGTGTTGATAGCTGTATGAGTCATCGTGATGGCTGTATAAGTCATGATATGACTCGTCGTGTCAGCTGTATAAGTTATAGTGATCGCTGAATTAGACACGACAAAAGCTATATCAGTCTTAGTGAGAGGGATGCGAGCAACGTTGACAGCTGTTTGAGTCATGGTGATAGCTATAGGTGTCATGGGTTCCATTGTTAGAGTCATGGTGACAACTAAAGTAGTCATAGTGTCAGCTGTAGAAGTCATAAAGAAAGCCGTGTGAGTCATGTTGACAGCCTTATAAGCGATGTTGATAGCTACATGAACAATGGTTACAGCTGCATAATTTATAGCTACAGGAGATACGACTGTTGAAAAGGAATAAGTCTTTATGGCAGCTGTATATGAAATTAAGATATCCGAGTCATTTTGGGCGCCGTATGATTCGTGTAGAAGTCGTGCTGGCAGCTGTATGCGTCATGATGGCAGCTGTATGTGTCATGGGGACCGCTGTATGAGACATGATGACATCTGAAGAAGTCATGGTGACAGGTGTAGGAGTCGTGAGGAAAGCTGTGTGAGTCATGTTGATATGGACAGCTGTATGAGCGATTGGTTTCAGCTGCATGGTTCTTTGTGACAGTTTTAGAGATATGGCTATTGAATGCGCTGTGTGTCGTGGTGACAGCTGTATGTGAATAAATATATCTGTATGAATCATGGTGGTAGCTGTATAATTCATGGTGATAGTTATAGAAGTCGTGGTAATATCTATGTGAGTCCTGGTGGCAGCTGTATGAGTCATCTTAATTGCTGTATGAGTGATGGTAATAGCTACAACCCTCATGGTGATAGCTGTTTGAGTGATTGAGATAGCTCTAATAGTCTTTTCTTTGTTTGTTTGTTTGTTTGAATAGAGGTTTAAAGTCCCTGTCAACACTATTTAGGTCATTTTCGAAATGTTGCTTTCAATTTTGTGGGACTTTTACCCGACATTGAGATGAAATGAAATCCCAAGCCCTGTCGCCCTTTGAAATCAAAATGTTTATATGCATGGACGGTCCGACTCGCACCGTTTTGCCTGAACAGGCTTAGACCTATGCTGCATACCACTTCTCATGTGCGGTCGGTTTCAACTCTGCGTGGAAGCACTTTGCATACCGATTTATTTCTCAAAGTCCCGATGGGCGGGAGCTTGCTGTATTAGTCATTATGATAGCTATATGGGCCATGGTGGTCAATGAATGAGTGACTGTGACAGCCGTTCGAGTCATCCAGGCATGAAGACAGTTTTAGGCGTAGTCATCTGGCTCATTGTTACAGCTGTATTAGACATAGTGTTTGCTGTATGAACACTGCCGATAGCAATATGAGCGATGCTTTAAGCTGTATGAGCACAGACTGGTGGCTCTATGAGTCATGGAGATAGCTGTATGAGCTGTGGTGACAGCTGCATTCGCCATGGTGATAGCTGTTGGGATCACGTTTAGAGCTGCATGAATTATGGTGACAGTTGTAAGAGTTACTGTGGAAGCTGTAAGCATTGGCGATAGCTATATAAGCCATGATGACGATCGTATGAGCTATTTTTAAAGATGCATTAGTCATATTGATAGCTGTAGTAGTTATATTGACACTCGTAGCAGTAGTCATGATGAAAGATTAGTGAGTCATGGGGACAGCTGTATGTGTGATGTTAACAGCTGTATTAGTCATGGTTACAGCCGTATAGGTGTTTACGATAGCTAAAAATTCAAGATAACACCTGAATGAGTAAAGGTGGTAGCTATAGGTGTCTTGGTGAAAGCTTTAAAGGTCGTGCTGAGAGATATCCGAGTCATGGAAATAGCTCTATGAGTTATTGTAATAGCTGTTTGTGTCGTGTTGATAGCTGTACGAGTTATCGCAATTGCCGTATGAGTTATGCTATGAGTTGTCGTGGCAGCTGTATTAGTTATAGTGATTGTTGTATTAGACACGATGAAAGCTATATAAGTCTTAGTGGAAGGGATGCGAGTCATGGTGGTAACTGTATGAGTCATGGTGACAAGGTGTCATGGTTACCTTCGTAAGATTCATGCTGACGCCTGGAGTAGTGATTGTAAGAGCTATAGAAGTTGTAAAGAAAGCTATTTGAGTCATTGTGACAGCCTTTAAGGTGATGTATGACCAATGGATACAGCTGCATATTCCATGCTGATGGCTATAGAAGCTATAACTGTTGAAAACAGAATAAGTATTGGTGGAAGCTGTATGTGAAATTAAGATACCCGAGACATTGTGTTAGTCATGGTAACAGCTGAATGGGGCATGATAATTACTTTACTTTAGAAATAGCGACAGCAGTATGAGTCATGGTGATTGTTGTAAGAACCACAGAGACAGCTGTATGATCAATGATGACAGCTCCATGGGTTATGCTTACAGCACTATGATAGTGTTGTCAGCATCGTCATGGCGATAGCTGTATGGGTGACGATGACGACTTTATCAGTCATGCTGGCAGCAGAACGAGTCATGATGATAGTTGTATCAGTCATGGTGATAGTTGTTTGAGCCATGGTTACAACTGTATCAGTCATGATGACAGCAGTATGAGTCATTGTGACAGCTGTTTGGGTTATTATGATAGCTGCATAAGCCTTGGAGACAGCTGTAAGTGTCAAAGTGAAAGCTCAATGACTCCTGGTGACAGCTATATGAGTCTGGCATACAGCTGTATGAGACATACTTATGGCTGTAAGAGTCACGGAGACAGAAGTATATGCAATGGTGACAGCTGCTTTCAGCACGGTGATAGCTGTAGGAATCACGCTTAGAGATGCATGAATCATGATGACAGTTATATGAGTCATTGTGATGACTATCGTAGTCACGGTGAAAGCTGTATGAATGAAGGTATTAGCAGTGTTAGTCATATTGATATTTCTGTTATTTATAAATGAAATAGTGAAAACAATATCAGTGGTATCATACACTGCAAAGCATACATGGTATACACAATATATAAGAAATAATAAAATAGTAAATCAGTGGCATGTGTATGTGCAACCAATTAGCACAGAAAGACTATTGGCTGTATGAGTTATGGTAACAGCTGTGTGAGTGATCTAATTGCTGTATGAGTCATCGCAATATCTACAGTAGATATGGAGATAGATGTTTGCTGTATTCATGGTGATAGCTGAATAGGTCATGACAATCGCTGAATTAGTAATGGTGACAGCGGTATGAGTCATGGTGATTGCTGTAAGAACCACAGAGACAGCTGGAAGAGCCATGCTAACAGCTATGAAAGTGCTGTCCGCATACGTCATGGCGATAGCTGTATGAGTGATGATGACAGCTTTATCAATCATGGTGGCAGCAGTACGAGTCATGATGATAGTTGAATGAGTCATGGTGATAGTTGTATGAGCCATATAGACAGCTGTATGAGCCATTGTTACAACTGCATGAGTCATTGTGACAGCAGTATGAGAGTCATTATGACAGCTATATGGGTCATTGTGATAGCTGTATGAGCCTTGGAGTCAGCTGTGGGTGTCACTGACCCCTGGTGACAGCTATATGAGTCATGCTTATAGGTGGATGAGACATACCGATGGCTGTATGAATCACGGAGACAGATGTATGTGCCATGGTGACAGCTGCTTTCATCAAGGGGATAGTTATAGGAGTCACGCTTAGAGATGCACGAATCATGATGACAGTTATATGAGTCATTGAGATAGCTTTGGGATTCATGGTGAAAGCTGTCGGAATGAAGGTTTTTTGCTATGTGAGTCCTGTTGATAGTTCTTTTATTTATTTATGAAATACTGATTACAATATCAGTGGAATCATACATTGCAAAGTATACATGACTTACACAATATATATGAAAAATAACATAGTAAATCAGTTTACATGTGTATATGAAACCAATTAGAACAGAAAGTGTTAACATCACTTATACACCTGTCAACATGACTCACATCATGATTCCTACAGCTGCCACCATGACTACTACAACTGTCACCATGTCTACAACAGCTGTCAATATGACTCATACATGTTTTACTTTACGATGACTAATAAAGCTACCACTTGGACTCATATAGCTATTATTTGAACTCTTTTTTTTTTTAATATAATTGTTTGTGAAGAGTAACAGTACTATTTTTAATTAGATTGTCAGAACATAACTGTGGTAATGTTAATATTTACTGCTTTGTGCTTCCGGTCACGGTTATAGCTACATAAGTCATTGTGACAGCTCTATGTGTAATGGTGTCAGCTGTAAAAGCCATGATGCCAGATGCATGCATCACTGACAGCTGTATGAGTCAAGATGACAGCTGTTTGATTTATGGTGGCGTATGATTCATGGTGACAGCAGTATTAGTCATTAGCTTTATAAGTTATGCTGACAAGTGTTTAAGTAGTCGTGACAGCTGTATGATCCATGCTGTATGCAACTCGTGACAGCATGATAAGTAATGGTTACAGAAGTATGAGTCACCGTGACAGCTGTATGGGTCAAAGTGAGTCATAGCAAGAGCTAAACGAGTCAAAGTGATAGAGAGTGGCACGTGTTTGAGTCAGGACAAAAGGTATATGAGTAATCATGACAGCTATGCGAGTCATAATCACAGCGGTATGAGTCATCATGACAAGTGTATTAGGCATGATGCGATATTACTATTTAATACAATTCGGAGAAATCTGTAATTGTGTTTTAGATATTTATATATCAAATTATAGATATCTATAAATCAAATTATAGATATGTATGATTAACATTATTATCAATAATTTGACATCATAAAATGTAATCAATGATATGTAATATATATTTCTTGATATCTATAAATTTGTCTAATGATATCCATGATTCCTTTACATATATAGATATCTAAAAATCAAATTACAGATACCATTTCAAGGCTGGATAATAGATATCAAAGTTTTCAATAAAGGATTTCAGAAAATATATGAAGGATATCAATAAATGTAATTCTTGATATCCTGAAATGTTCATCAATATTTGATATCTCTATATCGAATAAAAGATATCTATAATTGGAACTACAGATATCCCTTAACACATTATGGATATAATGAAATAAATAATACATATCTAATATTATTTATAGATATGTAATAATATTTATTGATATCCTATATCTTTGTTATAGACACCTATAAATCAATTTGTAGATATCTATAAATCAAATTATAGATAATTAACATTATTGATTTTAGATATTTATTATTTATTTCATGATATCCATAATACGTAAAGGGTTGTCAATAATTTCAATATTAGATATCTATTATTTTGATATATGGATAACAAATATTGAAGAGCATTTTAAAATATCAATAGTTTCACTTATTTATGACCATAATATATTTTATGATATCCATTATTGAAAATTGTGATATCTATAATTCAGCCTTTTAAATGATCTCTATAATTTGATTTTTAGATATTTATATATGCAAAGAAATTATAGATATCAGGAAACAAATCTATTGGTATCAAGAAATATATATTACATATCACGGATTTCATTTTATGAAAGCAAAACATACAGATAATTATAGATATTAATAATGTTAATTGTACATATCTATATATAAATATATAAATTGATTTATAGATATCTGAAATAAACTACAGTTTAATAATAATTATTGTCAGATATCGATAAATAACATCTATGATAATGACATCTATAAATCAGTTTGTAGATATCTATAAATCAAATTATAGATAATTAACATTACTGATATTAGATATTTATTTTTTTCATGATATTCATAGTAAGTAAATGGTTATCAATAATTTCAATAGTAGATATCTATTTTTGGTATATGGATACCAAATATTGAAGAGCATTATAAAATATCAATACTTTCATTTATTCATTACAAAAATGTATTTTATGATATCCATTATTGAAAATTGTGATATCTATGATTCAACCTTTAAAATGATCACTATAATTTGATTTTTAGATATTTATTTATGCAAAGAAATTACTGATATCAGGAAACAAATCTATTGGTATCAAGAAATATATATTACATATCACGGATTTCATTTTATGAAAGCAAAACATACAGATAATTATAAATATTAATAATGTTAATTGTACATATCTATAATTTGATTTATTGATATCTATAATTTGATTAATAGATATCTGAAATAAACTACAGTTTAATAATAATAATTGTCAAATATCGATAAATAACATCTGTAATAATGACATCTACAAATCAGTTTGTAGATATCTATAAATCAAATTATAGATAATTAACATTACTGATATTAGATATATTTTTTTTTCATGATATCCATAGTAAGTAAATGGTTATCAATAATTTCAATAGTAGATATCTTTTATTTTGATATATGGATACCAAATATTAAAGAGCATTATAAAATATCAATAGTTTCATTTATTCATGACCAAAATGTATTTTATGATATCCATTATTGAAAATTGTGATATCTATGATTCAGCCGTTTAAATGATCTCTATAATTTGATTTTTAGATATTTATACATGCAAAGAAATTATTGATATCAGGAAACAAATCTATTGATATCAAGAAATATATATAACATATCATGAATTTCATTTTATGATAGCAAAAAATACAGATAATTATAGATATCAATAATGTTAATTGTTCATATCTATAATTTGATTTATTTATAATTATAATTTGATTTATAGATATCTGTAATAAACTTTAGTATATCAATAATTATTGCAAGATATCAATAAATAATATCCATAATAATGATATCTATAAATAATACCTATAATAATGATATCTATAAATAATATCTATAATAATGATATCTAATATATGTTTAAATTATAGCTATCTCTTTTTCAATATATAGATAAATATTAGAAAATATCAATAATTTCATTTTTTCATGACCAAAATGTATTTTATGATATCCATTATTGAAAATTTTGATATCTATGATTCAGCCTTTTAAATGATCTCTATAATTTGATTTTTAGATTTTATATATGCAAAGAAATTATTGATATCAGGAAACAAATCTATTGATATCAAGAAATATATATAACATATCATGAATTTCATTTTATGATAGCAAAAAATACAGATAATTATAGATATCAATAATGTTAATTGTTCATATCTATAATTTGATTTATTGATAATTATAATTTGATTTATAGATATCCGTAATAAACTATAGTATATCAATAATTATTGCAAGATATCAATAAATAATATCTATAATAATGATATCTATAAATAATATCTATAATAATGATATCTATAAATAATATCTATAATAATGATATCTAATATATGTTTAAATTATAGCTCTCTATTTTTCAATATATAGATATATACATATATAATTCCTTTGCATTTATAGATATCTAAAAATCAAATTATAGATATCATTTAGAAGGCTGAATTATAGATGTCACAATTTTCAATAATGAATAAAAGAAACTATATTATTGATATCAATAAATGTAATTATATGTTCTTAAATATTTAACATCTTTCCATCGAATAAAAGATATCTATAATTCGAATTATAGATGTCCCTTAATGCATTATGTATATCATAAAATAGATAATAGATATCTAATATTATTTATACATATCTAATAATATTTATTGCAATCCAATAATTTTATTATAGATATCAGAAATTTTATTAACAAATATCTTGAAATTCAAGCTGACCTCGGTAGCTCAGTGAGATGTAGGTCTGACTGGTGATCAGAAGGACACGTGTTCGAGTCATGTCGGTGTCAGCAACATTCTTTCCTGGACATGGATCATGAAATCTATTTTACAGTCATTTTCTCCATTCTGCTGATTCAAGAAGGGCAGTTGTCCGTTTCTGTGAAAGAATGTGCACTGTACTTATCATGAAGCGCATCTATAAAGCGTTTGACCCTTTTGAACCCCACTTTTATATAGTAAAACTTGGGTTGGCAGGGGTAAACCTTTTTTTTTCTTATTTCTGCTCCAAAATGTAGATTGTGGGTACTCGTTAGAACCGCCTCGGGGAAGCGGTTCTAACATGTAACCAGAATCTCTATTTTAAGCAGAAATAAGAAAAATATCAATGTTTCATCTTTAAAGTTTCCTTTTTGTGGTGATAAACTTTACAATGTATTTGTATAGGCAGTGTTTTCGAAATGTTGTTAACAGCTTACGTATAAGCTTGCCCCCTAAAAGTGTGGAATGGTACACTGACCGGCTTAAAAATGACCTAAATAGTTAGGACTGGGCCGTTTAACTCCAATACAAACAAACAAAATCTTGAATTTCAATTAAATAGTAAAATGGCACCTCATAAATGAAGGTAGGTAAGGATTTGTTAAAGGATACTTTGTTTGATGCAAAGAAATTATGACTTTATTATGGAATGTAAAAAATTTTATATAAGATATCTTATATCCTATATAAGATATCTGATATAACAATTAAGATATCTTATATCCTAAAGTAGATATCTTATATCCTATATGAGATATCTTATTTAATTCTGCAATTCAGATATCTGATATGATATATGTTTTTAGTAAACAAGATATCTTATATGTTATATAAGATATCTTATTTAACATATAAGATATCTTATATAACATATAAGATATCTTGTTTACTAAAACATATAAGATATCTTATATGCTATATTAGATATCTAATATACTAAATAAGATATCTTATATAGCATATAAAATATCTAATATAACATATCAGATATCTGATATATTATATCAGATATCTTATTTATATTTTTATATAAAATATCTTAATTGCTATATCAGATATTTAACATATAAGATATCTTATATAAGTTTGATAAATAAGATATCTTAATTAACATATAAGATATATTATATAAATTGGAAAGAAATGACAAATAATAGTCACTACCTCTCCATTAGACTGCTACAGAGGACTGGAGAAATTATAATTATTAATTATAAACTGTAATTGTACATATGTGTTTATAAATAAAACGGGGTTCCCAAACACGTGTGATCAGATTAAAGACAACATCTTTCTTTTTTGAGAGAGAGAGAGAGAATAAATCCAGCTTGCTTTTGTTTGTATAATTTAATTACCTTCCCTTACAAGATAGTGGAAGTATAAATTAACTTCAAACTTGAGTTATGCCAAGCACTGCTCATTGCATGTATTTTGACAGAAACAAAAAACAAAGACTCTCACAAGACTGTCCATATATTCAGCCTGGTTTCTGCCTCTACTTTTCGCATAATTAGTTCAATTTTTCTTTGTCCCTTTTATCTTTTTTTTTTTTTTTTTTTTACCAAATGCAATCTTCCTGCTTATTTAGGACAGGAGCCCATTTCGAAAATTAGGTATGACACATGGTGAGAGGTTGTGTAATCTGAATAAAGCTGAACATTTTATTAATAGTGTAGGCCCTGATCTGATCTGGGCCTGCACTGTTTGCCAGGGTTTCTGGAATGTTAGGCATAAATGGGGGTAGTCATTCCTTGGCAGTTTCGGGGAGACTTCATTATTTTTTTGGTAAAATATATTAGATATCTTATTTGTCATATAAGATATCTTAAATAGTTAGGTAAATAAGATATCTTATATATTATATAAGATATCTGTTATGCTATATAAGATATCTAATATATTAAATAAGATATCTGATATAGGATATAAGATATCTTATTTACTGGAATATATATCTGATATGCTAAATAAGATATCTAATATACCAAATAAGATATCTAATATAACATATAAGATATCTTATATAATATATGAGATATCTTAAATATCATATAAGATATCTTATTTCCCTTATTAAATAAGATATCTTATATATTACATAAGATATCTTATGTAATATATTAGATATCTGATATGTTATATAAGATATCTTATATGCTCTATTAGATATCTTATTTAGCATATCAGATAGCTTATATATTTTGGTAAATAAGATATCTTATATATCATACTAGATATCTTATATCCTATATTAGATATCTTATATCCTATATAAGATATCTAATATAGCATATTAGATATCTTATATAACATATCATATTCTTATATGCTATATAAGATATCTTATTTATTATATTAGATATCTTATATATGTAAGATATCATATATAATAAATATCTAATATAATATATGATATCTTTTATAATAAATAAGATATCTACAATTCATAATAAATAGACTGGCCCCGATAGCTTAGTTGGTAGAGTGACCCCTCAGGGGAACAGGGGGTCACGGGTTCGACCCCGGGCCGGGACATACCAAAGTCGCTAAGAATGGTACTAGCTGCTCCTCGCTTGGAACTGAGATTTACGGGGTTGAGCTAGGACTGGTCGACCCAGTGTCAGGATAATGTGACTGGGTGTGGTATCATGTAATGTGTCTGGGACATTATACTTCAGTGAGGCAGCACTATAAAAGTGAGCATTGAGCTCCCTGTCGCTACCAGACACCGTCGTGATATGACTGAAAAAATGTTGAAAGCGACGTTAAACCCGAATTCACACACACACACACTCTCCATAATAAATAGTAAAATGGCTTGCCATACTTCCCAGTCACCACGGGATACAATACCCTACCTTCACAGTGACATTTGCCGTACTAGGACCATGACGAATTTATTGACAATTTTCTCTCCAGCGGACAATTCAGCTGATAGAGGATGTATGATTACAAATACCATGTGTAAGAATTAACATATGACACAGTCTTATTTCTAGTGTGTGTGGATCATGAGAATTAATTATTACATTGATAAACCTAAGACTTAGTATTCTCAGGTGAACAGGTTGTCAGTCAGTTGGTTGTAAATAATAAATCGAAAGTAGGAAATCAGGCCGGAAATGCAAAACGTGGAGCCAGCACTCCAGTCGGCGCATGCGTACTGCATGGTGACTTGCATGGTTACTGATTCCAATAACCATCTCCGTACATACCTCAAATGTGAGATACAGTTTAAACCACCGAAAACCATGAAAACTGAAAATGTAGAAAAATTTATATGTCACAAGGACGTCATAAAGTCGTGCAATGCTACATTTCGAGGGAATCGGAACGACTCCATTGTTGAAGAAGCGTGTGTGGCAACTCGTGCGCACGTGGAAGCTCAAGCTGACTCTCGGACGAACATTTACGCGAATATATTCTGCAAGATCTGTAATGGTGTCGACCATTATCCTAAGGATACCTGTAAAGCTCCACTTGATGAGTATAGGTCCCCTCCAGGGTTCTTTCTTACACTAGTCGATTGGAAAATGTTTGGTTCCCGTCTTAACGCAGACAAGTCCATGTCAAATTTGAAGACCGACAGAAAAAATTTGTGCAAATATTTTGAGATGAAACATCCTATTAAAGTAAGTATCATCGGCAATAGAAACGGTAATGAAAGAAGATTTGCGCTTAGCAGGCTATGTTTGACTGAACAGAATCTATCAGGAGACAATTTCAAAGTTTAGGGTGTCAGGTGTTGTTATTTTTATAAATTCAGTTTGAAAATGGGTGCATGTTTGGACCAAGTCCGTCAACCGACCAAGGCCCTCAGCCGACGCCACGTTCTATGGCGTTTGATCTGGATCTGCATGCCTTGCGTATAAGGGCCCCGTCAAGCGATTTTGGTACTTATCGTCTATGCGAGCAGCGAAGGTTCCTGAAGGCGAGCCCGCGCATCCGCGAAGTCTCGCCAGAACCTTCGCTGCTCGCTCATACAAGCAGTGAATCAAGAGGAACCTTCAGAAAGCAATATCCCTGGCCCCTCTGAATGGTTGGGCATGCGCAGTTAAAATTTGTCATGACGGAATGCTCGAAGGCACAAATTCGCTTGGCGGGGCTCATAAAATGGTTTAAGTGGAACGGATGCACTTGGCATGATTTTTGTAGTTTTCATCCTAATCAGCTACACACTGTGTGTTTCTTTTTCATCTTTTTGGTGGGACTCGAACCTTCATCCGTCTCTATCTGTGCGTAATCAATGCTGCATATAGTAAATACATGGTTAGTGCCTTTGATAATAAAATACAATCGACAAGCGTAAGGCAATTTATAGGGGCGAGCTTTAGCGAGCCCCTTTTGAAATTGTCGCGGGGAACCGATTATATATCATTATAAAAGACACAAATAATATACTTGATTTATACCGCAATCCAAAAAGTCAAGGAGTTATACAATAATTTAGAATAATTCACAAAAAAGACTGCGGCCAGTGTGGCATATTAAACGACATTCGGTGCAATGGCGCGCACACCTTACATAACGTGACGCCAAAGAGTATCATGTTTCTGACGTCACCACCCCACAGAGATAGTAAGAAAAGGTCACTCAGAAAGGCCACAATAAAAGAACGCAGCCATCTTAAGTCGCCTAAAGAAAGTGACATGGAGGTACACACAAAAACAGACGAAACATGAACCAACGGCACAAAAAGACACTGCAAAAGAACGACCGCCTTGGCCGGTCAGTATAACAACTAATAACAAATCGATCGACATGGGGGCTTTCTAGCTCAACAGTGACTCAAAATAAAATACATATTCTAACACAGCGTGCCTATATAGGCAATGGAAAATAACTGTGTTTTATTCTGCAACAAATCACGGCAAGGAAGAGCGTGACGAGTGACGTCATTATAAACTGCAAATTTATGACGTCACTAGTCGATTTCCTTGACGTTGGACGGTGTAACGTCATTTTCTCGCATCGAAAACGTTAGAAAAGGATATAAATGAATGTGTTTAAGTCGATAATATTAGCGGGATTAGTTTCAACAATGGCGAAAAGTAGTGAGAATTTGAAGGAAACAACAGCATTATTGCCGAGTTTCAGCGTGCTAGAATCGAAATAGATCAGCTCTAGCCAATGATTTGTTAGGTAATTAATCACAGTTTGTCGGTCAGTTGTAAGTAGACAAATCACGCGCGCTATGCGCTCGTGATTTGTCTACTTTACAACTGACCTCCAAACCGTGATTTATTACTCAATAAATCTCAGCTAGAGCTGATCTATTTCTTAAGTAACATGGCCTTGTATAGATTAATATATCATGAATCAGGGTTGAGTACTCAACAATAATCTGACGCCAGAGCAGAAGAAAACCACCAGTCAGGTCACGGAGGGTCGACTTCAGGAAATATCAGGCTCCACCCCACTTGAATTCAAAAGATTTAGGATGGGACTGTCATAGAGTCCGAAGTCCAGCCCATCGCCATGCAACCGAAGAGAGAAGCAAAGTTGTCCACTGTACAACCAAATGCACGGTGTGTCGCATAACATTCATGCTACAACCATTATTATTATTATTATTATTATTATTATTATTATTATTATAATTTTGGATTTCGTAACAATTTTCCTGAAGTGGCCAGAAAAATTATCACTACCTCATATTCTTCTGAATTTATAAACTAGCCTCAATGACGTCACCATCCAAGAAAGGAAATTTTACAATTCCAAAATTAAAATCATCTTATTTATCATATTTTTTTGGAAGAGACAGTCACGTGGTCGCTAGGATAAACGTTTCTTGCACACCAGACAAGGAAGTCCGCGATTTTACCCTGGGATAGAAACTTATGTTCTGACCCTGGTGTTCCGACCCCAAATCGAATATAATCGCGTGTTTGATAAATGAACTGGTTGATTACGACCTTGTGTGCGCCGTCGTTAAGGTTGACGTCATGCATGATCTGTGACGTCACTTTACATTCCTGCAGTGTCAACACAATATGGCGGACGTTGGTAACCAAAGTGACTGCAGCATTGAAATTCCGAGCTAAGAAATGGAAGGTATGCAAGAAAAAGAATCCAATATGGATGTGAGGGGTGGATAGAAAAATCCGTCCCTCGGGATCACTGTCCGGCATCACAAGGCTTTAGAAAAATCCGTCGTGATGCCGGACAGTGACCCTTGGGACGGATTTTTATATCCACCCCTCACACACATATAAGATTCTTATATTCTCGGCACTTTACATTATCAATGAAAGTCTGCAAAAATAAAGTTAAGCAGAGCCATAGGTATTATTTTCGAGGTTAAGACGCAACCGCAGATGCAGGTAGCAAAAGTCCGAGAAGGTAAGGATCTTAAACATAGCAAAGATAAAGGACTTGCTGAGAATTAGAATAGAATTTAATTTTATGTAATGTTGGTTGGTGCCTGATGCTCTGTCTCTCGTCGGGCCGATCGGAGTCTAACTGATGGTTTACTTTTGCTCCAGCATTTCAGTGTTTTCTTGCTGTCGAGTCCACTCTGTGGTTGTTTGATTTTTGTGTTCCCGGAGATGTTGCACTGACGAGTTAGGAGGCCTTCATGCGGACTGAACAAATTATGTCTAAATCGCGACGGAAGCAAGGGCGAGGATTGCGGCCGCGAAAAAATCGATTTTAGACCCCCAAATGGAACACGAGTTGATATGGCGAACGACGCGCGTGCGTCTCCGCCATATGAACAAGTGCCGAATATTTTACAGTATAACGTTGAAGACTTACGTCAATGTTGATATGACTAACCGAGACTTGAGAATAATAATTATAATAAAAAAGCTCAAATAGAGGCCTTTATAGCCTTGAATGATGTGGACTGATGAATGTTGTCCCTTTTACGCAATTAAGTCAGATATTTTCTTTTTCAAATGATGATGGAGAAATAGTCACGATACAAGTATGATGTTTTATAAGAAACATGTTTTTATATACACGTTCTTAGAACGTATTTCTTTTATGTAAGTGCATTGAGGGTTTATCAGTAGGCAGTAAGGTTTGTTAGTTTTCCTGTCCTATCTTGAGTCGGTCTCTGGCCATTTCCTCGGTTAAGGGGGTACATGTAGCTACATTTAGATTTTAACTAAAATCACTGGTTGAGTCCTTGAAACTATTTCGAATGAATAATTATTTAGCAGAGGTATGCTTTCACAAATCTACATCATACGGCCTTTTAAGTCCTTTGCAGTGATATTGTAGGAAGAATTTGGGATCTGATTGTATCTGTTCCTGATCGCTTCTCTTTTTAATTGGCATCTATCAAAGAAGAAAGGTAATCACAAGAAAGAACAGATCTTGGGGGAACATTCTTCATGGCTTCCTGTAGAGGTCGATTTGGTACACGTAAAAGCATCCAAAGAACAGTATGTTGTTTTATTCAGATGCATCTTTAAAACTACAGCGGCAAAGTCATAGCAGAATATCAAAGCCGTGTAAGAGTCTCACAAAATTGGAAGGAACATCTTCAAAATGACATTTATAGCGTTGATCTTAGCATAAACAAATACAACAGGTTCAGGTATCTTAAAACAGGTTGAGACAATGTATCAGTAATTATGTTTTAAAAGATGTTACAGGAGAACTGTTCACGACAGACCTCCAGGGATGGCCTCTCCAATTTGTTAAGCATGTCACAGATGTTGGTTTGTTCCGCCATCGCCAACATTCATACATCAGATCTGTGATATGGGAAGTTGGTCTCAATCGCTTACAAGAGAGATAAACTTATCTACACTCCTCAGCACCTTCAGCTGCGGAAATGATTGAATCGGGAAGGGAATTCCAATATCTAATGGTCTAAGGTAAGAAAGATTCTTTGTAAATGTCAGTTCTGGCAGTATGGGTCTGAAACGCCAGTGAATCGTGATTTCTACAGCGCCTAGCTGGGGGAACAAGATGATCTGTTGGAATGCAGACCTTTGTGTAACAGTATGAACCTACTGTCTCTTCTCCTTTTCTTGAGACACCATCAGCTTAATTTTGCTAGTATTCCAGTCATACTCCCAGTTTCGAAGCAGTAGCTGCTTGACATGCAGTAACTCTATTTTGAACTTTTTCAATTTCTGCATTGAGGTCCCAGATACTACCGTATTACAAGATTGGGAGAACAAGTCCTTAATATGCTGCCTCTTTTACATATGGAGGACACTGATAAAGATTTCACCTCAGGAAACCAAGCGTTCTAATTGCATTATAGTATACATGTTGCTAATGTGTGTATTCAATCTCAAATCGCGTGCGATTGTTAGACCAAGGTATTTAATGGAATCCACATTCAATGCGCCTCAATTTTATTGGTTCTCGCCCTTGTCATCTGAATATTATTGCATTTAACGGGCTGAAATGGCATGTCCCATTTTCGTGCCCAACATCTAGTCTATCTATATGATTCTGAAGTTTCAATGAGTCCTCTGTAGCTCTAATTTCCATGCAGCAAACACAGTCGTCTTATTGCTGAGTCAACGTTAGTGGAAATATCACTAATGTGCAAGGAGATTAACAGTGGATCAAGAACAGTCCCTTCTGGGACCCCAGACAAAACAGGCGCCCGAAGATTCACCATTAGCAACAACTCGCTGTTTTCTATAGCAAAGAAGGGGATGTATCTATTTGAGAGTTTCCCCCCTAATTTGGATTTCAGGAGCTCATAAGTGTTCATTGAGCCGGGGTTAGCATCACATTCTAAACAACTAGGACATTAGTATTTCTTAGACTTATCTAATTACTCTATCTTATTACGGTAGGGATCTTTTACCTGCACAGGGGATGATTCTTCCTGCACAGGGGGCCGCCAGTTAACGTATCGATCCGAAGGACGGTGCACTTTGTGGCATTCATTTGCCAGTCTATCCTGGTAGAATGAGACCAGTCATCGGCCACAATGGATAGATGACTTGATAGAATCAAGGAGATCCTTAATGAACACCAAGTAAAGAACCGGCTCAAGTACCGACCCCTGGGGTACACAAGACTAAATACAGCATGAGACTTTAAATAGCTTACACTTGGCCATTAAGCACAAGTTGCTTCCGCCCAGAGAATGATGTGCTAATTCAGCATTAAGTGGCTCATCTTACCCTGTAGGAGTCTTATTGATACAAATTTCTTTTCTACTACTGAGAGGCCGTTTGCCGTTATTGTGTCTGGTAAGGCCTGCTATTGACTCGATGTTCGTGTTTGAAATGTCAAAGGTAAAATAAACAGTTTCGATTGTATATCAAAAGGGATCATAATACATTCTTTCGCATACCTTGCCAGGAAATAAAAGCCTGGGTGGCAGCTGTAAAGTTAACTTGGGGTAACTCGATGAACCGTCTATATATTTACAAAATGCCCGCGCCTACGCTCAACGCGTATTAATTTGTGTAATCATAGGATTGCAAAGTCAGATAACAAAGCTGTTCATGTCTGTTCATGTGTATGCTGTATTAGTGCGCCCGTAAATATGGAAACTTGTATAAAAGCCAAAGATTCCAAAAGCTGATTCCAGTTTCATATATAAACAAAACTACAAATCTTGAACTCTCATCCAGGAATAAAAATACATTAGAACAGATGCATCTGCTTTCACATTGAAGATTAACCTTATTCCAAGCCAGCCAGCTAACATTTATACGAAAGTGAAAACACGCGTGGTAGCTCAGTGGTTGGTACACTTGTCTGTGATGCTTAATGCCACTGGTTCGATTCACGGCAGCAGTAAGAAAATTGCGCTCCATTGGCATCATATGCAAGGATGAATGTCACAAAGTACACCGTCCTTCGGATCGGGACGTTAATGGAACCCCACCTGACCCCGCCCATGTGCAGGGAGAACCAACCCACCTCGCCTCTGTGCAAGTTTAAGATCCCTACCGTAATTATTTAAGAACTTAAAATTATTTTTCTGCTGTTAATGGAAGTATGAACGCAGTGGGTCGCGTGCAAAGTAAATGAACTTTAGAAAAACTTTTAAAGGGCAAACTTTTAAACTGAAAAACATTTACACGCTGTTTGTCAACAAAGAGCGGAATATCGCTGACGTCACCAACTCCCGTAGAGAGCCATGCTTTAGAATGACGTCATTGACGTCACCGAAAATCATGTAATTCGATGCGTTCATTGAAGTATGACCTATATTGTTTTCTGTAGGTTTACATTAGACTTTACACTGGAAATGTAAATATAAGATTATATGATTTCCCTTGTGCGTCCCCATCTGGAGTATGCTTCAGCGATATGGAACCCCCATACAAAAAGGAACACCCATAAGGTTGAAATGATCCAAAGACGTGCAGCCCGTTGGACCATGAATGACTATGCCAGAACAACTAGCGTCCCTTCATTGTTGCACAAGTTGAACTGGCAACTTTTTGAAGAAAGACGTTCAGTTGGCACGTCTTTGTCTTTCTACAAGATAGTCAACGGCCTTGTGGCTGTATTCCTTCCTGATTATATCCAGACCCGTAATCATAGGGTTTTAAAGTACTGCCATTCTATGATAGTTCGTCAATTTCATACTAGCAAGGATACGTATAAGTATTCCTTCTTGCCACTGAAAAAAGGCAGAACAATGAATTTTCTTGTTCTGTCGTAACCTATGACACGAAAGTAGAATTGTGCAATCAGATGAATTAACTTTATAAATACCAAAGGTTAAGGTATAAAATATATACCTTTGTCCTGAAAACTACGGATTCATTTTATTTGAACGTACAATATATTAAATATCTTTTAAGTGGTTGGAAATGAAAAATAATGCAGGTCGTTAAGTGTCTTCCTACACCTTCAAAAAAAACACGCCCAATGGCGCCAAAGTGAGGATGATGTTAACGTTTGTCGATGAGCCGTAATTAATAACATTGACGTTTCCTAACGCAGGGTGCCATTTTTTCCGAAGTGTCCGTTTTATTTCTTTCATTTCCTGAAAGAAATTATTGACAGATCGCAGGTAGGTCATATATGCTAGCATAAAATGGGATTTATGCACTTTGTCACAGCCCATATTACAACCCAAAAGTTGACAGATTTTTATGCCCCCGCCTGCCTTGGCTGGAGTGGGGCATATAGCGTTTCGCCGTGATGTTACGTCCGTACGTGCGTACGTGCGTTCGTAACCACCTCGGGCTGAAATGTCGAGCTGAAACCTCGGACACCTCGGGCTGAAATGTCGAGCTGAAACCTCGGACTTGCATATAATTTTTTTACCTGTTGTGCTACAAAGTTGAAATTTGGTATGACATCTACTCAGACCAAGACCTATCAGTTCATGTTCAAGTTGACCCAAAGTCGTGCCCCTGTGTGGGCCTAGGGGTCAGATTGCGTAACAGGTCAAAATTGTCATATAGGAATTTGCATGCAAAACTGTCAAAATGTCTAATTATCTTGAAAATTGATCAGATTCGAACACCTAAACCATATATATTATTGTTCCTTATGATATGACACATTCCATGACACAGACTTTGGGTCCCTACAGTCACCCCTGGGCCATGCCCCGCCCTCTTTGCTTCATTAAAGTCTTTATATCTTAGAAACTATCCATATCCCCACCCCTTATCCATATATATTATTGTTCCTTATGATAAGATGCATTGACTGATACAGACATTGGGTCCATCCCGACCCACCCACCCATCCCCCCCCCCCCCGTTATATAGAAATTTGTATGCAAAACTGTCAAAATGTCTAAATGTCTTGAAAATTAATCGGATTCGTCGAACCCCTAAACCATATATATTGTTCCTTATGATTTGACACATTCCATGACACAGACTTTGGATCCCTACGGTCACTCCTGGGCCATGCCCCGCCCCCTTTGCTTCATTAAAGTCTTTATATCTCAGAAACTATCCATATCCCCACCCCTTAACAATATATATTATTGTTCTTTATGATAAGATGCATTGACTGATACAGACATTGGGTCCATCCCGACTCCTCCCCCCCCCCCCCAATTTGTATGCAAAACTGTCAAAATGCCTAATTATCTTGAAAATTAATCAGATTCGAACACCTAAACTATATATATTATTGTTCCTTATGATATGACACATTCCATGATACAGACTTTGGGTCCCTACAGTCACCCCTGGGCCATGCCCCGCCCCCTTTGCTTCATTAAAGTCTTTATATCTCAGAATCTATCCATATCCCCACCCCTTAACCATATATATTATTGTTCCTTATGATAAGATGCTTTGACTGACACAGACTTAATCAGATTCGAACACCTAAACCATACATATTATTGCTCCTTATGATATGACTCATTCTAAGACACAGACTTTGCCTCCCTCTGGTCAACCCCGGACCATGCCCCGCCCCCTTCAATTCATAGAAGGCCTTATATCTCAGAAACAATTCATATCCCCACCACTTAACCATATATATTATTGTTCCTTATGATAAGATGCATTCACTGACACAGACCTTGGGTCCCTGTGGACAGCTCCGGGTCCCTCCGGACATTGGGTTCATCCCTCCCCACCCTCCCCCCCCTAAACCATATATATTATTGTTGCTTATGATATGACACATTCCAAGACAAAGAATTTGGGTCCCTTCGGTCACCCCCGGCCCATGCCCCGCCTAATTATCTTGAAAATTAATCAGATTCGAACACCTAAACCATATATATTATCGTTCCTTATGATATGACACATTCCAAGACGCAGACTTTGGGTCCCCCCTGGGCCATGCACCACCCCCTTCGTTATATCTCAGAAACTATCCATGTCACCACCCCTTAACCATATATATTATTGTTCCTTATGATAACATGCATTGAC
The DNA here is from genome assembly GCA_963580285.1 of Lucinisca nassula. Classification (NCBI taxonomy): domain Eukaryota; kingdom Metazoa; phylum Mollusca; class Bivalvia; order Lucinida; family Lucinidae; genus Lucinisca; species Lucinisca nassula. The sequence goes on along the minus strand of OY757011.1, from coordinate 92,943,118 downwards.
TGACACAGACTTAATCAGATTCGAACACCTAAACCATACATATTATTGCTCCTTATGATATGACTCATTCTAAGACACAGACTTTGCCTCCCTCTGGTCAACCCCGGACCATGCCCCGCCCCCTTCAATTCATAGAAGGCCTTATATCTCAGAAACAATTCATATCCCCACCACTTAACCATATATATTATTGTTCCTTATGATAAGATGCATTCACTGACACAGACCTTGGGTCCCTGTGGACAGCTCCGGGTCCCTCCGGACACCCATGTGCCATTCTAGAGAATGGGTACAAGCCATATCGACAAAGATATATGGCGGGGGTACTGTGTACTTTGGACACATGTCTAGTTTTTTTATTAAGCCTAACTTCTGAGGGCCACCGTCCCAAGAATGTAATTTTTAAATGAATATTTATTTTTCATTATAGGCTTTGATTTTATTTTTGATTATCACGCTGTTCCATTAATACGTCTTCAAACATGTCAGAATCCATTCCATTTATCATTCAGACAAATCTTGAATTTCGAAAATTCATTTGTTCAATTGAATGAAGATGGAAAATGTTGCTAGCAGCAACGAAAAAAAAAAAAAAGAAAGAAAAAGCTGCTTGATATTTTTCTGTTTGTCACCTACCACAAATTTGAAGTAGAAAAATAACAAATACAAGCAAATACATAATATAAGAAATAGAAAAATAACACACCTACACATACAAGCAAATCCAAAATATAAGAAGTACAAAAATAACACACCTACACATACAAGCAAATACATAATATAAAATATAATCTGCACTGGGTTAAATAATCATCTCCCGAATAGTATTGTTGCGCACTCGTGCTTTGCGCTCGTATTCTAGTTCAACTTATTGCTAACAATGTACTGTATCTACTGAGGGTTGTAGCACCCCTTGTGCTTTGCACTCAGAGACCAGATTAGTGATTTACTGAACATACACTATGTCACCTGGATGTTATAATACTCTCGTGCTTAGCGCTCGAAGTCTAGTCCAGCTTAATTACTGACGATGTACTGTATCGGCCGGTGGTTGTAGTACACTCGCGCTTTGCACTCACGAACCAGATCAATCTATTATTGGGCATACACTATGTCAGATGGAGGTTATAATACCCTCGTGCTAAGCGCTCATAGCTGTTGCGCTCTGCTACTGCACTACCCGCAGTTCACCAAGTTAACCTCTTAGTTTCCTTTTTACAACAGGCAAGCAGTGCAGGGAGCCAAGCGCCACAAAGGTTAAATAAAATGGACTTCAACTAAAATCGTTGCAATTGATAAAAGGAAAGAAAAGAAGACCAAAATCCATCAGTAGTTTGCACACATTTTTAATTTGTTTATAGACTTCAGTGTTTATACCACTTTGATTATCTATGCAAACTTAACAAAGAAACTCAACAAAATATGACGATGTATTAAAACATGAATATTAATTGAAATGGTAGCATGGGACTTGGTAAATGAGTTCTGTACAAATAAAAAATGATAATGATGTCTATATCAGGCCTAGAAACAATGATCACTTGCACCCATAGCTGTGTACGTCGACCAACAATGTCAAATCAAGTTAACTGTGACCAAAAATGAATCATGTAATATGATTTACAATGTGCGAAATTAGGAATCACCACAGATGCTGTAAAAATGCATACTGTACTCTCAAAATGCACCAGTATGTTGTATATGTGTTTCCCTACCCCTTTACATTAAATTAAAATAATGCGAACTTAATCTAAGGAACCTAGAATAAAAAATATCGAGAGACACTAATTCAGCGTCTTCCCCACCTAAAAGCTTAAATTTGAAGTCCCCGAATCCTACAGTCCTACATCGTAATTTCCTGCAAAAATCGAATGTAAAATCATGCATTCCTACAAGATTTGCCTGTAAAAATCTACAATCCTACAAAGAAAATTTGTAGGATCACGTGACCCTGCAACGTCTCCTTGTAGGATGACAACAATAGCTAACGGTAAACGTCAATGGCGGCCGGTAAACAGATAGAAAATCGCCGAGTCGGTGTAAAGAAACAGAAATAACTCGGCAAAACTAAATGGAATGCAGGATAAAAAGTATACAAAACGATAGAGAAATGAATTCCCTATACGGTCCTTACAATAATATAGGAGCAATAAATTGGGTTCTTGATTGCTTTTGATGAAAAGCTTGAATTTCGATTTTGACAGTTCGTCGATTCAACAGAGCGTCTGCTATACAGCCTCGCTTTCGCTCAATAATGCACTTACACACAGTAAAACAATACACAACAACATGTTGACAAATATCGGTGTAATAGTCGGGAAAGTTTATGATAAAATGTGCGTTAAAACAAATGAACCAAGGCGAATCATTACAAGAAACAGGTAAGTAAACATCTCTAGTTTTAATTGTCTAAAAGGCTTAGAATGACAAGCAAATTAAACGCTAAAATCGCACATAAAATGTCCCGGCGGAAAACACATCCACATGAGATTCGTTGCAAATAGTGTTCGGCCAGTCGCCAGCTGGCTCATTACATTACCCCCCTCTCAGCTCGTTAAAGTTCCAACTAACGAGCTAAGAAGGACTTAATGGAACAGTATAGAAATAGATCAATTGGAATGATTGAGAATCTCATGAGGAATAAGGTGGATGAAGTCTTATGAATATCATGACATTATATAAATTATGGTGTCAGAAGTGGGATTATAAGACAGAGGTGACCGTCTTGTAAAATGATAATATCTGATTATTATCCTCATAGTTTCTGAAGCAATACAATGATTGAAATCTTACACTTTACCAGACATTGACAAATGGAACTTAACAGTTAATATGCAACAAGGAATACACTTTAAATCAACTGGTGATCGTGAGTTATGCTTTAAAATCTTTAACTGATGATTACAATAAAATCTCCCTTAGAAGAAATTGCTCTAGTACTACATTTAACAGTGTCACATTAAAATTGCATTTACGAAGAAATTGATACCAGCTATACCTTGTAAGCGCATGAATAACTGGCTAGATTCTGAACATGGGTAAATATAGAAGATCACAAACTTAGTGCAAATGGAGTAGATGAAACTTTGAAGTGATGATTTATAACTTCCTGTAAGAAATGAAATGGCAAAGCCTAATCTCTGACAGGATTAATCAATTACAGACTTACTAACTTTTAGGTGAACCCAATTGCATATGTGAACATGAACAGTAGTGATATCTTAAAACAAGTGGAATTTGCCTATTAATGTGCACAGCAAGAATACTAAAGATCTTCACACGTGACAAATAATAAGATTTCTGCATGGCAAGACTGGCGAACATACTGAGCTTAAGAGTTGTATGTAAAAGGATTGCTTTCCAGCCAGACCATACATATAAACTACAATAGTGACTTTCATCCACTAAAACATTTTCTAAGTCTGAAAGAAGAAATTGGTGACATGCACCCGAGCACATTGCTCAGGTCCAAGCCACCATGTTAGTCTATCTCTTCTACAGAAAATCAATAAATTCATATCTTTGCGAACAAAGAAAACTAAGGCATGAATCAAATATCACAGATAAGTAAACAACTAACAAATTAGCGCTCTTCTACTCGCAGTAAGTGCTCACTGCGAATACAAGAGTCTAACGATCAGGCAAATAAATTATAAGTCGCTAAAATTTCTTTGTTCACATTTAGTTGTACAATCAATATTAAATGCTTACAATCTTATCACTCTTTTACCCAAACACACTCACATTTACAGATCTAGATATTCACTGGTATGATCTCTCTCTCTCTCTCTCTCTCTCTCTCTCTCTCTCTCTCTCTCTCTCTCTCTCTCTTCTCTTCTCTATCTCTCTTTAAAATGTCCCTATGCTACCTTAGTTTATTTTTAAAGTTCCTATTTAATATTAGTTAAACTGTTTGATATTTTTATAAGTTCTGTATATAATCTGTCATCTCTCATCTTCACCAGTGCCGTCCTTTGAAATCAGTCTTCTTGTTCTTGCCCTCGCGGAGTGGTGTCTTGCCATTCATATTCTCCTTGTCCTTCGACTTGCACTCCTTCTCTCTGTTCAGTTTCTCTTTCTGTTTAACTGTTATAGTTTCTGTTCTCTCTGATCTTCTTCGTTCTTCACGTTCTCTTCTTTCAATGTCTTTCTTCCATTTGTCTCGTCTTCTTTCATCTTCTCTCCATCTGGAAATGTCTCTTCTTCTCTCGTCTTCTCTCCTCCGCTCAAAATCTAGCCTCTTCTCTTCTCTCTGCTGCTCTCCTTTCTCGTGTTCTTCTAATGCTGTCTTATGACGAGACAACACATCTATCAGCTTGCTCATCACGACCGTGTTCTCTGTGACTTTCTCTCTCATCTTCTTTACTTCTTCTGCATTCTTCTCCATCGCTTTCCTAAAGATGTCTACTACATTCACCAGAGTTCTTTCACTCAGCTCAGCCACGTCAACTGGAAGCTTTGTGGCTTTTTCTTCTGTCTTTCTTTTCTTGTTAGGAGTGCCTGCTTCTGGCCTCAGACGCCGCTTTAGTGGTGATGACAGTGTCATATCTTCCTCTTGTAGTATCTCACCCAACACATTTTCTTCTCTAGACTCCTCTCTGTCTGCTTTTTCAAGCTGACCGTCATTGTTCCTTATGTACATTGATCGCAGCTTACATACAGGCGTCGGGACATACACTGGCACATATTCGTCCAAGTTATTTGTGATCACTATTTTCCGTTCGTCTCCTGTCTTCTTTACATCATGTATTTTTCTGTCTTTTCTTCTACGGCGATACTCGTTGATGGTTCTTCCTGTTTAGCGTCTTCTTCCTTCTGTTTATCTGTACTAATTACTGTAGGTTTATTGAATTTCATAGGGCTCTCTCCTACTTTCACCACTCTAAGATCTAGTGGTTGGTCAGTCTCTAGATGATTTTCCTCATCTGTCTTATGCTTTTGATTTTCACCACTGGCTTGCTTTGGAAAAATTTTAATGGTACAGTCCTCTCTCTCAATCGAGTTAAGCGGGTGGAAAACGTTTGGTGTCTGAACTCGTATGTGAACACACTTCGTCTGAACTTCATGCGCTGGAGTTTGAACTTGTTGAGGAACACTCTTTGATTGGATTTCTTGAGCTGGTTCTGCCTGTACGTCTACACTGGTCTGTTCAGTTATATCAGCTTGCTCATTTATGTTGTTGTTTACTGTTGAAGAAGTAGACATCTCCTTAATCGGTACTTTCTCTCTTTACTGATGAATGCCAGCATTCTGACTTGCAACGGCTGTTGGTTCATCATCAGCGTCTGGAACATCTTCTATCTCTACTCTTCCATCATCTTTAGTTGAACTAGCGTCACTAAGCACTGATGACCTGTCTTCTGAGCTGGCTTTGCTGGCACCACATATATCTTTTGCTGCTGTAACATTGGAACTTGCTTCACTGACCACTGATTCTTCTTCTATGCTAATACCACGCATAACTTCGGCTGCTGAAACATTTGAAGTTGGCGATTCCGTCACTTTTTCGAGGGTCGTCAGTGCAGTGGCCACTTCCTGGCTGGATAAACTTGGTAAACCTGCCGCCAAACTCGCATGATATGAAGCCATCATCAGTTGTTGGTTGTTTAGTATACTGGTCAGGACCTGTGACAAATGTGAAGATGCACCTTGGCTTTCAGCTAGTATGTTAGTCGCCAGATCCACACCACTAGTCTGAGGAAATGACCCTGGAGACTGTTGTACCACAGGGGGCTGCGCCGATTCTACACTCTGGTAAGACCCTCCGTTGTTTGTTGGCATTACAGAGCGGGCCTCCGTGGCCTAGTGGTTAAGAGCGCTGACTCTTGATCATTAGGTCTCTCACCGCTGTGGTTCGAGCCTCGCTCGGGTTATATGTGAGACGCCAAGTTCTGCAACGGAAGGTCAGGTGGTTTTTCTCCGGGTACTCCGGTTTTCGCCCACCTCTGATTAACGATCGGCTCGATATGAGTGAAATAATCTTGAAAGGGCCGTAAAATCAAAAAAAAAAAAAAAAAAAAAAAAAATGGCATAACAGAAGTCTGCACCGGCACCGTTTGAAAGGTTGTTAGGCCCTCTGTCTGTTGATCTGTCACCTGCACTTCTGTTGCCTCCACCTGTCTTGGCGTTACAGTTCCTTGACCATCCTGTCTTATCCCTAGAAAATGTCTAAGGCTTGCTTCTGATGTCAACGGAGCATAGTCTAGCGGTCCTATGACATGTGGTTGCGCGTTCTTGATCAGATACTGGCTATGGTCTGTAACTTGGCCCTGAATAGCCAACTCCATGTGCCTCTTGTACTTGGTCACGTGGTTCACCAACTGGTCTTGTCTTTGACACCGAAACCAGCACAACTTGCAATAAAAGGGGACTTCCTCCAGAACCAGATGGTACTTCATGATGTGGTCTTCCACGCGGCACTTGATGTCTACCCATCTCTTCTGTGAGTTGTTGTGGCAGTGTAGGCATTGCTAAGCTTTACCCCTCTTTTTCGCTCTCTCTACTTTGCCTTGATCTTCAAACATCGACATCTCTTGCTCCATCTTTGCCTAAAATTAAAATCACTAATTTAGTTAAAATGCCTTAGTAAGCATGCACAGCTAGAGCAAGTGATCACTGGTGTTTTACCTAGATCCTCCAGGTGATAGGCATTAAAGAATAAACAAAACCTTTGACTATTTACATCTTTATTTTCTCAAGCGAACATCATAACATTTCGTCACTATAGAAACTGGTGGATAGTCACTATCTCTCTTATTCCTGCCAAATAACTTTCCTTTACACACCTTTACCTTCACAATCTTTAACTGCTCTCTTCACTAGCCTGTCGCTTTACCCAATATAATCTCCGAACTGCATTACTTTATGCCTTTATAATCCGAACTTCATCTTTTATCTTCTAATCCACTTTACCCATCAGCTTACTCATAGATAACCACCGACCTGAGATAGCCTATCCCACCTCTTCGTTTGCCTATCCTCCCTGTACCCGACTGTTTGTAACTTTCCTTGCGCTACTCACTTTCTAAATCTCGCCATTAAGTTTCTCCACTTGCTCTTCTTGCTGGATCCACTGGGCCATACTGTCACTAGCACGAGTTTACCGGCGGCATTACTGTATTAAAAAAATCTTATTTACTAAAAAAAATAACAAACAACCACACTTAAATTTAACACACACACTTGTTATTTACACTCCCTGATGACTTTTTTTTTCTGTGGTGTTCTTGAAAGCACTAAGGCTTTTCCTTCAGCAGCTTGTTTCTGGCTTTAAAAACCCACTTTGGAGGATGGTCTCCTTCATAGGGTTTCAACTTGTCATGGTGTACTATCTGTTCTTTCCCATTCTGGTCTAATTGAATAAGAAAGTCTACTTCTGTAATCTTTCGCTTTACTAGAAAAGGACCATGATAAGCTTGCTTTAATTTTGGAGCTTCACCTATCTTCCGGGCTTCTAGCAAGTACCACACCAGATGACCTTTCTCATACTTGTTGATTGCTGTTTTGACATCATAGTTGCTTTTACTTCTTTTCGCTGAAGTTGCTAAGTACTTCCTGGCAATGGCGTGTGCATGCTGCATTCGCGATCTTAGAATATCGACGTAATCACCATATGGAGTAACTTCGTCCTCCTGTGAAGAGCAAGTACTCCCATAAAGAAGCTCAGCTGGTAACCTAACCTCTCTACCCATGGTTAAAAGGTTTGGGGTCATCTTAGTTGTCTCATGTGGTGTTGCTCTGTATGCACCTGCCAGGCACCCCAGGTGCAGATCCCACTCGTTTTGTTCATCGCACAGATATGCTCTTATCATCCTCAGGAGTGTCCTGTTGAACCTTTCGGATTGTCCATTGCCTTTCGGGTTTCTTACGCTCGTCCTGGTCTTCCGAATTTCTAACATCCGGCATAACTCCTTGAAGATTTTGCTTTCATATGTTCTACCCTGGTCGCTGTGAATCGACAGAGGACAGCCCCAACGCGCGACATACTCATTCAAAATTTTTGTAGCACAAACCTCTGCAGTCATATCAGGTACTGGGATGATTTCCACATACTTGGAAAAGTGATCTGTCAGTAACAAAATGTACCGATTTCCGCGCGGTGTTACCGGAAATGGCCCTAAATAATCTGTTGCCAGACAATCGCCAGGAGCACCTGTTGCCAATGAGCCTAGAGCAGCTCTAGGGGTCTTTACTGGCTTCTTGTCCGCTTGACAGTTATCGCATTTACGGATATGCCCATTGACGTCTTCTTTCAGAGCATACCAGTAGAATTTCTGCATGATTTTTTTGTTTAGTTTTCTTGCAACCTAGGTGTCCTGATAAAAGAGAGTCGTGCATCTGATACATGACATCTCTTTTCAATGCCGAAGGCACCAAGAGCTGTGTATGGTCACCTGTACCGTCTCTTTTTAAGAATTGCTTATACAATATGCCATCTCTTACCTCTAGCGCATCCCAAATGACCCAGTAATGCCTGCACGCAGGACTTTTGGTCACCATGTCTTTACTAGTTGGCTTAGACCCAGATACCTTTGCCCGAACAATAGGACCTATGTCTGGATCATCGTTCTGGTATTTACGAAGCTCAGCTGTCGTTAGTTTTGCAATTGTTGTGACGGGCATGTTGCAGTCTATTTCTCGAGTCCTTTTCTTACCTGTTTCTGCGGATGTACCAGGGGCTGCTTCGTCCTGTGTGACAATTCTTACCTGTTCATGGCTACCTAAGCATTCTTCTGCCATGTTCTTACTCTCTTCTGTGGCTTTCATTAAAGCTGAGTCTTTCAGCAGATTTTCATGCAGCATGTCTTGCGCCCTCTTAAAGCATTTCTTACAAGGGCCGCATTTTAGTGGCTCGCTGGTGTCTTGGTTGGGACAGTCACACTCTCTAGGATTCTCACATCGTGACAAAGCGTCGCAATGCGCCTGTTTTCGCCCAGGTCTGTACTCAATTGAAAAGTCATAATGACTTAGAATCTCAATCCACCTAGCGATCTTTCCACGGGGTTCTTTGAGTTTGAAGAGCCATATAAGCGCCTGGTGGTCTGTCCGAACTAGAAATTTTCTACCCAGCAAATACTGTCTGAAATACTCTATAAAGAATCTTACCGCTAATAGTTCCTTCTCTGTAATGCAATAGTTGCGTTCGGCTCGATTTAATGATCTACTGGCCAATGCTATGACTCTTTCTCTTTCCCCTTGTACTTGATGGAGAACACCTCCTAGACCTATATCTGATGCGTCGACATCTAACACAAATTCACCAGCATCATTCAGAGGGTACCCCATCACTTCTGAGCTTATCAACGCCTTCTTGACCATCTCGAATGACTTGTCACAGGCTGCATCCCATACAAACTTCTTACCTTTCTTTGTAAGTTCTACCATAGGCCTTACCATCGATGCAAAGTCTTTGACAAACCGTCTGTAGTATGACCCAAGAGCCACAAATTGACGGATTTGCTTTGCTGTTTTTGGCTTAGGCCACTCTACCACCTTCGAAATGTTTGTAGGGTTAGGCTTTACTCCCTCACTGGAAACCACGTGACCTAGAAAAACCACTGATGTTTGAAACATGTCACTTTTGTCCGGTTTAAGTTTCAGTCCTGCCTTTCTAATTCTATCCAGTACTTCCTCGACCCTGAAAATATGCTCATCAACGTTTTTCCCATACACAACGATATCATCGATATAAATCAGACATGTGACCCATTGTAGCCCCTGCAAAGCTAGCTCCATGGTCCTCTGAAACGTACTAGCCGAGCTGTTCAAACCGAAAGGCATGCGTAGCATATCAAAATGGCCATATTTGCAAACGAACGCACTCTTGGGTATGTCTTCTTTCTTCAATGGAATTTGGTAGTAGCCACTAGTTAAATCAAATGTACTAAACCATTTCGACCCTGCTACCGCATCTAAGCAGTCCTGGACTCTGGGAAGAGGAAACCCGTCTGGTTTAACTAGTTCGTTAACTTTCCTGTAGTCTACACAGAGTCGTACGCCTCCATTTTTCTTTTTAACTAGACAGATTGGACTTGCCCATGGAGATACACTCTCCCGGATGACTCCCTTAGCCTTCATATCCTCGATGGCTTCTTTCTCCTTGTCAGCGTATGCCAGGGGAACACGTCGTGGAGGCAATCTTATAGGACCCTTACCTTCTGTTTTAATTGCATGCTCTGTCAGGTGCGTCACGCCTATGTCCCATTCATTACGTGAAAATGTGTCTTGGTGGTTACAGAGCAGATTAGCAACTCTTTGTTTCTCATCTTCGGTAAGGCTGACTGTCGCCCTATCGTACAGATCTTTGAGATGTTCAGGAACACTCTTTAATTGACCTTCCTTGACATTTCTTGCTACACCTGATGATTGGGGGTTTACATAAAATTCCTCTTTCATAGCTTCAATGTCTATACGCATTACCTTGTAAAAATTGTTTTCTTCCTTTTCACTTTCCTGTGAAAGTGTGGGTCTCCCGCTATTGGCTCTGCCTTACCTACCTCGGCATCCTGTTTAATTGAGACAGATGTTGGAAATGGGTTCAACACCCTTACTTTACATGTACAGCCTTCATTGATGTCGACTAATGTAGGCGCCATCTTGAGTGGATATGCCTCTTGGAAATGTTCAGTCGCTTCTATTAGACACTTACTCTCGCAAGAGAAGTCGTCACTGTCATCCCTTTCTACGTACACATCTATCACTGTTTCTGCTTGAGGGGGTATTACAAAGTGGTCTGCTGACGTGACCCTACGCACCTTGCTCTTCATACCCACCTGTATTATTGGAACCTCTTTGTTATCTACTACTAGCACCCCTTTACTAAGAAGTAGATCAGCGGGCCCTCCTTTACCATTTTGGAGTACGTCAATACCAAGGAGTCCATCATCGTCTATTTCTGAAACTATAGCTTCCACTTCTGTGTCTGCTCCGCCAAGTGTTAAAGAGAACTTACCTTTACCTAGCTCGTTTATTAGAGTCCCGCTGGGACCTAGCAGTTTGTAAGATTTCACGAGACTTGGTCTGTCAGTCAACTTCATTTGTTCATATATTCTCTTAGAAATTATGGTCTCTGATGCCCCAGTATCTGCTGTAAATAGAATTGGATACCCTTGTACTGAGCCTCTTATATATATACCATCTGGTAGTTTTCTTGTAGTTTTAATTGATTTCAAAACTTCCTTACCTTTATCATCCATTTTCTGGCCTTTTTGATCAAAACAGGCTTCCCTGTGGCCGCCAGAGAAAGCCTGTACTAGTTTAAATTCTGGTCTTCTCCACTATCTCCTTGTGGCTTCCGTCCAGCACCACGGTTTGTAAAGGTTTGTCCTTGTGGTCTGTTACCCTTGTATTTATCACTTCGTTGCGGGCAATCTCTGATGACATGGCCCATTTGCGAGCATCCGTAACACACAATATTTCTGCCACGAAATGGCTTCTGTTCTTGCTGTTGAGCGGGTGCTGTATTGCTAGATTTAACAATCTCCTGCATTTGATTCATAAGAGATGACATCATATCTTTTGCTTCTGTTAAAACTTTTAAAGATTCTTTCTCAGTATCACTCTTAAGGTTACCTGAATCTCTCTTGTGATCCATTCTTTCCAATTTCTTTTTCTGAGACATGTCGTTCTTTGCAGGTAGTCTGCAGACCCTATCAAGTTCTTCACTTTCATCCTGTGATTCTTCACTTGCTGACCCATCCTCTTCTTGCTTTGCTCTTCTCGCATACCTTTTAAATTTTCTATCTGAAGAGCCATCTGCAGATCCTCTGTGTTTCGTCTGTATAAAATTTACAGCATGGTAGACCGCTTCGTCGATGTCTTCCGGTTCTTTATTGTATTCAATTTCAAAACGTGCGTCGCTATCTCTGAGCCCGTCCAAAAATCGCCGGACAAGATCTTCTTGTCTTGTGTTTTCGTCGCGGAAACTATACGCTTTTGCATACAGACGTTTCAATTCAGCCGCAAATTCTTCAGCCGTTTCCCCTGGCTTCTGAGTTCTTTGGCTGAATTTTGCCGCAAACGTTTTCTTGGTTTCAACAACCCGGAACCGGCTATTTAATTCTTTGATCAAGTCTTCATAATGAGAAAGGGTGTGACCGGGAAGTTGAGTAAATACAAACTCACCTGCCTTACCCTGTAATTTTGGCAGCAGGTTGTCAAGTTTTGTCTCATTAGACCACTGTCTTCTGTTTGCAATGGCCTCAAACCTACTCACCCATACTTTCAACTCTTCCTTTCCATTGAAAGGGGGAAGTTTAATTTCATTAAAACCAACATGTGTTTGATATCTGTCATCTCTCGCCCGTAAATCTCTGTTTTGCATGCTGGGATTCTCATGCGTTCTAAACCGCACGTGGCGAGAAGCATAGTCATTTTCAAGCCCACAGCCATATGTGGAATTAGACCGGTATATATTACCACTGTAGTCATAATCTGGTCTGTCTGTTCTTTGATAATTATCAGCCCATCTGGCGTCATGATTCTGGCTGGTACTACTTCTGTAGTTCTCATCACTCTGTATTACAGCATGCGTACTCCTATCAGTGTCTGTCCTAATTCTCTCAAACTGCCTCCCGTTATTTACCTGGTCGCCAGCTGCCCTATCTCTTGTAGGCTGCACACTTTGTTCTCGTGCGTTATGCTCTGACGATTCCATGCCCCCACTTTCATTACTACTTACACAGTTATTTTGGCTGACGTTCTGGGTCTTCCTTGTTAACTCTTGTAGGAGAGACAAAACGTTCGTCAGGGTTCCAGAAATGGTCCCATGCTTTTCTTCCATACTTACTTGTTGTTGTTGTAGGCCTATCTGCTGCTGTTGCATGCTAGCTAGAGCGTCACTAAGACCTGCTATAGTGTTTCTAATGTTTGCTTCTGCATACCTGGCCACTTGTGGGCCATAGCTACTGTTAAGCATGTGTGCTGACTGTTCACCTATTGACTGCATGGGTTGTCGGGGTGGATCGTATGAGCAAATGGGTGTAGTTTGAGGTATATTTCTGTTCACACATGGGTTAGGGAGCTCGCTTTCAGGTTGGTTATGTGCAGCTTCATGCAACTGCATCAGTGATGTGGCAGCTGCCGCTTGATCGGTATTTGCACGATTCATTAACTGGGATGAAATAGATTCTGTTTGATGCCTTCGTTCTGATTGCCTTTCTGGCCCTTTGAAATTAAAAATCACTTCTGTCTCGGTCTCAGAATCATTATTTTCTACTGTACTGCAGGTAGCATTTTCTCTACTGGCCTGTTTTCCTTCCATACTGCTGTGTTCGTATCACTGGACCTGTTGGTACTTTAACAGATCCTACCGCTGCTGCACCACTTTAGTTGTTGCGCACTCGTGCTTTGCGCTCGTATTCTAGTTCAACTTATTGCTAACAATGTACTGTATCTACTGAGGGTTGTAGCACCCCTCGTGCTTTGCACTCAGAGACCAGATTAGTGATTTACTGAACATACACTATGTCACCTGGATGTTATAATACTCTCGTGCTTAGCGCTCGAAGTCTAGTCCAGCTTAATTACTGACGATGTACTGTATCGGCCGGTGGTTGTAGTACACTCGCGCTTTGCACTCACGAACCAGATCAATCTATTATTGGGCATACACTATGTCAGATGGAGGTTATAATACCCTCGTGCTAAGCGCTCATAGCTGTTGCGCTCTGCTACTGCACTACCCGCAGTTCACCAAGTTAACCTCTTAGTTTTCTTTTTACAACAGGCAAGCAGTGCAGGGAGCCAAGCGCCACAAAGGTTAAATAAAATGGACTTCAACTAAAATCGTTGCAATTGATAAAAGGAAAGAAAAGAAGACCAAAATCCATCAGTAGTTTGCACCCATTTTTAATTTGTTTATAGACTTCAGTGTTTATAGCACTTTGATTATCTATGCAAACTTAACAAAGAAACTCAACAAAATATGACGATGTATTAAAACATGAATATTAATTGAAATGGTAGCATGGGACTTGGTAAATGAGTTCTGTACAAATAAAAAATGATAATGATGTCTATATCAGGCCTAGAAACAATGATCACTTGCACCCATAGCTGTGTACGTCGACCAACAATGTCAAATCAAGTTAACTGTGACCAAAAATGAATCATGAAATATGATTTACGATGTGCGAAATTAGGAATCACCACAGATGCTGTAAAAATGCATACTGTACTCTCAAAATGCACCAGTATGTTGTATATGTGTTTCCCTACCCCTTTACATTAAATTAAAATAATGCGAACTTAATCTAAGGAACCTAGAATAAAAAATATCGAGAGACACTAATTCAGCGTCTTCCCCGCCTAAAAGCTTAAATTCGAAGTCCCCGAATCCTACAGTCCTACATCGTAGGTTCCTGCAAGAATCGAATGTAAAATCATGCATTCCTACAAGATTTGCCTGTAAAAATCTACAATCCTACAAAGAAAATTTGTAGGATCACGTGACCCTGCAACGTCTCCTTGTAGGATGACAACAATAGCTAACGGTAAACGTCAATGGCGGCCGGTAAACAGATAGAAAATCGCCGAGTCGGTGTAAAGAAACAGAAATAACTCGGCAAAACTAAATGGAATGCATGATAAAAAGTATACAAAACGATAGAGAAATGAATTCCCTATACGGTCCTTACAATAATATAGGAGCAATAAATTGGGTTCTTGATTGCTTTTGATGAAAAGCTTGAATTTCGATTTTGACAGTTCGTCGATTCAACAGAGCGTCTGCTAGACAGCCTCGCTTTCGCTCAATAATGCACTTACACACAGCAAAACAATACACAACAACATGTTGACATATATCGGTGTAATAGTCGGGACAGTTTATGATAAAATGTGCGTTAAGGTTCCTCAATACAGTTATTTCACTACATTTGGGGTACTGAAAAAATCATATTTGGAAATAATTACCCAAAAAGATTTTTCATCAGATGGTAGTCCATGTAAATGTAAGAATATGAAAGCCAAAGATTTTTATTCGAAAGTCACCATTTTAGTAAATTATTGCATTTTTCCTTGGTTTTGAAAAAAAAATGACATCTCAATCCACAAAACCACAATGTGTAAAATACTATCATAGAAATGTGGCTCAAGGTTGCCTTTAGGCACTGCAACAGAGGAATTTCAAATAAAATACCTAAATAGAACTGAAAATTAATGATTCCCAAAAATGCAAAAAATGTAATTATCTCACCTGGTACTATTTTAAATTCAGTGTATGGTAGCCAAAAAGGACCAGTTCTACCAATTTGGCAACAAGCTCATTGATTGGGTTGAGGTGTTGAAATCTCTTGCATAAATTTAGCTTGTAAAATGATTGCCCTTCTTCGGTGCTTTTAGTACTTCATTTTATATATTTCATTCATGCAGTTTATAACAATTTATGCAATCACTGCACAAAAGTTTCACTGTGTTACTGATTGTGTTTACAGGATCATATATATAATGTATATATGTAATCCTCGTCAGGGGGTGTTGTAGTAAAGTAGAAGTAAAACAAAGATCAGGAATTGATACAATTAACTTACTCCATCCATAAAAGACACCAAAGGGAAAGAAATACAAACATTAAGCGACCAGACCATAATGGAAACCTAAACAAAGGAAGGCCATATGGACAGTTACTTTCCCACAAAATGGCCATATGGCCATCCAAAATTAAAAGACACAAGTGATACAGTAAGTAACAAACAACAACATAAATAAATCGCCAAAGAAGAGCCGCCTTGGAACGGTCAGTGGAAGATTTCCACTGGGGGGCTTAAATCGATTTTACGTGGCCACAATCCTCGCCCTTACTTCCGTCGCGATTTAGACAAATAATTTGTTCAGTCCGCATGAAGGCCTCCTAACTCATCAGTGCAACATCTCCGTGAACACAGAAATCAAAGAACCACAGAGGTGAGACAACGGTGAGGACTCGACAGCAAGAAACCACTGAAATGCTGGAGCAAAAGAAAACCAACAGTTAGACTCCGATGAGCCCGACCAGAGACAGAGCATCAGGAACCAACCAACATTATCTCTTAAATTTTCAATAAGCCTTTACGTTGGAGCCGTCATAGAATCTGAGGCCTGACCCACCGGCGTGCAATTAAAGAGGGAAGCAAAGTTGCCAACCGTGATTGGGTTAACTACCATGCATGCAGTCTGTCGTATAATATCCATGTTGTACCCAATCTTTTTATATCGAAGAATGATTTTACGAAATTGGGTGCTGAAGTCATTGCGGTTATATATTTTTCTGAATTTATATACTAAGTCACCATAAAATTCGGGTTCCGATAGACCTTGTTGCAGAAGAGATTTAAGTCCAATATTGAATTTTGAAATTAAATCAGAATGGCGTCTATAAAATTTTGAAAAGGCTTTGCGTAGTTTATGGTACCGATAACCCTGATTAAGAAGTTTAGCCGTTAATAATTTATTACGAGTGTTGAAGTCAGTTACATGACTACACACTCTAGCAAATCGAATTAATTGCGAAATATAAACGCCATAGGATGGCGCACGAGGAACATCACCATCCAAAAAAGGAAAATTTACAATCTCAAAATCAAAGTCATCGCGTTTATCATAAATTTTGCACGAAACAAATCCATCTACAATAGATAGATGTAAATCCAAAAAACGGGGCCTCGGTATCAGAAGAATTTGCTTTATTTAACTGAAGTTCTAGGGGGTAAATCTGACTGATCAAACCATCAAAATAGGTATTATCAATATTTAATAAATCATCTAAATATCTAGAAGTAGAGCTAAAAGCTTCAATAATTTCAGATTGGTTATCAATGGAAACCTAGATAGATAGATAGATAGATAGATAGATGGGTGCTTTGAAATTGGATAAATCAAAACCAAATACTTGAAAATAAGATAAGCCAACAGTTTAGCCCCATATTTGAACTGAAGGACTGAAAGCAGCCTGTTCAGCACCAGAAACTTTGTCCAAGAGGCTTCTGATCACAGCCAATAACTGCAATGGTATAGAAATTATTTTGACCCATTGATTTGTTACATTGGGTCACATGAGCCACCATAAACAAATAATTGATTTTTGCACAGGTGAACTTCTGGACAACACAAAGTTTATATTTATCTAATCCAATTAATGATCTGTTATGTCACCTACTTACCAATGTGTAGGCTGGTAAAAACTCATAGAAGCCCAATGCCTTTAATAAGTTTTGATGAAAAAGGTTTCAAAAACTTCATTTTCTCAATTTGTTTACTAGAAGCTGGGCCGAACAACACCAACCTGGAAAACGTTACACATAAAAATAGTTCGGAAATTAATGCATTCTATACATAAATTAACGAACAAATTATGTTAGAAAGTACGTGAAATTAGTTGCAATACAGTTTCAAAAATGAATATTATGTTTTAAATTAAAAACAATGGTGTGCTATTGTAATTTTTGGAAATTAGTCCAAGGCGTATGAATACGTTTTTTCCTTGGCAAGATGGATATCTCTTTCAATTTGACAGCTGCAATAATTTATCACTGAAGACATGCTTCCAAGATAGGCGATGACATAATGCTACATGCAGGAAGGAGGCTATAAAGCTGAATTTTCAAGGTATATTCATTGTTGTTGGACAAAATAAAATGTGGAAGGGGCATAATTGATGAAATCTGAGCAGTTCAGATTTCCGCAAAAAAGGAAGATGGCGGCGCCCATGAAGAAAAACATGTCAAAAAAAAAAATTCTGGTTTTCAATTCTGGTAGGCTTTTTGATAGTAAGCTTTGTCCGAGTCGCTAGTATTTGTTGTGAACTATTGATCTGCAGCTGTTTTAGTAACTTTTAAAAAGTCTAGTAGGCGTTTTCATTTTTTTCCTGGTGAAAGTGAAAAATACAGAAATGCATTTATTTTCAAAGGCACTGAGAAGTTGCTTATGCACGAAATTACTTGTTGTTATAACCTTTAGCACCTCCAAACATTCTTCTTCTAGGACAGGTTTTTTAAAAGGAAATCAGGATCACATTTTGGGAAAAAATAACATGCAAATCTGACGCCTATATTTTTCTTGTGCAAATGTATTGAGGAACCTTAAAACAAATGAACCAAGGCGAATCATTACAAGAAACAGATAAGTAAACATCTATAGTTTTAATTGTCTAAAAGGCTTAGAATGACAAGCAAATTAAACGCTAAAATCGCACATAAAATGTCCCGGCGGAAAACACATCCACATGAGATTCGTTGCAAACAGTGTTCGGCCAGTCGCCAGCTGGCTCATTGCAGTATCTTCAAATATCCCCCTCCCCCAGTACCCCACCCCCACCCCCCCTCCACCCCCCAAAAAAGCATGTATAAATGAAACGGTTTTTCTTTTTTTTTATCTAAAAAGTATTAATGCAGCGGATTTGCTTTTTTTCTATCTATCATTGAAATCATCTACGATATACATAGAGGATCTTACATGAGTGCTCATGTATTATTGAATTTATTCAACGAGTTGAGGAAAAAGGAGAAAATGCGAGGCTTTGCCGAGCATTTTATCTCTTTTCCTCAACGGGGTTGATAAATTCAATAATACATGGGCACGAATGCAAGATTTTATTTATCATATGACATTTGAAACGCATTTTATGCACGATCTTTACAAAAATGTCATTACTGCGCCATTAGTAAACACAACGTCGTACTCTCAGACGCGACGTCATCATGGTCATATGATAAACAGCTTTATTGGATTCTTACACCTATTCTATCGTCTAGCAATGCAAAAGTGAGAGTTACCCTGATGAAGCGGTAAGGTGTCACGTCATCTTTTCAGATAAGCAACAGCTTCGTTGGAGTCATAACGTCAGCATCGTCCAATCATTTTAATTCATGTTTATTCCGACATCACTGACGTCGCATGAGCCAATGTATTAAATATTAATATTAATCGACCTTATTTTGAGGATAACACATTTAGTTTTGTTTGATTTGAGGTTTAACGTCCCCGCCAACACTGTATAGGTCATTTTGCTTCCATTTTGTGGGACTTTTTACCGACATTGAGATGAAATGACATCTCAAGCCCTGTCGTCCAATGAAACCAATAAGGTTTAGAAGCATGGATGGGCCGACTCGCACCGCTTTGCCTGGGCAGGCTTAGATCCTCTAAGCGGTTTACCAGTACTCGTGTGCGGTCGGTTTCAGCTCTGCGTGGAAGCATCATGCAGCCCATCTATTTCTTCAAGCCCCGATGGGCGGGGGGCGTAACGCATTTAGTAAACTAGTACTATCTTCTATGTGGCCTTTCTTTCCTTGGTAGAAACCAGTAGCTGACCGGTACTAAGCAATATGGATACAATCTCTTGCTCAAGGAAACAATCCTTGGCCCTTGCGGGGATCGAATCGGCTACCTGTCGATCTCAAACCCAATATTGCTTTCCAGTACTAAACCAATACGAAAACACGCCTATACAAATGCATTGTAAACTTAACCGCCAAAAAAAAAAAAAAAGAAAAAAAAATATGCTGAAAAGTTATATTTTTCTTATCTCTGCTCAAAATAAAGATTGTGGGTACTCGTTAGAACCGATGCGTTTCTAACGAGTACCCACAATCTATATTTTAGAGCAGAAGTAAGAAAAATAAGGTTTACCCCTGTAAACCCCAGTTTTTCTATATAAAATGGGGTTCAAGGGCATCAAAATTATATAATGATGGGCTTTATGTGAATGCACTTAGAATGCAAATATTTATACAGTGAAGTTCCGCTATTATTTTCTCCCTCACTTCGTTCGTCCGAAAATAAAAGTAGTCTTTTCTATGCTGTCCTGGGACGAACTCTTGCATTGTGGTCACAATGCGAGAATCTGTCACATTACAGAATAAGAATTCAAGTAAGAAAACGATTGAGTTGGAAATGCCGCTGAACGCTACAGATCGACGGTTTCCATTTATTATCAACTTGTAACAATGCAACATATACTACGTTATGCTGTTCTTGTAATCACATGACTGCCAAAGTAGTCAACTCCTAATCGTAACTGAAATTATGAAATCTTAACATGTATGTCTATACTTCGTATTAAAAAACGACAGTTGAACGAAATCCCGTTACGTCAAATACCTGATCAATACAGAGTTATCTATCCTAACTGAGGAGAAACTATGGATCATAGTCGATAGAAAACAAATTTAGGAAATTTAAACCGCGATATAACTGAATAAAAGAAAAATCTTCTCAGATTGTCATTTTCTACTTATTTATACATCCATTCAATGATTTCTAATGGCATTTTTTTACGGCGTAGCCGTTATGGTTTTGCTTTTGTCCTACATTTTTCGTTACTCCATTGGTCAATAAAACCACATGTCCAAGGAGATGACCATTTCATTGGTCAATGATTTGCATAAATAAATCTACTCAAAAAATACGACAGTTTACCGAAGTTTTAACCTAGGAGATGTTTCATTTTTTATGTGAGACATGAATGAAAAATATATACAGTTTCGGCTTGCTCACCGTCTTGTCCTTTGATGACCATACGTCATATGTATAATTGTGATTCTAGTGAATTCTGTAACTGCTGCGGTGGATAGCTATTTAGACCTTATTTCACGTGGTTGGTCTATATAGCGAAAGGAACCATTTCGCGAAAGGAAGGTTCCTTCCGCGAAAGGAAGAATTTTCTGCGAAAGGAATTGTTTGTTTGATTTGAGGTTTAACGTCCCCATCAACACTGTGTAGGTCATTTTCGAGACATTGAGATGAAAGACACCTCAAGCCCTGTTGCCCAATGAAACCAATAAAGAGATATAGCATGACAAAAACATGTAATAATCGCATTACAAATTGACAGATGTTTAATTTACAATATATGCTAAATAAAAGTTGCAGTGTATCATTTGTCTTCAGCATACTTTATGTCCTCCATTTTAACACAAAATGGACATTTTCGAATATCATTAATGTTATATAAATACTGAAAAGGAATAAGTGTAATTTGAGTTTTAGTTAGGTGCACATAAGATCAAGTTTCCGTCCGTTTGTCTGCTCGTCCGTTTGTTCGTCCGTCTATGCGTTTACGTTCACCATAGCGACAACCCTAAATGTTAACCCTAGAAATTGTGTTCAAAAACAGTGAATGATAAAGTTTTCTTATTTGTTGTGCATATGTACTTGAGATCATATGCTCTTGAAATGAGGTCATGTTTTTAACCTTGACCTTTTACATTGACCTTAGCTCAAACAGGCGGGACACCGCCCTCTGCAAAGCTATTTTTCCTCGCGTGACATCTGAATTGTTTGACTACAGTAAACCATTTCATAGCTAGACAATTGTTGCTGTCACTATTGTAGCTCATATTGCACGACCCGCAGAAAAAAGCGACCGACTGAAGTCGGTTGATTTTCTAAGAGTGCCCTAAAATCACCGTGTCATTCTGTCAGTCTGTCTGTCCGTCCGTAACCCGTTTGTGAAAATTGGTGATAGTGACTTAACCGCTTGGAATATTTAAACATTTTTTGGCATACTGATAGCTATCAATGAGATCTAACCAATGAACTTGCGAAATATTACATTCCATTTAGTATAGCCTCGCCGAGGCGAAAAAATGTGAAAATTTTCGAACAGCTTCTCCTCGGAAACCGTTGGGCCAATTGAAGTCAAATTTCATATGGAGGCCCTATGGGATGGGGGAAACCAAAATTTGCTCATGGGGTCCAGGTCACATGACCAAAATGGCCACCAAGCCATATATGGTCTGTCTGTCTGTCCGTCCGTAACCCGTTTGTGAAAATTGTTGATAGTGACTTAACCGCTTGGAATATTTAAACAATTTTTGGCATACTGATAGATATCAATGAGATCTAACCAATGAACTTGCGAAATATTACATTCCATTTAGTATAGCCTCGCCGAGGCGAAAAATGTGAAAATTTTCGAACTGCTTCTCCTCGGAAACCGTTGGGCCGATTAAGGTCAAATTTCATATGGAGCCTCTTTGGGATGGGGGAAACCAAAATTTGCTCATGGGGTCCAGGTCACATGACCAAAATGACCGCCAAGCCATATATAGTAAAAACCCTTCAAAAATAGTCTTCTCCAGAACCACTGGGCAGATTTCCACGAAACTTGATAAATAGCATCTGGGACGTAGGCCCATCATAAATTTCTAAAATGGTGACCCTGGGTTGACCTTGACCTTCTTTGTGCCTAGGTCAAACTTTGACACATATGCTTTTGTATTGGAAAAGTGAGAATTCATTTTATCCTGCAAACGATTCAGAATACAGTACTAAAGTATAAGATATATTTTTGCTCCTTACGATAAGGCGCATTTATTGGGGAAACCGTTTTAGGTCCAGGTCACATGACCAAAATGGCCACCATACCCATATATGGTAACACTCATAAAGCTAAAAGCATCCGGCGGGTCGTGCACTTCAGCTGAAGCACTGGTTTCTAAACAACCTTCCAATTAAATCTACGCCGCATATCTTTTTTAAAGATATTTCTTGTTTAAAATACGAAAATCTTGCATAATTCGTCTATGGTAATTGCGCGAGACTTGAATAAAACCGGCATTAAACTCAGTTATAAAAAATAAGAAAAATTTATAAATTATCAATACGAATTCTAAAATTATTTTCATTCGATAATTGGAAGAATTTTAATCTATAAGGTGCAAAATATGAATATTGAAAACATTTTCTGATACTACCGTTTAACCCCGAACTAATATGGACAACGCTCGACAGACCTGTTATGTGACGTCACGGCAAAAGCTCTATGCTACCGCAATGCATAAATATTGTGGCTACAGCACTGAGTATTTATTATAAAACAGAATGTCCACATCTAAAAGCGCACAACATCCAGCAAAAACATCTTAGCTGAAAACGTGTGTCCAAAATCTATTCAGTGACTTTCTATATTTCACACTATGCATTTAGATATGTTCAATATATAAAGATACTTGAATGTGGTATTGGACTGTACCAAATGCTCGTTAGAACTGGCGAAACGTTTTTCAACTCTTGTAAATCGTTCACGATTCTAAATATTTTGATTGACCGTCTCATTCCCCTGTCAAGATCTTATTAAACATGTATGGGTTGGTCAATGACTTCTGACTTTGTCAGTTGGAAACAGCCAATGTTCCGATCATTAGTTACTGTATTTACGATCAAAAATTTGGTCTAAAGACAAATCTTCCCTTCTATTCTCTGTAGCGTATAGCGGTCGACTGACGAGAAAACCGTCCAAGGCCTTTTAAATTAACCAATAAACTCACATCACCCAAAAGGCATCATATAAGACGGGAAAAACGTGAAAATAGTATGAACAGTTGTCATTGTACATGTCCTATAAGACAGACCGAAAAGAAGAAGATTTATGACCACCTAAAATTCAGACTAATTCTGCTTTAAAAAGCGTATTACAAGGTGCAGTCACTCTGTCATCGTGTTTTCTGCACATACGTTCCTCTGGTCAGTGACCACCTTTGGGACTGTTCAAAAGTGGTCTTTACGACCACTTTTGAACAGTCCCAAAGGTGGTCTTAATATAGGAATTTTACTGTTCTTATTTCAGGATGACTGTCGTGTAGTTTCCTGCCCTACTGGCGCCATCAGGACGCACAGCGGATGCAGATTGTATACAACAAAATGGTACCAGAACGGATTCAAAGTTCATGTAATCTTAACACCAGTTTCCGATCGTCTTATGCCATTGGAGACATTTAAACAGCTGATTACAGAGCCACGACTAGATTCAAAGAAATGGCTGAACGCAAGAGGGCTTAAATTTGACAGTGTTTCAGTTGACGCCGAGATAGTGAAAATCCAAAATATATCTTACATTTTTTCATTCAACATGATCTTAGGACAATCAAAATACCCTTTAGTGGCTTCAGAGGTGCTCACAGCTGTTAATTTGTCCCTAAGCAGGCAATGGAGGATTAAGTTAAATGATACAAAATACATTTATGACGTCAAATTTGACAAATATTTATATTTCATTCAAAATGGTCGTATGAGTAGAGGGGCAGTTTTTGATAAGCCAGAATTGCGCAAAGAACCAAAAATTCTACCTGAAGTCTATGAATCTGTATTCCAGGTTGAAAAGCTCATCATTTTTCAAATCTCTAAAATGTACTTCTGCGAGCAAGTGGATCTACTAGCAGAAGAATGGATTCCTGAATACCAAGGTCTCTGGCTAAATCTGACAAACACCCCAAATAAAACTTACCTTGGGGATGGCGAGTTCATTTACTGGCGTAACGCGAATCGTATTTGGCAAGTTAAAATCTGCGTTGATGATTTTAAAGCACAGTTTGGAGCTGTTCTGACAAACTCTGCAAATACTTTGGATTCCATGGTTTTATTGTTGATGTGTCTGAGCCTACATTAGGACAACAAACACACGTGTCATTATTGTTGATTAGCACTGAGGAGTTTCTGTGCTTAGTAACTTTGGGTCGATTGCAGGTCGATTGTTTATCAATCGACCCATAATCGACCCAAAATTACTTAGCACAGGAACTCCTCAGTGTTAATGTCCAGGTGACTATCAGTGAATGGAACAAGTTCTGCAACGGATGGTCAGAAGTTTTTCTCCAGGTACTCCGGTTTTCGCCATTCTCTTTTTAATCTTTGGAGCGATATTATGTGAAACGATCTTGAAAGGGCGGCAAAACCAAAATAAAAAGAAGCACTGGTTGTTGATTCATCATGTATTTGCTATTTATAGAACCACCCTCCCCCATCCCCCCAAAACAAAAACACAAAACAAAAAAAAAAAAAAAAAAAAAAAAAGACGGCTCTTCTTCCAGAGTATTGCATAAGAGGGTTATCTATAGATTCTGTACGGGAATCATGGGTTTGGTTAGGCAAACAGTGTAATCCCAGATTAAATGCCGCACGGCATCTGATCAGGGTCTCTTCACGGTTTGCTTTACAGCACATGAATCTAATAGCGCTCCGCCAATCGGGGATTGGAAAAATAGAGATGAAAATCACCAAACTTCAGTGCTAGTCTAACCCTGCCCAGTGAAAGGGGTAAGCCTGCACAGTGAAAGTGGTGCGAGTCGGACAGCTCCTTAACTAGCGGGTTCTTTTGGAGGTAAGGCTTGTGATGTCATTTCATCTCTGTGACGGTTAAAAGTCCCACAAAATTGAAAACGTCTCAAAATGACCTAAAAAGTGTTTATGGGGACATAAAACATCACAACCAACAAACAAACCGGAATTTAAGGAAACAGGAATTTAAGTTTTAACTCATTTTGAACCGGAAACCCCCAAAACGGGTCCACTGGCAAACAGCGCATGCCCAAATCGGACGCCGCAGAACGCGGCGTCTGATCAGGGCCTACACTGTTTGCAAAAATTTCAGCTTTTTTCCGAATAGTTTTTGAAGAAAACACAACCTGACACCCCTAAATTTTGAAATGGACTCATGCTACATGTATATATAAGATGGAAGATTCAAATTGGTACAAAAAGGTCTAAGTCAGTTCAGGACAATTTCCCACCCAAAACTCAGAGACAATGGACCCACCGCCTGGAGCTGTGAGTGTTTTGATTTTGTACTCATTAAATGTCCCGTTTACTTTGTTTAGAAGTCCGCGGGCAAAATACTTTCATACTGCCCATAGTCAAGCTCACATTGCCCGTAGCACGAGCATATAGCCTGTTTGAAAGCATTCTCATTTAAAGTAGAACTACAGTACCTTTATTAAGACCACCTTTGGGACTGTTCAAAAGTGGTCTTTAAGACCACTTTTGAACAGCCCCAAAGGTGGTCTCTTATTAGTAGAAAACACAAAGAATAACTGAAACAATCTCAATAACCTTTTAAAAGCAGATTTAGTCTTAGTATTAGGTGGTCTTAATAGCGAAATTTTACTGTACTTTAAAACTTGTTTTCAGAGCAGAAAATCGACAGTCATCGTGTCATGCGAATCTCCTGAAATAGTACTTTGTCCAGGATTTGGTGACCTTGACCCCGCTTATCCTATGTTCAAGTAGGATATTTTCGGTATACAATAAACCGTGTTTGCACACTGGCTCTGTTATGACTGGTTAAATAGGTTACCCCCTCTTAACAGGAAATAATAATTGCACGACCCGCAGAAAAAGCAACCGACTGAAGTCGGTTGATTTCTAAGAGTGCCCTAAAATCACCGTGACATTCTTTCATTCTGTCATTCGGTCATTCTGTCAGTCTGTCCGTCCGTAACCCGTTTGTGAAAATTGGTGATAGTGACTTAACCCCTTGGAATATTTAAACAATTTTTGGCATACTGATAGATATCAATGAGATCTAACCATTAACTTGCGAAATATTACATTCCATTTAGTATTGCCTCGCCGAGGCGAAAAATGTGAAAATTTTCGAACTGCTTCTCCTCGGAAACCGTTGGGCCGATTGAAGTCAAATTTCATATGGAGCCTCTATGGGATGAAGGAAACCAAAATTTGCTCATGGGGTTCAGGTCACATGACCAAATTGGCCGCCAAGCCATATATGGTCTGTCTGTCTGTCCGTCCGTAACCCGTTTGTGAAAATTGGTGGTAGTGACTTAACCGCTTGGAATATTTAAACAATTTTTGGCATACTGATAGATATCAATGAGATCTAACCAATGGACTTGCGAAATATTTCATTCCATTTAGTATAGCCTCGCCGAGGCGAAAAATGTGAAAATTTTCGAACTGCTTCTCCTCGGAAACCGTTGGGCCGATTGAAGTCAAATTTTATTTGGAGCCTCTTTGGGATAGGGAAACAAAAATTTGCTCATGGGGTCCAGGTCACATGACCAAAATGGCCGCCAAGCCATATATGGTAATAACCCTTCAAAAATAGCCTTCTCCAGAACCACAGGGCAGATTTCCACGAAACTTGATAAATAGCATCTGGGACGTAGGCCCATCATAAATTGCTAAAATGGTGACCCTGGGTTGACCTTGACCTTCTTTGGATCCGTCCGTAACCCGTTTGTGAAAATTGGTGATAGTGACTTAACCGCTTGGAATATTTAAACAATTTTTGGCATACCGATAGATATCAATAAGATCTAACCAATAAACTTGCGAAATATTACATTCCATTTAGTATAGCCTCGCTGAGGCGAAAAATGTGAAAATTTTCGAACTGCTTCTCCTCGGAAACCGTTGGGCCGATTGAAATCAAATTTCATATGAAGCCTCTATGGGATGGGGGAAACCACAATTTGCTCATGGGTCCAGATCACATGACCATAATGGCCGCCAAGCCATATATGGTCTGTCTGTCTGTCCGTCCGTAACCCGTTTGTGAAAATTGGTGATAGTGACTTAACCGCTTGGAATATTTAAACAATTTTTGGCATACTGATAGATATCAATAAGATCTTACCAATGAATTTGCGAAATATTACATTCCATTTAGTATAGCCTCGCCGAGGCGAAAAATGTGAAAATTTTCGAACTGCTTCTCCTCGGAAACCGTTGGGCCGATTGAAGTCAAATTTCATATGGAGCCTCTATGGGATGGGGGAAGCCAAACTTTCTCATGGGGTCCAGGTCACATTACCAAAATGGCCGCCAAGCCATATATGGTAAAAACCCTTCAAAAATAGTCTTCTCCAGAACTACTGGGCAGATTTCCACGAAACTTGATAAATAACATCTGGGACGTAGGCCCATCATAAATTGCTAAAATGGTGACCCTGGGTTGACCTTGACCTTCTTTATGCCTAGGTCAAACTTTGACACATATGCTTTTGTATTGGAAAAATGAGAATGCAGTTTATCCTGCAAACGATTCAGAATACAGTACTAAAGTATAAGATATATTTTTGCTCCTTACGATAAGGCGCATTTATTGGGGGAACCTTTTTAAGTCCAGGTCATATGACCAAAATGGCCGCCATACCCATATATGGTAACACTCATAAAGCTAAAAGCACCCGGCGGGTCGTGCACTTCAGCTGAAAATGCGGTCTCTGACGTTGTTTACATCACATTTCTACCACCCCCCACGTCCCATCCCCCACACACAATATAAACGTTTGCTTTAGTTAACGTCATTTAAATATTTAAACTTTTATTGAGATGTTGGCGCAAACTTTCAATATGCTCATGTTTCTTTAACCCTTTTTGTACCAAATGGAATCTTCCGCCACACAGCAGGAATCCATTTCAAAATTTATTTGGAAAATGGCTGGTCTTTGTGCAAACAGTGTAGGCCCTGATCAGACGCTGCGTTCTGCGGCGTCTGATCTGGACCTGCACTGTTTGCCAGGGTACCCGTTTTGGGGTTTCTGGTACAAAATGGGTCAAGGAACATTTAATTGCCTTTCAAGCCATCTTTAGTTGTTTTATCTATGTGACATACTCAGTGAGAGTACCCTTTATAAATTTGCAGCCTTTTATGAACAAAGAAAGACCATACAAAGCACGGTTTATTGTAAATTCAGGTTCCTGTACTACACTTATCAACTTCATGTCTTGCTGCCATTAAAAAGCATGTGGTTTAATTTACGGGGTGGCCTTTGACAGACGTCTGGAAATAGCGGATTATCGTTAAATTCGCTATTGATAGTCATCTGGGCCCAGGATTACAATGCGTACTTAAATTTTAAGTACCTACTTAAACTAAGTATTTACTTAACTGTCGTATAAACTGAATTTCAAAGAATTTCTTTCGTTTAAGTCGATACTTAACCAAAGAAAATACTTAAATATTTAAGGTAACCCAGGTAGGTACATGTACCTGAACTTTTTCAGATTTGACCTTGACACATGATTGTATATATCAACAGCGGCAAACATGAGAGCTTTTATTTGCTCGAAATCACCAGTCATGCTCGGTAGCTCAAACGGTAGATTTTTGCATCATATGCGAGAGGACCTGGGTTCGGGTCCCGATCGAGCCACTTTTTTGTCCTCGTTGTGGCACAAGTCGACTTGGCGATGAGGTATTATACTACTTGGGTGTATTTCTCCCTTGGTGTGATGAAGTTTTCGACGAACAGAGCTGTATAAAAACTTCCCCTTACATAATACTGTATAATACTGGTGACAGGGCAACAATTTATTGTTTGGTGTAGGAAGATTCTTACAAGCAAAAGGGGGTCTAAAAGGACTTGGTTGTTTTGTCAGTGTAGGTGTAGGTATGTTTGATTGATTGATCTGATGTTTGTCGTCCCCGTCAACTCGATACAGGTCATTTTGGAGACGTTGCTCCTATTTTGTGGGACTTTTACCCGACATTGAGATGAAATGACATCTCAAGCCCTGTCGCCCAATGAAACCAATAGGGCTTTTAAGCATGGACGGTCCGACTCGCTCCGCTTTGCCTAGGCAGGCTTAAATCCTCTAAGTGGGTAACCAGTACTCGTGTGCGGTCGGATTCAGCTCTGCGTGGAAGCGTCATGCAGCCCATTTATTTCTTCAAGCCCCGATGGATTGACGGGGGCCGACAAGTGTGTGGGTGGGTGGGGGGAGGGAGGCTGGCGTATATCACTTTCGTCTGTTATTTAAAAACTGATCCTGTGGCACATCGGGTCCATGTTCCTACGCTTATGCATGTCCTGCTACTCTTACGCATACAACGTTCACAACGTTCATATGCCGTCTTTATATTCAGTGTCATGAAATAGTATGACGCCACGTGCATTTAAGAAATGACTTTTATTTTTCTGCTGTTCATGAAAGTATGAACGAACAGGGTCGCCTGCAAAGTAAATGAACTCCGAAGGGATTCATATAAACTTTGCTAGCGACCCGCAGTCGTTCATACCTTCATGAACATCGAAAAAAAAAATTTCTCATATTTACATTCTTTTTTCCTTATCATTGGGTGAAAAAATGCTTATAAGGCAAACTGTTAAAGCTGAGAAAAACATTTACACTCTGTTTTTCTATATAGAGCGGAACAGCACTGTCGTCGTCAACGCCCAATGAGATCATAGAGAACCATGGTTTAGACTGGCGTCACTTGACGTCATTGAAAATCATGTGACTCGGTGCGTTAATGGAAATATGGACAACATTGTTTTCTATAGGTTTACATTAGGCTTTACACTTGAAATGTAAATAATTACTATTTTGGCGTGAACAACTGTAACGTATGTCAACGATGTACATTTGCTGGGCAAATGGTCACGGTAAAGGCAATAAAATCCAATTTAAAATCCAATTCGAAGGCCCGTTTCGTAACTTTCATATGAAAGGACCATTTGTGTAATATTCTCGATATCAAAATTTACTAAATACAAGGAAGTTTTTGTTTTGATTGATTTGAGATTTAACGTCCTCGCAACACTATTTAGGTTTGATTTTGGAAGTGTTGCTTCCAATTTTGTCGGACTTTTACCCGACATTGCCCAGGGCAGACTTAGACCTTCTAAGTGGTTTACTGGAGGTCGCGTGTGGTCGGCTTGTGCTGGTTGGGTGAGGCAAAGGTGACGTGCAGGGCGTCCAACTGATATTGGCCACATCCAGTCATATGCTTCGTCTCCCTGCCTTGAAATGCTCAATGAAAAATAAATTTGAGGCGTACTACCTCCCTTGTAAGCTCGTGCATGTGAGTGATTGAGTCTGTTTCTCACCAACTGTAAGGTTATTCGCAGATAAGGACCTGACTCATAAAAAGACGGGAAAATCCAGGATCGAATGTACAGTTATTTTATATCCCTTTTTTCTACTCCGACTCGAGCTACGTTTTTTCCGTGTTTGTCTGCACAATGTTTGATCTAGTCATTAATGACTATTTCAACTACATACATGTATAATAATGGCATCCAAAAACAATATTGTAGCTGGGGTTAAGTGTGGGTTGGTTTCTGCGAGAGTCTTCCCTGTTCTCTCCCATAGCGCAGACTATATTGAGTTTCTTAATTATCGACTCTACCAGATTGTTTTGAATGTTATGCAATACGCCTAACGGCTTGAGAAGGGTTCAGTCATGGACAGACTCCATAAAACCGATTCCGCCCACGCCCCCCGGGGCTTGAAGAAACATATTTGGCTGCAAGGTGCTTCCATGCAGAGCTGAAACTAACCACACTGGCACGAGTACTGGTAAACAGCTTAAAGGAACTAAGCCTGACCAGGCAAAGTGGTGTTAGTCAGACCGTTCACCGCATGTATGCATTTTTGTTTCAATGGGCGACAGGGCTTGAGACGTAATTTTCATCTCAGTGTCGGGTAAAAGTCCCACAAAATTGGAAGCAGCGTCTCCTAAACCAGTGACCTACATAGTGTAGACGGGGACGTTAAACCTCAATTCAAAAAAGACTCCATAAAACCGAGTTTTGCATATTCAAATGTTGTATGATTTCTTGTTTCTAAAGGGATCCATAGAAACAGCGTTTTGAATATGTCGTGGTGCTACATTGTGACCAATGTTTGTCCGCACAAATCGAGATCGAGTGTGAGCCTTCAATGAAACACGTTTTATAGTGTATACAACATTTTTCATGGTTTATGTAGTGAAATGGAAACTAAACCATCATATGTTCTAATGTCTCCATTTTAATCAAGCAGAAGAAAGTGATTTTTGACAGATAGCGGGAAAATTGTGGGCCGCCTACATCAATGTGTAATTGAAACTTACGTGC
Organism: Lucinisca nassula; assembly: GCA_963580285.1. NCBI lineage: Eukaryota > Metazoa > Mollusca > Bivalvia > Lucinida > Lucinidae > Lucinisca > Lucinisca nassula. The sequence continues at coordinate 92,911,559 of OY757011.1, read as the reverse complement.
TAATCTTCGTGAAAATTTCCGTCAAAATTACGACTTCATCCGAAGTTAAATACTTAGCTAAGTAAATGAAATAGGCGGCTTTCGAATGCACTTTTTAAGGAAATACTTTACTAAGATAAGAATTCCTCCTTAAATCGTTAAGTCGACTTTAACTTAAGTAACGATTGTAATCCTGGGCCCTGGTAATAGCTATTTAACGTTAAATTCGCTATTGGCAGACGTCTGGTAATAGCGAATCATCGTTAAATTCGCTATTAACAAACATCTGGTAATAGCGACTTTACGTTAAATTCGCTATTGACAGACATCTGGCAATAGCGAAATATCGTTAAACTCGCTATTGACAGACGTCTGGTAATGACAGACGTCTAGGTATAGTGACTGTACAATAGGTTCGCTATATAAGTCTATGTATAATGTGTGGGCCCGGAGCAGGGCCATTTTTTGGTCCCCGGAAGACTATTATTTGAACAATATGCGTAGCGGTCCACTAGATGAAGCTTCATACAAAATATCAAAAACCTGGGCCTTCTGGTTTCAGACAAGAAGATTTTATAGGGTTGCCCACATAGCTCTATGTAAGATATGTGGGCCTCGGGGCGGGGCCATTTTGGGCCCCAAGGCTATAATTTGAATAGTCTTAGTAGAGGTCCATTAGATGAAGCTTCATATCAAATGTTAAAGACTTGGGCCTTCAGGTTTCAGACAAGAAGATTTTTAAATGTTTTATCTATATATGCCTGTGTAAAACATGTCGGCGCCGGAGCGTGGCCACTTTTTGCCAAAGGCTATAATTTGAACAATCTTGATAGAGGTCCACTAGATGAATTTTCAGAAAGTAGTCGCAGATAAGATTGACTAGGCGGAGCTATTCAGGTGTTATCAATATATGTCAAATTCACTGAGTCCACCAACAGATTCGGTAGAGTGCCTTTCGCATGCTTTCTGCAAGCGGACAAAATGGCCATATACGCCACAGCTTTGTTTGTGTTACAGTTGAATTCACACGATCGGGTGACTTGCTTTACCTTTTTGTTAATAGACCATTCCAAAGACAGGTGCAAACGATAGCTCCGCCCACTCAATTTTATCTGCGACTACCATACCAAATATCAAAGACCTGGGCCTTGAGGTTTTTTAAGGTTTCAGTTTAAAAAATGTGCAATGGACCGGAACCATTTGAACAACTTTGAAAGAGGACCAACTGAGGATCATTCCAGGACCTGTGAAGTTTGGTCAAAATCGAACAGGTTTTTTAGGCTTCATGCAGGCAGTAAGACTGATCAGACTGTACAAATGAGTAAACTAAGCAGTATCTATATGTACTTGTGGGATACATTTATGTACTAGCTCATGAGGTTACTCAATTGAGTACCCCATTCTTTTTGAGCAAAAGTACACCCGTGTAGCCCCCTTTTCAATAAATAAATAAATAAATGAGGGACTGAGTGGCAGAGAGATCTCTGTTTTGAGGCGAAATATGAAAGCTATCAGAATCTCTCTCTCTCTCTCTCTCTCTCTCTCTCTCTCTCTCTCTCTCTCTCTCTCTCTCTCTCTCTCTCTCTCTCAGAATATTAAAACTGGCATTTCCGCAATCAAAGAAATGTGATAATAAATAGGCCGGCTTCACTAGTTTTCGAACTGATCCGAGCTTTGATCCCTGACTTACTAAAGTTTCAGAAAGATCCAATCAAAACTGAAGGCGCTGCGGTGATGACAAGCATTTTCCCATTGTACGTCTGTGGGACCCTGTGGTTGTCATAGCAACCAAAGTTTTCATTCGATTTCGAAAAAAAAAAAAAAAAAAAAAAAAAAACTAACGCCATCAATGCCCCACCAGAGGAATGCTACAGATGAGAAGTGATTGAGATCATGGCAGCCTGCAGGCTGCGGAGATATAACTGGTCAAAGGTATGGTGGACTGACGAACGGACGACGGACGTCCCACTGTACTATAAGCTCCCCTTGAGCCTTCGGCCCAGGTGAGCTAAAAAGAACGACAAAATAAAGTTTGAAAACGATTTGGTAATCGTTACAAACTCCCAATAATTGAACCGTAGTACGAGATCATTGTTCTTCAGCGGGATCGGCTGGATGATTCTTGTTCTCAGAAACGCAGCCATGCCGGAGAATTCGCTGCTCGCATAACTCGCTGTTCGCATATGTCGTAAAGACCACGTGGACTGGTCTTATCAAACTTAACGAAATCGCACAGTTTGAACTGAGGTTTACGGCCACTGTCAACACTATTTAGGTGATTTTGGAGATGTTGCTTCCAATTTTGTGGGCTTTTACCCGACATTGAGATGAAATGACATCTCAAGCCCTGCCACCCAATGAAACCGATAGGATTTATATAGATTGGCGGTCCAACTTATTTTGCCTGGTCAGGCTTAGATCTTCTATCAGTACTCACGTGCGGTGTTTTAAGCTCTGCGCGGAAGAACCTTGAAGCCCAATCTATTTCCCCCAAGCCCCGAAGGGCGGAGGCTAGACAAATTCTTTGAAATATCAGGGAGAAATATAGTTTGGTCTATAAATAATTCCAATGAGGCTTTAAATAAACTAACCTGTCTACAAAGACCACTCAAGGGAAAGAAGAAATATGGTCTTTGTTCACAGGTGGTCTTTATTCAAAGGGTCAGTTTTGCATCAACTGCTCTACCTCTTTAGAAGACAAGGATTATTTCACAGCATTTATGTATATATGTATTTGATAATCCCAGTTACACCTGAATGATTCACTGATTAAATCCCCTAAAGGTAACATTATGTCAGATTTTAATAATGAATCACTAAAAATACTTTGGCTCATTAAACAATTAATTGCCCAATTTAAACTTTGGTCAATGCTATTCAAACCACAAAGTGGTCTTTGTTCAGGGTAAAAATATGCAGGAAGGATTTTGACTGTCCTCTGGTCCTAGTGCACAGGTGGTCTCTGTTGACAGGTGCATAATATAGTCTAATTGGGTGGGAGGAATTGGAAGTGGTCTTTGTAGACAGGTGGTCTTTGTTCACAGGTGGTCTTTACGACAGGTTTGACTGTAGTAAAACTGGGTTTTACAGAGGTAAATATTATTTTTCAAGATTTGTTTGTTTGATTGGTTTGAGGCTTTACGTCCCCGTCAACACTGTATAGGACATTCTGGAGACAATACTTCCAATTTTGTTGGGCCTTTACCCGACATTGAGATGAAATGACATCTAGAGCCCTGTCGCCCAATGAAACCAATAAGGTTTATAAGCATGGACTGTTCGACTCGCACTGCTTTGCCTGGGCAGGCTTAGCTGTGTGTTAATTGTATCGATTCCTGATCATTGCCTTCACTTCTTTTTTAAGATCCCCTAAGCGGTTCACCAGTACTCGTGTGCAGTCGGTTTCAGCTCTGCATGGAAGCATCATGCAGCCCAGTCATTTCTCAAAGCCCCGATGCACACCGGTTACCGCAGTACAACGAACGCGACAGAGTACAACGAACGCTACAGAAATCATGACGTCACAGCAGTATTTTCGGTAAGAAAAAGGTTTACTGCAGCCCAGATCCTAATTTTTTTGGGTGGTTATTTTGCATAGCTGCAGAATAATGGTATTACCATTTACTCATGCAGTTGCAGAGAATTCTGCTCATTATAAACGAAAACACAAACATTTTTCTTTCGTCTAGTGTGTTTTCACCAACCCCAGCATACTTCGATCAATGTTTTTTGACAGTAACACATCTATTGTGCACATGATTTTGTGATTTATATGTAATTGCGATTTCAGAGCTTCCATTGATGCATTTGCTTGTGCCCCAGTACTTGTCAATACCCACTGAATCCGTGGATGGTTCGTTGGTTGATTTTTTGTTAGGGTACAACTTACCACGGGTTTTGATACACCATAACGCGGTTAGTCAGCACAATTTGGGTACAACAAACACGGGTTATAATCTTCATAAATTGAAATATTTGTTTGAAATGGGGTTTAATGTCCCCGTCAACACTATTTAGGTCATTTTGGAGACGTTGCTTGCAATTTTGTGGGACTTTTACCCGACATTGAGATGAAATGACATCTCAAGCCCTGCAGCCCCAATGAAACCAGAAGGCTTATATGCATTGGACGATCTGGCTCACACCGCTTTGCCCGGCAAGGCTTAGTCCTTCTAAGCGGTTTACCAGTACTCGTTTGTGGCCAGATTCAGCTCTGCGTGGAAGCACCATGCAGCCAAATTTATTTCTCCAAGCCCCGGTGGGCGGGGGCGAAATAAATTCAAATAAAACTCTTTAATCCGCCAGCGAAGGCATGATACATGATGCTGTTTTTAATTCAAAAACGATCCATTTTGCTGTTACATACTCTTTAATGCCTTTTTATTTCTCATTATGATCTCCGAACTTATACACATACGAATTTAAAGGGTTGGGTAACAACCTTGGACAAAGGGGGCGGTTGAACACATTTATTCTGGCTTCCCAGAACGTTTTTACCACATCCTCTACTTATGAACAACTGAAACCCAACGTATTTAGTTTCGTCATTGGTGGGGAGGGGAGACTCTTGAATTTATAGATCCCTTTTTTTGCTACTGAAAATAATAAGTTTTTGTAAATGGCATGGACCCAATATGAGTTAACGGCGAGTATATATGGAATGTGTTCCAGTTTGGTCTGGGTCCCGAATGGGACTGTTCTTAGTCCACTGTTATACTCCCTGCATATTAATCATATTTCCACCGACATTGACTCAGAAATAAGACTGTTCGCAGACGACTGGGTGTGCTGCCGGGACATTAGAGTTACAGAGGACTTACGTAAACTTCGGAACCAAATGGATAGACTCGGATGCTGGGCATGAAAATGTGGCATGACATCATGCGAACAAGTCCCGTGAAATGAACATCCCTTACTTTACATAGAGAAAACTGGGATTTAAGGGGATATACATACTATTTTATTATATCTGCTATAAGACATAGGTTGTGGGTACACGTTAGAACCGCCTCCTTGAGACGGTTTTCACGAGCACCCACAACCTATGCTTGTAGTATAAATAAGAAACATATCATGGATTTTCATCAGAGAAGTAGCCATTTAGGAGATGTGAAAAAATACACTATGTCGTACGGGTGTCTTACCGGAATGAGTGTTTAATGCAATACATTAAGCAGATAACTAGGCAGAGAACAAAAAAAAATTGAATTGAGGGTTCGTGCATTAGAACTCCTGGGGTATTATTTCACATGATTTTCGGCCTCCCAGAAATTCGAGGGCGAATCTCAATGTGGATGGGGAGAATGGCATAGGGTATATGTATATAGCACACTTGTACTGCCTTTCGATACAAGCCGGCTTTTATATCAACGTGGTAGATTTGCTTATCAATCCGGCGGCCCGGGTTCGAACCACGACCGGGCCAAAGATGAGTAGCATTTTGGTCGCCTGTTACACAGTGTCAGTAAAAATGTCATTAATGTCCACGAAGAACAAAACTGGACCGAAAACGGCACCTTGTGAAACACCAGACAAAACTTGAGCCAAAGCCTAAGTTTCACTGTTAGGTTCGGCAATAGTATACATGGTGTTGGGGTCATCTGGATGACCAGCATCGCTAAACTCAAACTCAGCCATAATGTATCTTTCTGAAATAAAAAATATTAGACTCTTACTTTGGTATTCTTGCGACATGAATATCGTAACAATGGAGAGAAGTATAGTTGTAAAAAGGGGGGAATAATCGCCTATGGTGAGATTCGAACCTGGGACGATCTGGAAAAATCAACTGCTCTAAGCACTAAGCCAAAGAGTTAACTGTCTTCCTCAGTTGTTTTCCAGATATTCAACCAAGGGAGATATAATGTAGGCTACGTGCATCGGGCCGTAACACCTCACCCCTTTTTTCCAAGTCCGTATGTTGACGCGAGGTCATTTTTGCGAAAAAAAAAAAATCAAATCCCGGACGAGTCAACATCTACCGACATGACAGCCATAATGAAGGAATGGAGCATAGCTAAAAAAAAAAGTAATCGACTCTGTGCCAAAGGGTCGTACCCATGACGCAGTTGTCATTGGTTATAAATCTGTAGGCCACGGAAGATAATTCAGGATTAGAAGTTGTGGGCCGTAACAATATCAGGGGCGTAGCTGGAAGAAAATCATTTGTACGCAAACCAAAGAAAATGCTAAAAATAATAGCTCCGTTTACCGATGGGGACCACTCTTACAGGAAAGAATTTGCTCCCATTAGGGAGCAAATTCTTTTCTGTAAGTGCGGTCCCCGTGGAAGAGGAGGAAGCTATGCTAGCTAATAAATAGTGTTGCGTATATCCTACACAAATACAACTTTTCTTCTTCTTCTTCTTCTTCTTCTTCTTCTTCTTCTTCTTCTTCTTATTCTTCTTCTTCTTCTTCATCATCATTTTCTTCTTTTTTTTTCTTCTTCCTGTTCTCTCTGCTTCTTTTTTCTTCATCTTCCTCTTCTTCTTCTTCTACGTCTATTTTTTGGCCGCCCCCGCCCATAGGGGCTTGAAGAAATATATGGGCTGCATGATGCTTCCACGCAGAGTTGAAACTGACCCGCACACTAGTACTGGTAAACCGCTTATAGGATCTAAGCATGTCCAGGAACCGCGGTGCGAGGCGGGCCGTACATTAAACAGTCCAGCAAACACTATTTGGGTCACATCGAGTCAGTTAGTTTACCTTGAAGGCTTATAAAACCAACACAGTGTATATTCTTACGCCAGAATTTGACAACTGCCCTTCCTAAGTCAGTGAAAGGGAGAAAATGACCGTTTGTGTATTTTGAGTTAAACGTCCCAGCAACCCGCTAAGGTTATACAGAGAGTGGACCCCAGTTTAACGACTCGTCAGAAAGTTTGTAGAAGCCAAAAATCGAACCCAGGACTCCTGGTTTATGAGGTGAGTAAAACAGAATGATTACCAAAGAGAACATTTCATGGCACACCCATTTCAGATTCTTTTTATTGCTTTACTTCAATCTTAAACCGTAGAGTTTGAATATGCGGTCACTTCGACTGCTAACGTCTATTGTGACGTTTAGCGACGTCGCATTACGGACAGCGTACACGACTTTCTAAACAAATAGCGTACATCAGACACCCTTTGAGTTAAACACCTCAGAATTCTCGACTTCAATACCATCCCTTCGTAGAAAACCCGGGTAGAATAAAAGTTTCTATTCCAGGGTACAATCTAGGATTTCCTCGTCTGGTGTGCTAGAACTTGCATACGGGGCTAGTCTTTCGTTGCTGCTTTCAGCGATCAGACAATGTGCTTGCGCAACTTCTTTACTCACAAATTATTTTGCAGATTCTTGTGGTTGCACTGTGAGTGTTGTCTCATTGAAGTTGGTTTTGCTCAGTATAGCTCATTGTTGGCTATTTGAACGGTTTCTCTGTTTTTTATATTGTTTACATGTTTATGTACAGGTTTTTCTTTGGCCCCATCCACCGCTGCTTGGGGAAATAAACGGGCTGCATGATACTTCCACACAGAGCTGAACCCCGTCGCACAGGACTACTGGTTAACCACTTCTCAATGACGGATAAAAAGAATTGCAAAATTGGAAATAATTCCAAAATGACCTTAATAGTGTTGACAGAGACGTCAAACCTCAATTCAAACAAAGAAACAGGTTATTTTGTTTGTGACATTTTTTATGGATGATAACGACTGTGTATTGTGCATCTGTTGTAAAAAGTTGTCTCCATGTCATAAACACACCTTACAACCCAAAACATTTTTTTGTTTGTTTTAGGAATGGCCAAGCGTACACTGTACATGTTGTAATTTTTCAACTAAAGGGCAAATGTATATCGTTCCTCTTGGCTATTTCTTGAAAATTGGCGCTTATAATGGGTAAAAACGTCCAAATACGGTTTTCCATATCCGTGTTTGTTGTTCCATTTGTTCCGTGTTTAGTGTACTCAAACACAATACATGATCCGTGGTAAGGTGTACCCGTGTTTCAAGGTAGTGAGCCAAGAAAAATCGGTACGATTCTGATTTAAACTATTTTTTATGAATTATTAAAAATGGTATACTTACTTCGATGCCTAGAGACATGAAAAACCCAAGAATGCTCGTGTATATGTCATTTATTTTTGATTGATAGACCCTTAAAACTTCTACGTATTTTGGCCTAATTTGTGGCTTTGATTTCACTTCTCTGAACGTGTCATAGCTTAAAATTTGGAAAGACAACAAAAACACAATCTGTTGTCATCCCAAAACCAACAGAAAAACGTAAATCGTGATATGTTCGACAAAATAAAGGAAACATTTTACTCACACTTTCCTCCCGTCAAAGAAAAACAGTAGCGTTTGTTGTACTCAGTCGCGTCACGTTGTACCGCGGTAACCGGTGTGCGATGGATGGGGACCGTATTATGAAAGAGTCTTCACCAGTGGTTCTCGCTACTGACTATCCTAAGGCGGTCGCTCTAATGTTATTTTAAATGCAGCTTTGTCGGATTTTCCGACGGGGCTCTTCATGTTGCATGTGTTTATTATTGTGTATTATTATTAATATTTATCATATGACGTCGCGTCTGAGAGTGTAATAACGCCATGTAATATTTTCGATAATCCACTAGTGGATTAAATACGCAATTTAGGTAATTACGTCCCGTAACGTTACATGTAAGACGTCTTCAACAACGTCGCGTTTACTAACAGCGGAATATTGACATTTTTTGCAAACAATCGTGAATAAAATGCGTTTTTAATGTCATATGATAAATAGAATCTTGCATTCGTGCTCATGTATCATTGAATTTATTAAACTCGTTGAGGAAAAGGGATAAAATGCGAGGCAAAGCCTCGCATTTTATCCCTTTTCCTCAACTCGCATTGAATTTATTAAACTCGTTGAGGAAAAAGGGATAAAATGCTCTGCAAAGCCTCGCATTTTATCCCTTTTCCTCAACTCGTTTAATAAATTCAATAATACATGAACCCTCATGTAAGATCCTCTATTTATTATTATTAATCATTTTATTTTCACCTCGATCACCTCGGAGCTGGTTGATGTGCTGTTTGTGATACGTCTTTTTCCTTTTATGTTTTCCTCATTGTTTGTTACTTTACCTCTTGGTGCCATTGGTAGACTGTTTCGTTTGTTTGTATTGGAGTTTAACGGTCCTGGCAACAATATTTAGGTCATTTTTAGCCGGTCAGTTTACCTATCCACACTTTTCCTGGGCAGGCTTATACTTAAGCGGTTAACCAGTACAGTGCACATTCTTTCGCCAGAAACTGACAACTGCCCTTCTTGAATCAGCGGAAGGGAGAGAATGACCGTAGAAAAGATTTCATGATCAATATCCATCATATAATGTTTGGTAGGCTGTAATATAAGATTGTGGCTTTTCCTGAGCATCTATGTCAATTTTTACATAATGTCCCTTTCAGCTGAAAAGCAATTTGACGTTATCTCGACGTCTGGTGTATGTTAGATATTGACAATCCCTTCGTCAAATTCACCCTTCAGAACTTCAATTAAAGATAGAAAATTTTTCTGATACCGAAGCCCCGTTTTTGTATTTTGTTTTTGGATTTTTGATGGGTTCGTTTCCTGCAAAATTTTATGATAAACGCGATGATTTGGATTTTGAAATTATAAATGAGATTGTAAACCTTACTTTCTTGGATGGTGGTGTCCCTCGTGCGGCATTCTGTGGTGTTTTATCGCAATTTATTCGGTTTGCCAGAGTGGTTAGTCATGTAACTGACCTTAACACTCGAAATGAGGTATTAACTGCTGAACTCCTTAATCAGGGTTATCGGTATCATAAAATTCGCAAGGCCTTTTCAAAGTTTTATAGACGTCATTTTGCTTCTGTTTCAAAATTCAGTGTTGGTACAACAAGGCCTATTGGAAAATGTATTTTATTGTGACTTAGTATATACATTCAGAAGAAAATATATGCCTTCAATGATTTCAGTTCCACATTTCGTAAGACAGTTCTTCGATATAAAATTATTGGGTTCAACATAAATGTTATACGACAGACTGCATTCATGGTAGTTAACCTAGTCAGGGTCATAACTTTTCTACCCTCTTTAATTGCACGTCGGTGGGTCAGGCCTCAGATTCTATGACCGTTCCAGCGTAAAGGCTTACTGAGAATTAGAATTTGATTTTAGCTCACCGTCACGTAGTGACGAGGTGAGCTTTTGGGATCACTTTTCGTCCGTCGTCCGTGGTCCGTGCGTCCGTCCGTCCGTAAACAATTTCTTTAAACGACATCTCCTCCTAAACCACTGATTGGATTTTGACCACACTTCACAGGAATGATCCTTAGGTGGTCCCCTTTCAAAGTTGTTCAAATGGTTCCGGTCCGTTGCACATCTAGGTCATAGGAGCCAAAAATAGATTTTTTTCAACAAAAACTTAAAAAATCTTCTTCTCTGAAACCACAAGGCCCAGGTCTTTGATATTTGGTATGAAGCTTCATCTAGTGGACCCCTACCAAGATTGTTCAAATTGTAGTGCAGGGGCCAAAAATGCCCCCGCTCCGGGGCCCTTTGGTTTTACATGGGCTTATATAGGGAAAATCTTTAAAAATCTTCTTCTCTGAAACTGCAAGGCCCAGGTCTTTGATATTTGGTATGAAGCTTCATCTAGTGAACCCCTACCAAGATTGTTCAAATTATAGTGCTGGGGCCAAAAATGCCCCCGCTCCGGGGCCCTTTGGTTTTACATGGGCTTATATAGGGAAGAGCTTTAAAAATATTCTTCTCTGAAACCGTAAGGCCCAGGTCTTTGTTATTTGGTATGAAGCTTCATCTAGGGGACCCCTACCAAGATTGTTCAAATTATAGTGCTTGAGCCAAAATTGCCCCCGCCCCGGGGCCCTTTGGTTTTACATGGACTTATATAGGGAAAATCTTTAAAAATATTCTTCTCTGAAACCGCAAGGCCTAGGTCTTTGATATTTGGTATGAAGCTTCATCTAGTGGACCCCTACCAAGATTGTTCAAATTATAGTGCTGGGGTCAAATATGCCCCCGCTCCGGGGCCCTTTGGTTTTACATGGGCTTATATAGGGAAAATCTTTAAAAATCTTCTTCTCTGAAACCGCAAGGCCCAGGTCTTTGATATTTGGTATGAAGCTTCATCTAGTGGACCCCTACCAAGATTGTTCAAATTATAGTGCTGGGGTCAAAAATGCCCCCGCTCCGGGGTCCTTTGGTTTTACATGGGCTTATATTGGGAAGAGCTTTAAAAATCTTCTTCTCTGAAACCGTAATGCCCAGGTCTTTGATATTTGGTATGAAGCTTCATCTAGGGGACCCCTACCAAGATTGTTCAAATTATAGTGCTGGGGCCAATATGCCCCTGCCCCGGGGCCCTTTGGTTTTACAAGGGCTTATATAGGGAAAATCTTTAAAAATCTTCTTCTCAGAAACCGCGAGGCCTAGGTCTTTGATATTTGATATGAAGCTTCATCTACTGGACCTCTACCAAGATTATTCAAATTATAGTGCTGGGGTCAAATATGCCCCCGCTCTGGGGCCCTTTGGTTTTACATGGGCTTATATAGGGAAAATATTTAAAAATTTTCTTCTCTGAAACCGTAAGGCCCATGTCTTTGATATTTGGTATGAAGCTTCACCCCACAAGGCCCAGGTCCCCCCCCCCTCCTGGGCCTTTTGGTTTTACATAGGCTTATATTGGGAAAATCTTTAAAAATCTTCTCTGAAACCGCAAGGCCCAGGTCTTTGATATTTAGTATGAAGCTTCACCTAGTGGACCCCTACCAAGATTGTTCAAATTAGAGTGATGGGGCCAGAAATGCCCCGCTCTGGGGCCCTTTGGTTTTACATGACTTCTATAGGGAAATCTTTAAAAATCTTCTTCTCTGAAACCACAAGGCCCAGTTCTTTGATATTTGGTATGAAGCTTCACCTAGTGGACCCCTACTAAGATTGTTCAAATTATAGCCCTGGGGCCAAAAATGCTCCCGGTCCAGGGCCCTTTGGTTTTACATAGACTTATTTAGGGAAAATCTTGAAAAATCTTTTTCTCTGAAACCACAAGGCCTAGGTCTTTGATATTTGGTATGAAGCTTAATCTTGTGGACCCCTACCAAGATTGTTCAGTTTTAGCCCTGGGGCCAAAAATGCCCCCACTGGGGCCCTTTGGTATTACATAGACCTATATATGTAGGGAAAATCTTGAAAAATCTTCTTCTCTGAAACCAGAAGACCTAGGTCTTTGATATTTGGTATGAAGCTTCATCTAGTGGACCTCTACCAAGATTGTTCAAATTATAGCCCTGAGACCAAAAACACCCCTGTCTCGGGGGCCTTTGGTTTTACATAGACTTATAAAGGGAAAATCTTTAAAAATCTTCTTCTGTGAAACCACTAGGCCTAGGTCTTTGATATTTGGTGTGAAATTTCATCTAGTGGACCTCTATCAAGATTGTTCAAATTATAGCCCTGGGGCCAAAAATGCCCCTGCCCTGAGACCCTTTGGTTTTTCATAGACTTATAGAGGGAAATCTTTAAAAATCATCTTCTCTGAAACAACAAGGCCCATGTCTTTGATATTTGGTATGGAGCTTCATCTAGTGGACCTCTACCAAGATTGTTCAAATTATAGCCCCTGCCCCGGGGCACTTTGGTTTTACATAGTTTTATATATAGAGATAATCTTTGAAAATCTTCTTCTCTGAAACAGCAAGGCCCAGGTCTTTGATATTTGGTGTGAAGCTTCATCTAGTGGACCTCTATCAAGATTGTTTAAGTTATAGCCCTGAGGCCAAAAATGCTCCCGCACCGGGGACATTTGGTTTTACATAGGCTAATGTAGGGAATATCTTTAAACAATCTTTTTCTCTGAAACCCCAAGGCCCAGGTCTTAGATATTTGGTGTGTAGCTTTATCTAGTGGACCTTTGCCAAGATTGTTCAAATTATTGCCTTTGTTGATATTTGGTATGAAGCTTCACCTTTTTAGACCTCCCTCAACATTATGCACATTGTAGCCCTGGGGTCAATAATGGCCCTCCCAGAGGCCCACTTGTTACTCTATCATATGGGTCAGGTGAGCGATCCAGGGCCATCATGGCCCTCTTGTTTAAATGTTGGTTTGGGTCCATCGGAGTCTAATTGTTGGTTTTCTTTTGCTCCAACATTTCAGTGGTTTCTTGCTGTCGAGTCCTGACCGTTGTGTAATCTCTGTGGTTGTTTATTTTTTGCGTTGTCGGAGATGTTGCACTGATGAGACAGGAGACCTTCATACGGACTGAACAAAGTATTTTTGTCTAAATCGCGACGGAAGTAAGGATGAGGATTGCGGCCGCGTAAAACCGATTTAAGCCCTCCAGTGAAATTCGTTTCACTGACCTTTCCAAGGCGGTTGTTCTGTCGCGGCTCATTTTTGTTATGGTTTGTCAGTGTCAGAGTGAGTGTATCGCTTATATATTTTCTGTTTTGGGTAGTCAATTGACCATTTTGTGGGACAGTAACTGTCCTTTTTGCTTTCCATTATTGGTGTTTACATTAGTGTCTATTTTTTAATGTTTGTGTGTCTTTTCCTTTGGTGTCTCTGATGGGGACTGCGGTTTAATCGCATCGATTCCAGATCATTACATTCACTTCCATTTTAATATCTTTGCTTCCCACTTTAATTGCACGCCACCGGTCGTGCTTCTGACTATATACCGGCTCCAGCAAAAAGACTTACTGAAACTTTCTAAGTATTGTCGATTAGTGCCTGATGCTCTATCTCTGGTCGGGACCAACGGAGTCCAACTGTTGGTATTCTTTTGCCCCAGCATTTCACACTGTCAAGTCTGCATCGTTGTTTTACGAGTATCATTGTATTCGTTTGATTTTTATGTTCTTGTAGATGTTGCAATATCAGAATCTTATATGGGTGTGAGGGGTGGATGTAAAAATCCGTCCCGAGGGACACTGTCCGGCATCACAGGATGCTTTTTCTTGCATACCTTCCATTTCTTAAGCGGATTTTTTAATGCTGCAGTCACTTCGGTAACCAACGTCCGCCATATTGTGTTGACACTGCAGGAATGTTTAGTGACGTTGCTGTGACGTCAACCTTAACGACGGCGCAAACGAGGTCGTAATCAACAAGTGTATTTATCAAACACGCGATTATATTCGATTTTGGGTCGGAACACCAGGCTCAGAACATAAATTTCTATCCCAGGGTACAATCACGAATTTCCTTGTCTGGTGTGCAAGAATGATAAGTTCTTCATGCGGACGGCTAAGCCACGACAGAACCAAGGACAAGGATTGTGGCCACATCGATTTAAGACCCCCAGCCCCTGTTAAAAACTTTTACTGACCGTTCCAAAGCTGTTCTTCTGTTGTATTTTATTATTGTAACAGTGCATCTTTGCAGGTATGTATTGCTAATATAATATCTTTTCCGTTGGACAGCCGTTTGGCCATTTATTTTGAGGGAAAGTACATGTAAGTTTTTTTTTTAAGTAAATGTTTTTTTTTTTTTTTTTTTTTTTTTGCTTTCCGCTTGTGACATTTTAATTTGACATTACGATAACACACCCGTGCGACATAGTGCATTTTTGACGTCTCCAAAATGGCTACTTTTCTGATGAAAATCCGTGATTTTTTTTCTTACAAATACTGCAAACATAGGTTGTGGGTGCTCGATAGAACCGACTCATCGAGGCGGTTCTAACTAGTACCCACAACCCATGTATTGGAGCAGAAATAAGAAAAATAAAGTATACCCCCTTAAACCCCAGTTTTCTCTATATAAGATGGGGTCTAAGGGGGTCTTCATTTCAGGGACGTGTTCACGTGATGTGTAGATTGTTCACACTTGAAGAACTGGCTTCTGCACGTGTATGAATAATTATCAATATCTTACATACTACACATTTTCAAGCAAAAATGTCTTTATGTTTTACCAAAAATTTCAGATCGATCCGCAAGGAGGCGAAATTAAGATGGGGTATCATTTAATCGCTGTCCTCAATCGGAAATCTACCTTCAACCAACCGCCCTTTCGTAACTGACGGACTCCGCTCCAGATTCGGGCTCCCAGCTTCAAAACTTGGGATAACCCGATATAGGGGAACTTTGATCAGGGTGCAGAGCAAATCTGTCGGCATTGCAGAGGTTATCACCCAGTACACAAATGCTGGAAACATCACAGCCATCAAGAAAACACGTCTATATAATTCTGACCCCCTTCAATCTCACCTTTATGTAGTAAAACTGGGGTTTACATGGGTAAACCTTACATCGAGGCGGTTCTAACGAGTACCCACAATCTATATTTTAAAGCTGAAATAAGAAAAATGATGAGGCGGTTCTAACGAGTACCCACAACCTATATTTTAAAGCTGAAATAAGAAAAATGATGAGGCGGTTCTAACGAGCACCACAATCTATATTTAAGAGTTGAAATAAGAAAGATATCACAAATATTCATGTTGAAATCTTTTCGTTTTTTGGTGGTAAAATTTACAATGTATTTGTATAGGCGTATTTTCGTAATGACAAGGTACTCTACCTAGTCCGATAGGTAGTTGCAGTCCCAAACACGCCAGACATCAGGGTATTCCACGGGAAAAAAAGCAAAAAATGTCAGGCCCAGTACAGTGGGTATGTATGAACTGAATTGAAAGTAATTATCAGAAATTACCTCGTACATGTTTGTTTGTTTGTTTGATTTGAGGTTTAACGTCCCCGTCAACACTATAAAGGTCATTTTGGAGACGTTGCTTCCAATTTTGTGGGACTTTTACCCGACATTGAGATGAAATGACATCTCAAGCCCTGCCGCCCAATGAAACCAAAAGGGTTTATAAGCGTGGACGGGCCGACTCGCACCGCTTTTCCTGGGCAAGCTTAGATCCTCTAAACGGTTTACTTGTACTCTTGTGCGGGTCGGTTTCAGCTCTGCGTGGAAGCATCATGCAGCCCATCTATTTATTCAAGCCACACCCCACTTCGTACATGTAGCTCCCCATAAATCCACTTTATCATAATGAAAACACCACAAGGACAGTTACTTTCCCAAAATACGACCAATCAGCTTTTCAAATCAGCAATACATGCATGCAAAGTCGAACTAATACAATAATAACGGGCCTCCGTGGCCTAGTGGATAAGAGCGCTGACTCTTAGTCATTAGGTCTCTCACCGCCGTAGGTTCGAGCCTCGCTCGGGCCACGTGTGAGACGCCAAGTTCTGCAACGGAAGGTCAGGTGGTTTTTCTCCGGGTACTCCGGTTTTCCCCCACCTCTGATTAACGATCGGCTCGATATGAGTGAAATAATCTTGAAAGGGCCGTAAAACCCAAACCAAAAAAAAAAAAAAAAAAAAAAAAGAAATACAATAATAAATCACAAAAGAAGAACCGCCTTGGAACGGTCATTCACAAGGTTTTTACTGGGGTGCGGGGACTTTAATGATTTTTCACATGGCCACAATCCTCGCCACGTATATACTTAGAAAGCTATGATGACTAAGAAACGCCTTACTCGTACTCTAATCGTAACTGGTTTTCAGGAGGGCTTTAAATTAGATTTTAGGCCTCAGACTCTACGACGGCTACGGCGTAAAGGCTTACTTAAATTTTAGGTAATGTCGGTTGGTACCTGATGCTCTGTCTCTATTCGGGCCCATCGGAGTCTAACTGTTGGTTTTGCTCCGACATTTCATCTATTTTATGCTGTCGGGACCTCATCGTTGCTTTATCACTATAGTCGTTTGATTTTTATGTTCTCCGAGATGCAGCGCCGTAGAGTTAGAAAGCCTTCATGTGGACTGAACAAATTATTTGTCTAAACCGCGACTGAACAAAGGGCTAGGACTGTGGCCCCAGGGAAATGTCATTACGACAACACGCCTGTACATATACATTGATACCTTTATCGCCGAAAAAATTGAATACTTTAAGATGAAAAATTGTGATATTTTTCTTATTTCTGCTCATGATATAGATTGTGGGTACTTGTTAGAACCGCCTCATCGAGGCGGTTCTAACGAGTACCCACAATCTATGTTTTAGAGCAGTAATAAGAAAAGTAAGGTTTACCCCTGCAAACCCCAGTTTTACTCTATAAAAGTGGGGTCCAAGGGTGTCAAAATTATATAGGCGTGTTTTCGTGATGGTTTTGCTGACCTTCCATGGCGGTTCTTCTGTGGGGGTTTATTGTTGTTATAGTTCATCTTTGCATATGTGTGTTGCTTTTTATATATTTTTATTTTGGATAGCCTTTTGGCCATTTTGTGGGAAAGCAACTGTCCTTTTGGCTTTCCGCTTGTGATGTTCTCATTAGGGCTCAACAAACTTGTTTCAGAACTTGATATTGATACTAACACTCTTGATAACCGAGAGTATAACACTCAGTATATTGTTATTCTGCTATTTCATATAACTACTGACAATATAAAAATATTCCTAGTTCTAGGATACGAAATATAATTTCTGAAAAATCGAACTATCGATTTCCTTCTAATATTGATTTCAATAAGTTTAGGGTAGAAATTGATGCTGTCTTTAGAGAATTCGGTAATCGATAGTGTAAGCGACAGTATACTGAGCATAAAGCCCTTAAAAATGGAAGCTTAGTAATTTTGGAATCACGTCTTGCTGTGCCACTATGGAGCAAGTCCGTGGGACCATGGAGACGTAAAACACCAGAACATTACTGCTACTACTACTACATTTTGGAATCAGTAAACAAACGCATTTCTTACTATTCTCCAAACGCTAACTAATTATCCCCAGAACCTAAGGCGTGTTTATGTCACATTACGCAAACACGCCTATACAAATACATTGCCATCTTTATCGCCGAAAACATGAAAATTTTATGATGAAATATTGTGATATTTTTCTTATTTCTGCTCAAAATATAGATTGTGAGCACTCTTTAGAACCGCCTCATCGAGGCGGTTCTAACGAGTACCCACAATCTATATTTTAGAGCAGAAACAAAAAAAAAATAAGGTATACCCCCGGAAACCCCAGTTTTACTATACAAAAGTGGGGTTCAAGGGGGTCAAACATATATAGGCGTGTTTTCGTGATGTATAGGGAATAAATAATGCCCAGAAAAAGACACAATAAAAATTACAGCCAACAATGAAGAAAAAAAAAAAAAAGAACGAATCACAAACAGCACACATTACGCAAACACGCCTATTCAAATACATTGTAACCTTTATCGCCGAAAATATGAAAATTTTATTATGAAAAATTGTGATATTTTTCTTATTTCTGCTCAAAATGTAGATTGTGTGTACTCGTTAGAACCGCCTCATCGAGGCGGTTCTAACGAGTACCAACAATCTACATTTTAGAGCAGAAATAAAAAAAATAATGTTCACCCCTGCAAACCTCAGTTTTACTATATAAGAGTGGGGTTCGAGGGGGTAAAAATTATATAGGCGTGTTTTCGTGATGTTTTAAAAGGAGGTGTTCAAGAATTGTATAGGGAATAAATAATGCACAGAAAAAGACACAATAAAAAAATACAGCCAACCAATGACACCAAGAGGAAAAGTTACTAACAATGAAGAAAAAAAAAAAAAAAAAAAAAAAAGAATCACAAACAGCACAGCAACAGCGTCCTCTTCCCCAAATGTTGTGATCAAGGTGCAACAGACACAATTAATGAAAATTAAATAAACAAACATTACAAAAACACGCCTTTACAAATACATTGCCAATTTTTTGGCCCAAAAATTAGAAGTTTTAAGATGAAAAAATTATGATATTTTTCTGATTTCTGCTCAAAATGTAGATTGTGGGTACTCGTTAGAACCGCCTCATCGAGGCGGTTCTAACGAGTACCCACAATCTATATTTAAGAGCAGAAATAAGAAAAATAATGTTCACCCCTGCAAATCCCAGTTTTACTATATAAGAGTGGGGTTCGAGGGGGTCAAAATTATATAGGCGTGTTTTCGTGATGAATTAAAAGGAGGCGTTCAAGAATTTTATAGGGAATAAATAATGCCCAGAAAAAGACACAATAAAAAAATACAGCCAACCAATGACACCAAGAGGAAAACTTACTAACAATGAAGAAAACTAAAAAAAAAAAAAAAAAAAAAAAACAGAAAAAAGAAAGAAAGAAAGAAAAAAAAAAGAATCACAAACCGCAAAGCAACCAGCCCCCCTCTTCCCCAAATGTTGTGATCAAGGTGTAACAGACACAATTAATGAAAATTAAATAAACAAACATTACGAAAACACGCCTATACAAATACATTGCAAATTGTTTGGCCAAAAATTAGAAATTTTAAGATGAAAAATTGTGATATTTTTCTTATTTCTGCTCAAAAACATAGATTGCGGGTACTCGATAGAACCGCCTCGTCGCTGCTCAAAAAAATAGATTGCGGGGACTCGATAGAATCGCCTCCTTGAGGCGGTTCTATCGGGTGCCCACAATCTATGATTTTGAGCAGAAATAAGAAAAATAATGTATACCCCCTTAAACACCAGGTTTACTATATAAAAGTGGGGTATGAGGGGGTCAAAATTATATAGGCGTGTTCTCGTAATTAAATAAATAAATAAATTAATAAATAAATAAATAAATAATACACACAACATCAAGAGCCCGGTCGGAAAATCCGACAAAACTACATTTAAAATAAACAACATTAGAACTACCGCCTTAGAACGGTCAGTAGCAAGAACCACTGCGGAGTTCAAATCGATTCTTTGGGTAAAACCTTCACCCTATGTGGGCCCCGTCAAGCGATTTTGGTACTTATCGCCTATGCAAGCAGCGAAGGTTCAGGCGAGACTGCGCGAATGCGCACTCTCGCCAGAACCTTCGCTGCTTGCTCATACAAGCAGTAAATCAAGAGGAACATTCAGACAGAAAGCCATATCCCTGGCCCCTCTGAATGGCTGGGCATGCGCAGTTAAAATTTGTCATGACGGAATGCTCGAAGACACAAATTCGCTTGGCGGGGCCCATATTATTTACAACACACAAAATAGTTGGTCCACTTGAATGAAACTTACTAAATCAATAGACCATCACAGAATTGCATACAAGTTAGATCGAACTGAAATACAAATCAAATTGAATAACTATGATGAATTAAAGATTAGGGCTCGTATTTTGTTCCACACGCTGTAAGCTAGAGGTAGACCACGAAGAGTCAAGCCAACGACAAATCATCGGGCACCGAATTTATTTTTGGCTCCAGCAGGCATCAAAAGTATGTTTTGGCTCCGACACACAAAGTCGCTAACAATGTCGTCGTTGTTTGATGGCTCCACCATGTTGACTTTGTGGTACAAAGGTCTAGGAACTACAGCTTTTGGCTGAAGAGAGCCTGTAGTTAATGGCCATATATCATTCAGCCACCAAGTTTGTTGTATGTGTTAAGAAGGCCAAGACAAGCTTCCTACGCTCTATTTGTAACCTAAACTTCATAAAAGACCATATAAAGCACTGTTAATTGCAAGTTTCAGCTCTTGTATAGTAGTCGCAGATAAAACTTGACTAGGCGGAGTTATCGTTTGTACCTGCCTTAAGAACATTCCATTAACAAAAAGGTAAACCAAGTCACCCGATTGTGTGAATTCAACTGTAACTCAAGCATAGCTTTGGCGTATATGACCATTTCGTCCGCTTGAGGAAAGCGTGCGAAAGGCACTCTACCGAATCTTCTGGAGGACTCAGCGAATTTGACATATATTGACAACACCTGAATAGCTCCGCCTAGTCAACCTTATCTGCGACTACTATACTACGACTGAACTGTCTAAATTATTAGCTTCAAGACTTACTGCCATCAAAAACATGTGAATAAATATTGCGACAAAGTCTTTGAAAGATCCGGGAGAAATCTGTTTTGGTCTACCAAAGCTTCAAATTAGGTTTTAAATAAATTGAAATCCAGTCGTTTTCATGCTTTTAGTCTGACGACTTATGATTTTTTCCACGCTTTACAGCACATTCCCTCATAACCTTATAAAAGAAGAAGAAAACAACTAAATGATATAATTAAATGGGCATGCCATAGAAAAGATGCCCTCTATCTTGATTGTAATGTAAGACATGTTTTATTCACTTCTAAAGAATATAAAAATACATATTATGATCAAGTCAGAAATTGTGTGAAGCTTTCACCTTTCTACTTGATAATAAACAATTAGGCGGGACTTGAGGAAACAATAACAAGCATGCACTAGCTGAAAAGTTCAGAAATATCCATCTTACTACAGCTCTACGAAGACAACGTTGGAATATTGAACGTTTTTGAGAAATGCGACAAGAAGTTATAAGTTCATATAAAAGAAAACGCGAAGTCACATGAACTACATGTTTCAGTGAAATCGGCCCCCGCCCATCGGGGCTTGAAGAAATAAATGGGCTGCATGATGCTACCACGCAGAGCTGAAACCGACTGCACACGAGTACTGGTAAACAGCTTAGAGGAGCTAATCCTACCCAGGCAAAGCGGTGCGAATAGGACCGCCCATGCTTATAAACACTATTGGTTACATTGGGCGACAGGACATGAGATGCCATTTAATCTCGATGTCGGGTAAATGTCCAACAAAATTGGAAGCAAGGTCTCCAAAATGACATACATACAGTGTTGACAGCGACGTTAAATCTCAAATGAGCCAGTGCACGACAAAACCTACAATAAGACATGTACGCCCAGCGAAGAATCAGATCAGCGTGCGCATTCATATAGTCTAACCAGTGACTTCTCTTGCTGCATGAAGGAGCATCAGGCCCTTAGCTATCCTTAGAGCGCACACCGAAGACTGACCAGACTGCGCGGAATAGCAGGCTGATCTAAGTCTTCGCTGGGCGCACGTGTCTAATTGTAGGTTTTGTCATGCGCTGGCTCAAGTATCAGTGAAAGAGCGACAAATATGCTTCCCGCTTCCACCAGTCAGTCCTAAGACTGAGAAATAACCCATATATGCCTAGCGTCCCAAACGGGCCTCCGTGGCCTAGAGGGGGCATCTGTGTTATTTAAGGGGAATGGATACACCTTCAGGGGAGGCAACACCTTCAAAAGTATGTTTGTCTCCTATGTCAATAGGGCTCACTCTTAAAGGAAAGAATTTGCTCCTCAGGAGCAAATTCTTTCTTTTAAGAACCAGCCCCATTTTCAGTGGGACGGGGCCTATAGAAAAGCGAACAGGAAGTCCCGAAAGTTGTCTACCTTTGAAAAATGGCGGAAAAATCTTCCAGGTAGTTCCATTCCCATTTAACACAGTTTTCCGTATACTGTTATTGCTAATCTTAAAATTCGTCCAAATCTTAATTAAAATAATGTTTGATTAAAGTCGGAACACCTGAGCCCTTTTTTAATTCTTATAAAGACACTTCTTCCAATTTTCTGTCATTACGAAAACACGCCTTTACAAATACATTTCCAATTTTTTTTTGCCAAAAATTAGAAATTTTAAGATGAAAAATTGTGATATTTTTCTTATTTCTGCTCAAAACATAGATTGCGGGGACTCGATAGAACCACCTCCTTGAGGCGGTTCTATCGAGTACCCACAATCTATGTTTTTGAGCAGAAATAAGAAAAATAATGTATACCCCATTTAACCCCAGTTTTACTATATAAAAGTTGGGGTATGAGGGGTTCAAAATCATATAGGCGTGTTCTCGGCGTATAGATGAGAGTAAGGCAAAATAGTCAATCATAACAGGATAATGTTAAGTAAGTATAAATATGTAATGTGAAAATATGTTTTTCTTATCCCTAAAATGACCTTTTTTCGATGGAAATTTGTGACATTTACCTATTTATGCTTGACATCACGAAAACACGTCTACATAATTTTGACCCCCCTTGAACCCCACTTTTATATAGTAAAACTTGGTTTTACATGGGTAAACATTATTTTTCTCTTTTTTTTTCTGCTCTAAAAAGTAGATTGTGGGTACCCGTTACAACTTTACTTTAAATGCCATTATCTCCACTATTAATTGGTGCATTTTCATCATCTTTATATCAAATTAAAGGTAAGCATGGACGTTTTTGTCAGGGTAACTGGATGTTTGTTTTATACAATGACAGTTTTGTCATAACTTAGCACTAATTTACTTTTAGGGATTTTACTTTTTATCAAGCAACACGAAAGGGCCTTTTGTTCTCAGAAAACCATTGACAAGATGAGCCCTTTAAAAAGCTGTCAGGAATTTCCTTTAAAACGTTTGGAAAAACAGATACATCAAATTTAATTTTCAGTACCAAAATTAATTGGACATACTGAACAAAAGCCTCATTTAATCAGAAACCACACAAAATACTAAAACTATGTGATACATTATTTAAGGCTTGAATAATGTATCACAGATTTTTAGTATTTTATGTGTTTTCTGACTTAATGAGGCTTTCGTTCAGTAAATTAAATTAATTTTGGTACTGAAAATTTAAATTTGATATTCAAGCCTAGTCTTCGACGCCCCCGCCCATCAGGGCTTGGAGAAATAGAACAGCTGCATTATGCTTCTGCGCAGAGCAGAAACCAACCCACACGAGTACTGGTAAACCGCTTCGAGGATCTACGCCTGCCCAGACAAAGCGGTGTGATTTCATGCTTATAAACCCTATTGGTTTTATTGGGCGACAGGGCTTGAGATGTCATTTCAACTCAATGTCGGGTAAAAGTCCCACAAAATTGGAAGCAACATCTCCAAATGACCCTTATAGTGTTGACGGGGACGTTAAACCTCAAAACAAACAAACAAACAAACAAGCCTGGTCTTCAAGGAACCTAAATGGCAAAAACTCTATTTAACATATGATGTCGCGTCTGAGCAAGTTGTGGGTATTCCGATGGGTGCAAACTGCGCACTCCTTGTGGCTGATCTGTAGTTTTTTTCGTAATTAAAGAGACTTCAAGATGTGCCTTCCCGTTGAAAACCAATCTGAAATCACTGAAGCCTTTAGCTCTTGATATTTGGATGATTTATTAAATATTGACAATACCTATTTCGATGGGTTGATCAGTCAAATTTACCCCCCCCCCCCCCCAAAAAAAAAAAAAAAAAAAAAAAAAAAAAAAAACTTCAGTTAAGTGAAACAAATTCTTCTGATACCGAGGCCTCGTTTTTAGCTCACCAGAGCCGAAGGCTCCAGGGGAGCTTATAGGATAGGCAGTTGTCCGTCGGCGTCTGCGTCTGTGTCGTCTGCGTCGTCTGCGTCGTCGTGTGACGTCAACACTTTTAAACGACATCTCCTCTGAAGCCGCTAGGCCCATTGGGCCCAAATTTCATATGTAGCATCCTTGGGTTGGGGGATTGAAAGTTTGTGTTTTTTTTATGAAATTCGGCTTATTAGTTTGGTTGCTATGGCAACTTAGAATTTCCATAGACTTATAATGGGGAAAATTGAAAAACGGCATTTACTGCAAAGCGGCTGCAGATATTTTCACAAAACTTTCATAGAAATATTCCTTAGGCAATCTACTACATGTATCTGCCATATGATTTTAGGCCTACTGCTCATTTGTGTTGGTTGCCATGGAAACCAAAATGAAAAAATAGAAAAAAAAAACTTAAAAAATCATCTCCTCAGAAACCGTATGCTCTATGAAGCTGAGAGTTTATGGAAATATTCACCATATTTGCCTTTACAGGTTTTGTGTTTTTTTTTATGAAATTGGGCTTTTTAGTTTGGTTGCTATAGCAACTTAGATTTCCCATTGACTTATAACGGGGAAAATAGAAAATGGCATTAACTACCAAGCCTTTGCAGATATTTTGACAAATTTTTCATAGAAACGTTCCTTGAGCAAACTTCTCTCAGCCATATGCTTTTATGTCAACCTGTGGATCCCGTAGGTTGTAGCAGGGCCATGCCCCGCCCCCTCCACTTCATAAAATGCCTTATATCTCAGAAACCTTACAGATCCCCACCCCTAAACCATATATATTCTTGTTTCTTATGATAAGACACATTAAGTGACACCAACCTGGGGGTTCCCACGGATGTGCCGGGGACATGCCCCACCCCCTCCATTTAATTAAATGCCATTTATCTCAGAAACCATTCAGATCCCCACCCCTAAACCGTATATATTCTTGATTCTTATGATAAGACGCACTGAATGACAGCAACCTGGGGGTCCCTCGGGATGTGCCTGGGCCATGCCCCACCCCCTCCATTTCATAAACGGCCCAATATCCCAGAAACCCTACAGATCCCCACCCCTAAACCATATATATTCCTGTTCCTTATGATAATTCGCATTCAGTGACACCAACCTGGGGGACACCCAGGATGTGCCGGGGCCATGCCCAACCCCCTCTACTTCATAAAAGGCCAAATATTCCAGAAACCTTACAAATCCCCACCCCTAAACCATATATATTCTTGTTCCTTATGATAAGATGCATTAAGTGACACCAACTTGAGGGTTCCCCCAGATATGCCTGGGACATGCCCCACCCCATCCACTTCATAAAATGCCATTTATCACAGAAACCATTCAGATCCCCACCCCTTAACCATGTATATTCTTGTTCCTTATGATAAGACGCACTCAGTGACACTAACCTGGGGGTCCCCCGGGATGTGCCGGGGCCATGCCCCATCCCCTCCACTTCATAAAAGGCCAAAATTTAATATTCCAGAAACATTTCAGATCCCCACCCCTAAACCATATATATTCTTGTTCCTTATGATAAGACACATTCAGTGACACTAACCTAGGAGTCACCCATGGCATGCCCGGCCCACGCTCCACCCCTCAACTTCACAAAAGACCATATATCTGAGAAACTGTTCAGAGCCCTACCCCTAAACCATAATATATGCTTGTTCCTTATGATAAGACGCAATCAGTGAAACCAGCATGGGGGACTCCTTGGGTGCCACCGGCCATGTGCCACCCCTTTACTTCATTAAAAGCCATATATCTCAGAAGATCCCCACCCCTTAACCATATATATTCTTCTTCCTTATGATAAGTCCCCACTTCATAATAGGCCATATATCTCATAAACCATTCATATCCCCACCCCATAATCACATATATTCTTGTTCATTTTTATTAGACACATTCAGTCAACCCCATCTTGGGGTGTCCGCAGGGGCCATTTCTCTCCCACACACTTCATAAAAGGGCCTCATATCTCAGAAACCGTTCAGCATTCAGTGACAGCAATCTTGGGCTTTTCTGGGATCCACCATGCCCGAATCCCTCCACTGTTTAAAAAGCCTTACATCTCAGGAGCCATACATATCCCCACCGCTAAACCATAATGTCTCTGTTCCTTTTGATAAGATCCATTTAGTGACACCAACCAGGGCTCAATTGGGTTCATGCCCCACCCTCTCTACTTTATAAAACACCTAATATTTCAGATACAGTCCACACGAGTGCTCATTTGGGTATGGGGTTTGTTTGGGAGACTTTATAATTGGTAGATTAAAATTATATCCTGTTAAAATACAATGTCATGGGCAGTGCCCACCTGAGCTCTGGTTTATGAAATCTGGCTCTTTGGTTTGTTTGCTATGGCAAGTTAAGAATTTCCATTGACGTATAAGTGGGGAAAATTGAAAAATGACATTTATGCCTTTCAAGATAGTTTGTCAAACTAACATAGAAATGTTCCTTTAATAATGTTCTTTTAGGCCTATTACTTGCCACAGATGGGAAATTGTCAATTGTCATCTGTTGTCCTGCAACAACACATTCAAGCGACATCAGACCTCTGAAGCCACTAGGCTGATTGGGTCCAAATTCTATCTGTAGTATCCTTGGACGCAGGGCTTCCATGGTTAATTGAAATACAGTGCTGCCAGTGGGCAGTGCCCCCTGAGCTCTGGTGAGCATAGTGGCCCATGGACCTCTTGTTTGGATTAACATCTATCTATTGTAGATGGATTTTTGCTCACAAAATTTATGATAAACGCGATGATTTTGATTTTGAGATTGTAAATTTTCCTTTCTTGGCATCCTATGACGTTTATATTTCGTAATAAATTCGATTTGCCAGGCTGTCTAGTCATGTAACTGACTTCAGCTTGTGCTGTACCGTGTGGCGGCCGTAAAAAGTCTTCCCGTACATTCATTATAGTGCAGATTATATTTTCTGGTCCTTTGGGATCATTGAGTTTATTTAGAATCATTTTGAAAATAGAGTTCTGCTTAAGCCGGTGCTAGAGGGCGTGGCCGGTGTTGCACATTTCAGTACTGGTCATGAACAGAGTCTGCTATTTTCGTTTATTTGGTGTGTTCTTTGCTTCCAAAGGATCTAACTATTCAGAACTTATTCAACACTCGTAATAAATTGTTAACTGCTAAACTTATCGGTATCATAAACTATGCAGAGCCTCATCCAAATTTTATAGACGTCATTCCGATTTAATTTCAAAATTCAATGTTGGACTTAATCTTTTCCGCAGCAAGGTCTATCGGAACTCGAATTTTATTGTGACTTAGTATATAAATTCAGAAAAAATATATAATTGCAATGACTTGAGCACCCAATTTCGTAAAATCATCCTTCAATATAAAAACCTTGGGTACAACATAAATGTTATACGCCGCCCCCGCCCATTGGGGCTTGAAGAAATAGATTGGCTGCATGATGCTTCCAAGCAGAGCTGAAACCGACCGCTCACGAGTACTGGTAAACACTTAGTGGATCTAAGCCTGCCCAGGCAAAGCGGTGCGAGTCGGACCGTCCGTGCTTATAAACCCTTTTGGAAATATTGGGTGACAGGGCTTGAGATGTCATTTCATTTCAATGTCGGGTAAAAGTCCAACAAAATTGGAAGCAACGTCTCCAAAATGACCTATACAGTGTTGCCGGGGACGTAAAACCTCAAATCAAACAAACAAATGTAATACGACAGACAGCATGCATGGTAGTTAACCCAATCACGGTTGACAACTTTGCTTCCCTCTTTAATTGCAAGCCGGTGGGTCAGGCCTCAGATTCTATGACGATTCCAGCGTAAAGGCTTACTGAGAATTAGAGAGAATTTAATTTTATGTAATGTTGGGTGGTGCCTGATGCTCTGTCTCTGGTCGGACCCATCGGAGTCTAACAGTTGGTTTTTGCTCCAGCATTTCAGTGGTTTCTTGCTGTCGTGTCCTCACCGTTGTTTCATCTGTGTGGTTATTTGATTTTTGTGTTCGCGGAGATGTTGCAACGATGAGTCAGGGGGCCTCCGTGCGGACTGAACAAATTATTCAGCTAAATCACGACGGGAGTAAGGGCGAGCATTGTGGCCACGTAAGATAGATTTGAGCACCCGCCTTCCTACCCAAGGTGGAATTCGTTTCACTGACCGTTCCAGGGCGGTTCTTCTGTCGTGGTTTATTTTTGTTATGGCTTGTCTTTGAGTGTGTGTATCGCTTATGTTATATTGTTTTGGATAGCTAGTTGTCAATTTTATGGGAAAGTAACTGTCCATTTGGCTTTCCGCTGTTGGTGTTGGTGCTTCCATCAGTGTCTAGTTGTTTCATGTTTGTGTTTCTTTCCCTTTTGTGTCTCTGATGGGAGCTGTGGGTAAATTAATTGTATCGATTCCTTATCAATGCCTTTTCTTCCATTTAGAATGCAATAACGCCATGTATTAAATTCGGTAATTCACTAATAGATTAAATATACAAGTTAGTTAGATACGTCCCGTAACGTTGCACGCACAAAGCCCTTAACGGCGTCGCATTTATTTATGTAAGAACACTGACATTTTTGGACCAAAATGGTGAATAAAATGCGTTTAAAATTTTATGTGATAAACAGAATCTTACATTCGTGCTCAAGTATTAATGAATTTAATTAATATACTCTTTGAGGAAAAGGGATAAACTGCTCGACAAAGTCTCACGTTTTATCCCCTTTTCCTCAACTCGTTTGATAATTTCAATAATACATGAACACTCATGTTAGTTCCTCTATGTGTTCTTCTGTACAGAAGCAATGTTTGCTTTAGAGCTCAGACAACACTATTAAGGTCATAGCGAGCCGGTCAGTTTACATTTCATGTATTTTCTCATTAGGAAAACACGTTCGTGTGAAATAAAGGCGTCCACTATGGCGTCAGAAATGAAACATTTTAGGTAAAAAATAATAAAATCTTTCTTTTTTCTGCTTTCAACATAGATTGTGGGTGCTCGTTAGAACCGCCTCATTGAGGCGGTTCTAACGAGTACCCACAATCTATGTTTTTAGCAAAAATAAGGCAGATAATGTATCCTCCCGTTAACCCCAGTTTTCTCTAGATAAAGTGGGATTTAGGAGGTTTCGTTTAAAGGACTTGTTAACGTGATGTGGAAACGGAGAAAGTGATTACTACCTTTCTTGAATAAGCAGAAGGGAAAATAGATTGTAGAAAGTATTTCATAATTCATAATGCCGAATCTAGCAGCAACGAACCCGTGACCTGCTGAAGTCGAAGGCGCAAACAGAACATGCATAACGATTAGTTTGAATGACACATGACAGCAGTTTGTGTTCAATTACTTTCATGTATCTTGACACCAAATATGAGCTGCAATTGTATGATTTTATTCTGTTTTTGAATAATTAATTTATTCTCAAGATTCCATTAAGCTTCATAATATGATTCATAATAGCAATGAATACTAAATTAGACTCAGAAATTGTAATTATTCCTACTTTGTCCCGATTCTCACTTTGCGCAGGGACAATCCCGGGCTTGTTTTGCGCAAGGTAGGAATTCTCACTTTGCGCAACAAATGAGAATCCCTTCTTTGTGGATTGTACCTATTCCTACTTTGCGCAGAACATATAGGCTACAGTGAAATTCCACTATTAAGACACCTTAAATTAAGAGTTATTCAGCTTCACTGGGCAGAAGACTTATTTAGTAGGTTGCAGTTATTCTTTCTTTGTGTTTTCTGCATAGTGGTCTCAGCCTCTCAGAGACCACCGTTGGGACTGTTCAAAAGTGGTCTATAAGACCACTTTTGAACAGCCCCAAAGGTGGTCTTTATATAGGAATTTTACTGGACATGTAGCCTTGTGAGCATTTTTCCTATAAGGTGGGGTTTATACATATATGGATATTCATTAGACGGATAAGTAAACGTGATGTTGGGAGTGAGGGTAAAGTACTATACATAATTCTTGAGATTTTGCTAAGTAAGCTGGGTAAAACTTCGATAGCTCAACCACCGATTGCTCGTTTACTATATATGATCTTTATCCCGAGGTATCACGCAAACACGCCTATACAGTTTTGACCCCATTGAACCCCACTTTTATATAGTAAAACTGGGGGTTAGTGGGGTAAACTTATTTTTTCTTATTTCTACTCTAAAATATAGATTGTGGGTACTCGTTAACTGCATCAATGAGGCGATTCTAACGTGTACTCACAATCTATATTTTGACCAGAAATAAGAAAAATCGAGGCGGCTCTGACGAGTACCCACAATCTATATTTTAGAGCAGAAATAAGAAAAATATCACAATTTTTCATCTTAAATGTTTCATTATTACGGTGGTAAAATTTACAGTGCATTTGAATAGGCGTGTTTTTCCCGTAATTGCAGCCATCGATATGCATGTAATTCTTGTACTCGTAGGCTAAATAAGGGAGACTTTTCTTATCTTGAAATGTATATTGTCTATACTCACAAGGATCGCCTCAAAGAGAACATTTAAAATATCTTTTAGATAGAAACAAATATATACGTCTTCTGACATGACGCTACGCTTAGGGGATAACTGTATTCAAAACTACCATTTGGGTAGGTATAATGTATATCGGGAGATTTTACGATCGCTAATTTCGTTTTACGGTGACGCGCCAGTTTCAATACAGAATTCCCCATTCGTATGTTTTGTTAAAACTTGAACCATTTTGCTCTGTGAGCTGCGTATAACCAAATGCCAGCCAATGAAAAGCGACGTTACGTGGTGACGTCGGGTTTCCCACAGTATATCGCAGAATACGAGTAATTGACGTTATCCAATCAGACGTCGCATTACATACGCAAGTTCATTAGACCGGAACTACCTTCATTTCGAACAATTATCCATGGTCCCAAAGTGGTTCGATCCATTGACGTTCGACTTTGATTGTTCAGAAAGAAGGCAGTTTGCTTTCACTTCTATTTTTGGGTCGAATGTTTATCCTTCGACCCAAACTGTTACCAACTACTGAAGCGCCCCGCCTCATATTGTCCACGTGACTATTGCTGACTATGTACAAAGTCCAGGTACCTGTTATTTATAGCCGCGCAATAGTCTCCCTATGTATACTATTGTCTGGGCTTATGTACTGGAACAGTGACAAACAGAATATACCCAGACGCCACAGGGTCTACACTGCTTGCATTAACCCATTATAGGCTGGAAACCCCTAAAGGGGTACCTTAGCAAACAGTTCAGGCCCAGATCAGAGCCGCCTTGGCAAACAGTACAGGCCAAGATCAGACGCCGAAGAACGCGGCGTCTGATCAGGGCCTCCACTGTTTGCTAAAAGTTCATTCATATTCCAATTAAGTTTTGAAGAAAACACAAGCTGACACCCCCAAATTTTGAGATGGACTCCTGCTATATATAAGGAGGACGATTCCATTTGGTACAAAAAGGATTAAATACTGGATGGAGTTAAGGGTTAAATGAAACAGACAAAAGTCTCAATTCAGGACCTGTTTCCCAGCCTACACTCAGAGACAATTGACCCGCCATTACGCAAACACGCCTATACAAATACATTGCCACTTTATCGCCGAAAAAATGAAATTTTTATGATGAAAAATTGTGATATTTTTCTTATTTCTGCTCAAAATAAAGATTGTAGGCATTCGTTAGAACCGCCTCATCGAGGCGGTTCTGACGAGTACCCACAAGCTATATTTTAGAGCAGAAATAAGAAAAATAAGGTATATACCCGGAAACCCCAGTTTTACTATATAAAAGTGGGGGTCAAGGGGGTCAAAATTATGTAGGCGTGTTTTTCGTGATGCACCGCTGTCAGGGCCTTGATTTTCCCCATGCTTTTCGAAGAAAAATCCAGAATCATTTGATACCCGTGTCCGTCCGCCTGTTGTCCGTCGGCCCGTGCGCCCGTCTGTAAGGTACATGTAAGACCATTTCTCATAGACAATTTAAGGTATAATCCCGAAACTTTCACAGGTGATAGCCCTATTAATAAGGATTGGAGGAATTTATTCAGAATTTGGTTGTGCCCATTGGTGGCGGGGCCCGGGTGGGTCGGGGGAGGGGTGGGGTGAAATAGGCGAGATCTAAAAAAATCGCTTTGTTCCAACATAGTCATGTTGCTTATTAAATCGAAGGTAACGGAAAGTAGAATACATTGGTGCAAACATTTTGCCCCGGGGCATGTTCGGGGTCATCAGAGGTCAAAAAGTATGAATTTTGGTCCGTTGGTTTCGATTTTCACAAAACTCCTTATTGGGCTAAAAATCTTGAAACTGTTCTGTCACAGATAATAGCCCAGTGGATGAGAGAAGTGGAGGAAGATATTCGGATTTTTTTTAATGTGACCCCTGGGGTTGGGTTCGAGGGCTCAAAAATACATTTTGTACAAACATAGTGATCTTGCATATTAAATCAAAGGTAATGAAAAGTAGAATACAGTGGTGCAAAACATTTGCCCTGGGAGCTTGTCTGTGGTTCACCGGAGGTCAAAAAGTAGGATTTTAGTCCTTTTTGATTGCCACACAACTCCTAGGCATTTGGAGCTAAAATCTTGAAACTGACACAATACACTGTATATAGCCATATGTATGAGAACAGGAGGAATATACAGTAGAACTGCGATCGCTCGAACACCAGTGGCTCGTTTACCATGGCTGAGTCGAACCCGTTCTTGAGCCCCTAGGGAAATCCTCTATATAAGAAATAGTGGGAGATAATTTAGGAGATTTTCGTCCTTTATCTTGCAAATGTATGCTGAGTGAACTCATTAGAATCGCCTCGATGAGGCGATTCTAATGAGTACACACAGCATACATTTTCATTATAGAACATCGAAAAAATATCAAAAAGTATATCGTATACCTCCTGGTAGTAGGCCATAGTGGCTCGAACTACCCCAGTCTCGAACAGATTATCAAGGTCCCACAGGTGTTCGAGCCATTGAAGTTCGACCGTATTCGGAATTTTCATGTGACCCCGCCTAATGGGCCAAAAATTCATTTTGTACAAACATGGTCATGTTGCATATCAAATCAAAGGAAATGAAGAGTAAAATTCAGTGCTGCACACGATTTGCCCTTGAGGCATGACTGGGGTCCCCAGATGTCAATGTGAAAAAAAATCATTTTTGTTTGTTTCAGATAGGCCTATACATTGATTGCACTGCTAAATATAAAATCCACAGAACTATGTCTGCTTACAGTAACAAGGCGGTTGTACTCGGAGTCTAACTGTTGGTTTTCTTTGCTCCAGCAATTCTGTTGTTGTGTGCTGTCGAGTCCTCAACATTGTCTCTGTAGTTTTTTGATTTGTATGTTCTCGGAGATGTTACACTGATGAGTTAGGAAGCCTTCATGCGGACTAAACAAAATTAGTGTATACCGCGACAGAGGTAAGGGCGAGGATTATGGCCATGTCAAATCGATTTAAGCTCCCCAGTGGAGTTCTTTCCACTGACCGTTCCAAGGCGGTTCTTCTGTGGCGGTTTATTTATGTTGTTTTTGTTCCTACTTACTGTGTGTGTCACTTGTGTCTTTTTATTTTGGATGGCCATTTGGCCATTTTGTGGGAAAGTAACTGTCCTTATGCCCAAGCTTTGTTTAGGTTTCCATTATGGTCTGGTCGCTTCATGTTTGTGTTTCTTTCCATTTGGTGTCTTTGATGGATGGAGTAAGTTAATTGTATCGATTCCTGATATTTGTTTTACTTCTACTATTAAGCAGTTTCTTATTGACTTTGGATTTGTGCGTTGGTATACACTTGTCTTGTGTTCCTGAACTCATTTTGTACCTGAAACCCCAACACGGGTAATTTGCAAACAATGCATTCTGTGGTGTCTGATCAGGGCCTTCACTGCTTGCAAAATGTTCAGCCATTTTCGAAATACATTTTGAAGACATCACGTTAACAAGTCCGTGAAATAAAGACCCCCTAAACCCCACTTTATATAGAGAATACTAGGGTTTACGGGGGTAACCATTATTTTCCTTATTTTTTCTCCAAGACATAGGTTGTTGGTACTCGTTAGAACCGCCTCAACGAGCACCCAAAACCTATGTTTGGAGTAAAAATAAGCAAAATATCACATATTTTCATCAGAAAAAAATGGCGTTTTTTTAGGTTTGAAAATTGTTCTATATCCCACGGATGTGTTAGCGTAATGAAAAGACAACCCGATGTCCCTAAATTTTGAAATGAACTCCTAGTATGTATAAGCTGGAAGATTCCATTTGGTACAAACTGAGTTAATGTCGTTAACTCTTCTTTCGGTGAATTGAGATGGATTTTGTCAGTGTCTATAGCTCTTTCTGTTTTAGCCTTTCTTTCTGTTTTATACTTCAGAGCGAGCAGGATGAACATGTTACGTTGTCTTGTAGTGCTGATAGTAAATCTTAGAACTGTTGTACCAGGGAATCCATATGACTACCAAACAAGGTCACTTGTCAATCCAAATCTGCCAAAGGATTTAAGTCAAACACTGAACGAGCTTGCCACTATTGAGAGTGTTTCTATGAATGAGAATACCTATAATGCCAAAGATGTTGATTTAAATAAGTTGCAAAATGCCTATTCGGAGTCAGTGTCATCATATTTGATTCGTACACAAAGAGACATTCTGTATGACGTACAAAAGCTGCACATTTTATCAGAACGGGCATTACAACTTTGCCCTTTTGCTGATTTCTGTTTTCTAAACGGATCCGCGATTGAAGAAAACAGGTTGGGTAGAGTTTCTTGTTGCAAAAACTGTTATTGTGATATAGGCTGTGGCAAACGCATGGACTGCTGTTTCGACTTTCTGGATCAGGCAAAAATAATTGAAACCAATAAACTAACTTGTTTAGTGCCACAAGTAAAACGTGTAACTACCCTAATTACTAGCGTTGAAAAAAACATTAAACACTATTGGATGGTTGACAGTTGCCTGGACAATAGCTCTAGCAATTGCAAAAATGAAAGGTCTGCGGAATGGGGCAATTTGTATCCAGTTTATTCGCATTCCACGGAAATGATATATTATAACCGACACTGCGCAGCGTGCAACAAAGTAAACGATGCAGTTGCATGGGATGTTTTAATGGAGTGTGATTTGTTAGACACTTTAATCGAGGAGGGACTTCTTGATGACTTGAAAAGTAGCCAATGTCAAGTGAGGTTTAAACCGCCGAAAAATGCAAATACGGAAAAATTCATATGTCACAACAATGTGATAAGTTTATGCAATACAACAGGACTTTGGATAAGACACGATTCCTCTGTAGAAGAAGCGTGTGTGGCAACTCGAGCGAAAGTGGAACATCAAAAATACAGTCCGGTGGACATATATGCGAATATTTTCTGCCAGGTTTGTAATGAGGCTCAATATAACCCACAAGATACATGCAGAACTCGTGAAGATGATTTCAGGACTCCTCAAGGGAGGTTTATTGCATTGGTTGACTGGGATATGTTTGATTCCCGTCTTACCTTTGACAAATTGAGGTCCAAAAAGGAAGTTTACAGTAAGGAGATGTGTAGACACTTTGAGATCAAACACCCTTTAAAAGTAAGTTCTGTCAATCATTGAGTTATGCCATCACATGACCAAGTCCGTGAAATTAACACCCCTCTACACCCCACTTTATACAGAGAAAACTGGGGTTTTCGGGGGTTAACATTTTTTTTCTTATTTCTGCTCCAAGACATAGGTTGTGGGTACTCGTTAGAGCCGCCTCAATGAGGCGGCTCTAACGAGCACCCACAACCTGTGTTTGCAGTATAAATCAGAACAATATCACGGATTTTCATCAGAAAAGTAGCCCTTTTGGAGATGTGAAAAATGCACTTTGTCGCACGGTTGTGTTATCGTAATGCAAAGTAAAATGGTGTCTTTGGCCCTTATCATGCTGAACATAAGAAAATACAAGTGACGGCAATGATCAGGAATCGATACAATGAACCCACAGCTCCCATCAGAGACTCCAAAGGGAAACCCCTACCTTTGTAAACAGTGAAGAGCCAGATCAGATGATCTGATCAAGATTTACACTGTTTGTTATGCAGTTTGTGAATTAAGCAAATACATTAAATAAATTACTTTGATTGGTTGATAGTTAGCAAGAGGTGTGGCTTAATTAATTTATTGAGCTGAATAAAGGGCATTACGCAAACACGCCTTTACAAATACATTGTATTATCGCCGAAAAAATCATCAAATTATCAAATTATCGCCGAAAAAATGAAAATTTTAAGATGAAAAATTGTGATATTTTCTTATTTCTGCTCCAAATATAGATTGTGGGCACTCGTTAGAACCGCCTCGTCGAGGCGGTTCTAACGAGTACCAACTATCTATATTTTAGAGCAAAAATAAGAAAAATAAGGTATACCCCCGGAAACCCCAGTTTTACTATATAGAAGTGGGGTTCAAGGGGGTCAAAATTATATAGGCGTGTTTTCGTGACGATAAAGTAGTTTGATTGGTTGATCGTTAGCAAGAGGTGTGGCTTAATTAATTTATTGAGCTGAATAAAGGTAATAACTGGAATCATCTCAGTGTGGATGTAAGAAAAAAAATATAAATGATGGAGATGTGTTGGATGGCTTCTCTCCTTTAATTTTCATCCCGAAAACACGCCTATATAATTTTGACCCCCTTGAACTCCATATTTATATTGTAAAACTTGGGTTTACAGGGGCAAACCTTGGTTTTCTTTTTTCTGCCCTAAAATATATGGGGTTTATGGGGGCTCGTTAGAACCGCCTCACTTTAAGCAGAAATAATAATAATAATAATAATAATAAAAAAAACACATTTTTTTTATCTTAAAATTTTCGTTATCACGGCGGCGAAGTTTACAATGCATTTGTATAGGTGTGTTATCGTAATGTTTTTTCTAGTCATTTCATTACACCTTATTGAAAATAATATCAGAATGGTAATTTGAAGCAAAATAAAAACAGCAAAAACATTCCTATAGATTAGAGAGAGATGGCAGCTGAGCAGAGGTGAAACATCATGAAAACACTCCTATATAATTTTGACCCCTGGAACCCCACTTTTATATAGTAAAACTGGGGTTTACAGGGGTAAACCATATTTCTCTTATTTCTGCTCTTAAATATAGATTGTTGGTAATCGTTAGAACCGCCTCGATGAGGCGGTTCTAATGAGTACCCACAATCTGTATTTTGAGCAGAAATAAGAAAAATATCACAATTTTACATCTTAAAATTTTAGTTTTTTCGGCGGTAAAATTTCCAATGTATTTGTATAGGCGTGTTTTCGTAATGATATAGTAACATACTTTGGGAGGAAATATTGAGGCTGCTGAAGAGAGGTCGCTGCTAATCAGAGCTGACCAGTACTGGAGGTTTTACTGTTTATTTTACCTCATTAATAATAGCACTGGTAGAATTCGGTATGATAAAACATTTGTTGCGCTTGTTTGTTTGTTTGATTTCAGGTTTAACGTTCCCGTCAACACTGTAATGGTCATTTTGGAGACGTTGCTTCCAATTTTGTAGGACTTTTACCCGACATTGAGATGAAATGACATCTCAAGCCCTACCGCCCAATGAAACCAATATAGTTTATAAGCCTGGACGAGCCGACTCGCACCGCTTTGCTTGGGCAGGCTGAGATCCTCTAAGCGGTTAACCAGTACTCCTGGGCGGATCAGTTTCAGCTGTGTGAGGGAAAAAATAATTTTAAATCCTTATTTCAGGACGACTGCCGTATAATCTCGTGCCCAACTGGTACCATCAGGACACACGACGGATGCACATTGTATACAAAACTATGGTACGAGCAAGGATTCAGAGTCCATGTGATCCTTACACCAATATCCGATCACCTTATACCAGCGGAAACATTCATACAGCTGATTGCGAGACCAAGGCTAGCTATAAAGAAATGGCTAGACTCAAAAGGGCTTAAATTTGACAGTGTTAAGGTTGAAGCCGAGATACTGACAATCCAAAATATATCTTACATGCGTTCATTCAACATGCTTTTAGGGCAATCAAAATATCCCTTAGATGCTTCGGCGGTACTAACTTCCGTTAAATTGTCCATGGGTAAACGATGGAAGATCACTTTAAATGATACTACACACATTTATGACGTAAAATTTGACAAATATTTATATTTCGTTCAAAACGGAAATTTGCATAGAAAAGCAGTTTTTGATGTTCCAGAGCTGGCTAGTGAACCAGAAATGCTCCCTAAAGTCTACGAATATGTATTCAGTGCCGTAAGGCTTACCTTTTTTCACATCACTAAAATGTATTTCTGCGATCAAGTGAATCTACAAGCAGGAGAATGGATTCCTGAATATCAAGGTCTCTGGCTAAATTTGACAAACACCCCAAATAAAACTTATCTTGGGGATGGCGAGTTCATTTACTGGCGTAACTCGAATGGTGTGTGGCAAGTTAAAATCTGCGTTGATGATTTTAAAGCACAGTTTGCTTCAGTTTTGACAAACTCTGCAAAGACTTTGGATTCCATGACTTTATTGTTCCTGTGTGTGAGATTATCATTTATCACAGCTTGAACTATATAAAACTGTTTTTATTTTTTTTTTGTTTCTGAACAAATTATTTTTCTAAATCGCGACGGAAGTAAGAGCGAGGATTGTGGCCACGAAAAATCGATTTTAACCCCCACCCCACCCCAGTGGAATTCATTTCACTGGCCGTTCCAAGGCGGTTCTCCTGTCGTGGTTTATTTTTGTTAAGGTTTGTCTTTGAGTATCTTGAGTGTTTGTGTCGCTTGTATTATTTTATTTTGGATAGCCAGTTGGCCATTTTGTGGGAAAGTGACTGTCCTCTTGGCTTTCCGCTGTTGATGTTTCCATTAGTGTCTTTTGTTTCATGTTTGTGTTTCTTTCCCTTTGGTGTCTCTGATGGGAGCTTAGATTTATTGTATCGATTCCTGATCATTGCCTTCACTTCTATTTTAAAGCTTTGCTAAATTGAGCAAAACATACCAAAGCTCGTGTACCCTAAATCATCCAAAAAATAAGATTATTTCTTCATCAAATCAGCAGAGAATAGTATATTTCCTGTGCATCACGTGAAGAAGTCCGAGAAATGAAGACCCCCCTATACCCCCACTTTATATAGAGAAAACTGGGGTTTACGGGGTAAACATTATTTTTCTTATTCTTGCTCCAAGACATATGTTGTGGGTACTCGTTAGAACCGCCTCAATGAGGCGGTTCTAACGAGCACCCACAACCTATGTTTGTTGTATTTCTAAGAAAAATATCACGGATTTTCATCAGAAAAATGGCCATTTTAAAGATGTGTAAAATGCACCAATTCGCATGGGTGTGTTATCGTAATGGTATAAATATTACAATTCTAATAGTTGGCGAGAGTTTAACATTAATTCTTGTTGAGATGAACTGCATATAACTAAATGTTTATATTCCAAGGACCAGTCATCACGTGAACAAGTCCGTGAAATGAACACCCCCATTAAACCCACTTTATATAGAGAAAACTGGGGTTTATGGGGTAAACATTATTTTTCTTATTTCTGCTCCAAGACATAGGCTGTGGGTACTCGTTAGAACCGCCTCAATGAGGCGGTTCTAACGAGCACCCGCAACCTATGTTTGCAGTATAAATAAGAAAAATATTACGAATTTTCATCAGGAAAGTAGCCATTTTGGAGATATGATAAAATGACTATTTCGCACAGGTGTGTTATTGCAATGGTACCTTTTTGGGAACCGATCCCGATAGCTCAGTTGGTAGAGTGTCCGCTCCGGGGATCGGGGGGTCTCGGGTTCGATCCCGGGCCGCGACATACCAAAGTCGTTAAAAATGGTACTAGCTGCTCCTCGCTCGGCACTCAGATTTACGGGGTAGAGCTAGGACTGGTCGATCCAGTGTCAGGATAATGTGACTGGGTGTGGTATCATGTAATGTGTCTGGGACATGATACTTCAGTGAGGCAGCACTATAAACGTGAGCATTGAGCTCCCTGTCGCAACCAGACACCGTCGTGATATGACTGAAAAATTGTTGAAAGCGACGTTAAACCCGAATTCACACACACACACCTTTTTGGGACATCGACGCTAAATTCCAGTGGGATTGGTACATAATAATGAACACACCCTGATAAAACTGTCCATTGTCGGTTGATCGTTTATATACTGAACCGAAAAAGAAACGCAGCTTTTTAACCAAAAAGATTTTCATGCAACCATCAGGTTGACTGAAAAATCATTTTGCGATTTACTTTCATACTTTTTAAACTTTCTTATGCAGACAATATTTGGGCGATATCTGTACAGTTTAACGCTCCACTTGGCAATTCGTTGTTTTCAACATTTGCTCGTGCAGTACATTAAATGTATACAGTAACCTCATCATATTGGCATATTGTGTTACCTGGAGCTAAGGTTTCAAAAGTCCGGTAAAATTTCTCTA
This sequence comes from Lucinisca nassula, assembly GCA_963580285.1. Taxonomy (NCBI): domain Eukaryota; kingdom Metazoa; phylum Mollusca; class Bivalvia; order Lucinida; family Lucinidae; genus Lucinisca; species Lucinisca nassula. The sequence goes on along the minus strand of OY757011.1, from coordinate 92,870,998 downwards.
CGGAATATGGTACGTTTGACGCAAGATCAACGTAACTTAGCGGTCCAAATGCTTCTGCGTTGGACCTCTCAGGCTGTCATGGCCAGGAACTTCCAAGTGAGTAAATCGAAGATAACTCGCTTGTATCAGCGTCTACGTAAAACGGGAACGACAAATGACAGGCCTAGAAGTGGACGTCCACGCGTCACGACACGTCGACAGGTCCGATACATCCGTCTAACCCACCTTCGTAATCGGTTCCGTACAGCCGTCGAGACGTCTTAGGTGACACCAGGAACGCACAACAATCGAATAAGTGCAGATACTGTCAGGAATGTCCTTCGAGAGATTGGCTTACGTCCTCGTCGTCCGTACGTTGGTATGTCATTAACACCACGTCGACATCAGGTTAGAATGGCGTGGCTCACACAACATAGGCCAAACCTGTTTCCCCTTCGTCAGTGGCGTAACGTAATGTTTTCTGACGAGTCCAAGTACTTGTTGAACAGAGCTGACGGCCGTCAACGTGTGTATAGGCGTGACGGAGAGCGTTATCGTGACAATTGTTTGGTTGAACGTGATCGATTTGGAGGCGGTGGGTTGATGATGTGGGCTGGCATATCTTATGGTCATAGAACGCCCCTGGTATTCATTGATGGCTCTTTGACGGCTCAGCGTTACGTTGACGTCGTTTTACGACCGGTAGTTGTTCCATATGTACGACAGCACAACGTTACGTTTCAACAGGATAACGCTCGGGCGCATGTAGCAAGGCTCAGCATGGCGTTTCTTCAGCAAAACAACGTTGACGTGATGCACTGGCCTCCGTATAGTCCAGATCTCTCTCCTATAGCACATTTGTGGGACGTCTTGGATAGGCGCGTACGTAACCGCCACTAGCCGCCAACAACGCGCCAAGCCTTGCGTCTCGCGCTCATACTGGAGTGGAATGCTATTCCCCAGGCAGAAATCAATCGTTTAATCCTGTCCATGACTAGGCGTGTGCTTGCAGGACTGAGTGCAAACTGAGGACATACTCACTATTAACTGCTTATGTTTTGAACTTGTGAAATGACTACATCTATGACAAAACGGATTTGTGTTCCAAACATTCTCACTGGAAATTAAACTCTCTATGGTAGTTACATTCAGGAATGATTAAATTATTGCGTCATTAAATCGATTATCTGCAAACATGATTATTTCTGCAAATAATCGCATTTATATTTGGAGTTGCGTTTCTTTTTCGGTTCAGTATATTATTCATAGATACGATGCATCTTAATATGACGCAAAATGTTAATCTATGGTCTGTGTTGTGTGTGTTGTGAAAACGTTAACTGACGCCGTTATCGCTGATGAAATAAAAATCTATAATGCCGTGTGCTGTATCATTGTTTTCTTTTTCATTTTATCATATGACGTCGCGTCTGAGAGTGTGCTAACGCCATGTAAAAATTTCGTAATTAAATATGCAAAGTAGTTAAACTATGTCCCGTAACGTGACATGTACGGCGTCCTTAACGACGTCGCGTTTACTAATAGCGCAGTATTGACATTTTTGATAAAAAATCGTGAAAAAAATGCGTTTTAAATGTTCTATGGTACATGTAAATAGAATTTTGCATTTGTGGTCATGTATTATTAAATTGATTAATATCGTCGAGGAAAAAGGGATAAAATGCTCGGCAAAGGATAAAATGCTCGGCAAAGCCTCGCATTTGATCCCTTTTCCCCCCAACTCGTTTAATAAATTCAATAATACATGACCACTCATATAATGCCATGTGGTGTACCATTGGTATTCATTACAAAAACACGCCTATACAAATACACTGTCACCTTTATCGCCGAAAAAACTGAAAATTTTAAGATGAAAAACTGTGATATTTTGCTTATTTCCGCTCCAAACATAGATTTTGGGTACTCGTAAGAACCCCCTCATCGAGGCGGTTCTAACGAGTACCCACAATCTATATTTAAGTGCAGAAATAAGAAAAATATGGTTTACCCCTGTTAACCCCAGTTTTACTATATAAAAGTGGGGTTTAAGGGGGACAGACTTATATAGGCGTGTTTTCCTGATGTTTTATTGTAACTTTCAGCTAATGAATTGTATACATGGCAAAGACAAACGATTAACGAGTAAGTCATTTCATCTCACAAGGCAGCATTGGTCACTTGGTTTGAATGAGTCCTGTCATGTTGTAGTGTGTGTGTGTGTGTGAATTCGGATTTAACGTCGCTTTCAACAATTTTTCAGTCATATCACGACGGTGTCTGGTTGCGACAGGGAGCTCAACGCTCACTTTTATAGTGCTGCCTCACTGAAGTATCATATCCCAGACACATTACATGATACAACACCCAGTCACATTATCCTGACACTGGGCCGACTAGTCCTAGCTCTACCCCGTAAATCTGAGTGCCAAGCGAGAAGCAGCTAGTACCATTTTTAACGACTTTGGTATGTCGCGGCCCGGGATCGAACCCGTGACATCCCGTTCCCCGGAGCAGACACTCTACCAACTGAGCTATCGGAGCCGGTCATGTCATGTTGAAGAGACAAAACTATTCTTGTTATGCTGTGCATCGCCAAGGTCGAGTATGCATTATGCTAACATACCCGTGCGTAATAGTGCATTTTATCACATCTCCAAAATGGCTACGTTTTGATGAAAATCCGTGACATTTTTCTTATTTATACTGCAAACATATGTTATGGGTGCTCGTTAGAACCGCCTCATTGAGGCGGTTCTAACGAGTACCCACAACCTATGTCTTGGAGTTTAAATAAGAAAAATAATGATTACCTCCGTAAACCCCAGTTTTCTATATACAAAACGGGGTGTAAGGGGGTATTAATTTCACGGACTTGTTCACGTGATGGCGGAAAAGCGAAAAGCAATGACGCGAACGTTTACAATCTGCGTGTGCTTAATTAATTTTGAAGCGTGTGGATGTACAGCTTTCATTTAACCTGTTTCGCGATATTTGAAAAAAAAAAAAAAAAAATAAAACCACCTTTAAAATGCTCTTAGAATGTTTCAGACCGCAGTGTTTATAACCCATACAAAAAGACCTTTGCCTTGGACAGCAGGAATGGCACCAGCAGCAAATTCTTGTCCTGAAAAGCGGAACACCTTTTCGATGATAAACTCATGAAAAATAAGCCTATAATATATGACATTAAATGACATTAAGTTCGGCCCCGCACATCGGGGCTTGAAGAAATTGATTGGGCTGCATGATGCTTCCATGCAGAGCTGAAACCGACCGCCCTTGAGTACTGGTAACCCGCTTGGATGTTCTAAGCCTGACCAGAAAAAGTGGTACGAGTCACACCACCCATGCATATAAACCCTACTGGTTTAATTGGGTGGCAGGGCTTGAGATGTCACATCAATGTAGAGAAAAGTCCCACAAAATTGGAAGCAACGTCTCTGAAATGGCATATGCAGTGTAAAACCTCAAATCAATCAATCAATCAAATCAAATGACATTAAGTGGTGATAGGTCAGATAAAAATATCGTAATACCTTGTTTGTTACAATCGTAGACGCTTGATAGAACCGTCTAAACTTGTCGGTTTTGGCGCGTACACCCTTTTTATATTTTTGAGAAATTAATCGGAATGGGAACACCTGGCAGATTTTTTCACGCCATTTTCAAAGGAAGACAACTTTCAGGACTTCCTATTCGCTTACCTATAAGTCCTGTCCCACTGAAAAAGTGGTCGACTCTTAAAGGAAAGAATTTGCTCCTCAGGAGCAAATTCTTTCTTTTAAGAGTTTACCCCTATTGACATGGGAGACAATACTACTTTGGCAGGAGTTGCCTTATCCGAAGGTGTTCCCATTCCCCTTCATTCCCATTCCCCTTAAAAGGAAATTTTATTTACCCTTGTAAACCTATTTTCGTAAAATGATGTTTACAAGGATGCTTAGGCCTAAAAATACTTATCTGTGTTTCCGCAAACCCGACAGACCCTGTTTTTGTTTAGACCAAGAAAAATAAAGAGATTTTCTTAAGTAACGGTCGTAATATTTCCTAGCACTTTGTATTGGAGTTTAACGGCCAGGTCAACACTATTTTTGAGCCGGTTAGGTTACCTATCCACACTTTTCCTTCGGCAGGCTTATAGGTTATGATCCTGGAAAAGGAGGTTTAGCCATGTATGAGACAATAGTCACATTTGATTGGATATAATTATGAAACTGATGAGAAATACTTAGCTGTTATTTTTTTTCTTGCAGGGTATTGCAGGGTATTATATGTGCATTAAACACATAAAGGAAACAAAGTGAACTGTCTCCTGAATTTTCTGTTGTGATAATAATTGTACATGTGGTATCTCTGAATTTCCAAGACTGAATTTTCACTTTGAGGCAGGGTTACCTCCCTTAGACAGTAAGAATGCTTGAAATTGCCACATGACACCCTTGTTTTTTGGTATAATTTTGTAGTTGGCAGTTTGTTTACCATGTTTTGGGGTAAGAAAATCCATTTGAAATGCAGATTTATCAGGTACAGGGTCAAATATTAATATGTAAGCTTATGGAAATGTAAATAGAAGACCATAACCTAAACCGAAAGTAGAAAAAAATCATCACCTCTGTCCTGTTTTTGGTCATTAATAATATTTTTACAAATGTGTAGGTTCTATCTAATTCTGTGTCATAAATTGGATCTTCCTGACATGTATTTTGCTTCAAAAACTGTAAAATTTGTAACTTAAGTGCTAATTTAGGTCTAACTGGGCCATTTGATCTATTTTGTGATTCTGATCCAGGTAAATGTGTGTGTGTGTGTGTGGGGGGGGGGTGTTAGGGGTTGGGGATGCTTTGCTCTTAAGCCATGTAAATCAGTGTTGTCATTGATATGTTTGAGAAAGAGTCTTGCAGTAGGTGTATGAACATAAACATAAGAAAAAGAATCTACTCCATCTGGAATATATGACATCAGGCTTGGTCCAAAGCAAAATTTCAAAATTATCTCTCCGAACAGCCCGCTGCAATATCACGACAAGTTTTCTCATCCATTATAAGTTCTAATTGGTTAGATTCATGTTACTGGATCTGAACAGATATTTTCAGCTGATTCTCATGGCATGAAGGCATTTATGATCATTTTCATCAAAGTTTTGTCTTCAAAATTTCCTCAAAATGCCTTTTTTTACTTAAAATAGGGGGTATAGGTGTAGGAACAGCCATAACTTCTACTTAGGAAAGCTATTTAGGCATAATTTAGTGCATTTTAGGACTGAAGTATTCTAAAGACACATGAGAAGAACCACTGATGCAAGCCGGTTTCTGGGTTCCAGTCCAGAAGGAGGTAAACTTTGCGCTTTTTCACAAAATATGGTTTGTTCGGCTTTCATCATAAAATCTGAAGGTGATAACTTTTTTGCAAACTTGAAAGATTCTTTGTCACTGAACATTTAGTATGCATGACTACATTATAAGATATGATCTAAATTTCTATTTGGCAATTCTTTTGATGGATTATGGAGAAAATAAGGTTTGGTTTAAGGTTATGATCCTGGAAAAGGAGGTTGTGGACCCAGCTTTTAGCCATGTATGAGACAATAGTCACATTTGATTGGATATAATTATGAAACTGATGAGAAATACTTAGCTGTTATTTTTTTCTTGCAGGGTATTATATGTGCATTACACACATAAAGGAAACAAAGTGAACTGTCTCCTGAATTTTCTGTTGTGATAATAATTGTACATGTGGTATCTCTGAATTTCCAAGACTGAATTTTCACTTTGAGGCAGGGTTACCTCCCTTAGACAGTTAGAATGCTTGAAATTGCCACATGACACCCTTGTTTTTTGGTATAATTTTGTAGTTGGCAGTTTGTTTACCATGTTTTGGGGTAAGAAAATCCATTTGAAATGCAGATTTATCAGGTACAGGGTCAAATATTAATATGTAAGCTTATGGAAATGTAAATAGAAGACCATAACCTAAACGTAAGCGGTTAACCAGTAGAGTGCACATAGAAAATTTTTCATGATCAATCTCCACGAAAGAATGTTGCCGGCCCCGGCAGGTATCGAACCCGCGTCCCCCTGATCACCTGTCAGACGCGCATCCGACTGAGCTACCGAGGCCGGCTCTAGCTTTTTTGATAAAAAGTCATAAAATTGCTTAAACAGCAAAACTTAATGGCATTTACTCTTGATTTTTTAGGTCTATCATTTCATTGCATAATATTATGTAGCCCTCAGTTCTGACTGAAGAGAAGTCCTCTGTCCTCAACAGGTAAGGGTTCTCCTTGGGGAAAATCAATAATTTACTAACTGTTGACTGTAGTGTACATTATTTATTTTCCCCTTATGTACCTCAGTCAGGGGATTCAACAAAAGCTACTAATCACCCTATTAGGGGCCGCCTTTGATCTGCTAAAGATAGCATACCACAGGGGGCAATAAAACAATTATGAACATACGGTGTGTTTTACTTTTACAGAATAAATGCCTTTAAGTATATATAATTGGAAAACCTATATTTTTCCTTCCTTGATGCTCATAATTATATTGATTATATTATTTGAATGTTTTCCGTTAATATGGCAGGAATTTACCACCACCCCCCCCCTTTTTTATAATTTTTGCTTTTTTTTTCATCGATTAAAAGTTTACAAAAAATGTTTTCTTTGTCGACCCACCAACCCTAATTTTTGTCGGAAACGGAAAATATGCGGAAACACAACTATGTTTTATGCCTTATCACATGGATTGGTTAAATCGAAGCTATGGATAAGACAGACAAAAACTAATTTTGTATTAAGCGCCTTGTTGATAAGAAAAACAAATTTTTCACATGACGTCGCGTTTGAGAATGTAATAACGCCATTTATCATATGACGTCGCGTTTGAGAATGTAATAACACCATGCAATAAATTCGATAATTCACTAGTGGATTAAATATGCAAATTAGTTATATACGCTCCGTAACGTTACATGTACGACGTTCTCAAGGACGTCGCGTTTTCTAATGGTGGAATATTGACCTTTTTATTAATTAATCGTGAATAAAATGCGTTATTTATGTCATATGATAAATAGAATCTTGCATTCGTGCCCATGTATTATTGAATTTATTAAACTCGTTGAGGAAAAGGGATAAAATGCTCGGCAAAGCCTCGCATTTTATTCCTTTTCCTCAACTCGTTTAATAAATTCAATAATACATGAACACTCATGTAAGATCCTCTATATACCACAGCGCTAATGGCATCAATAGAAAGGACAATGTTAGAAATACCCGATTATTATAAGGTAACTAAACTGATAGAAAAGTCATCAACCATGCCCCAGTTTTACTATATATAAGTAGGGTCAAAATTATATAGGCGTGTTTGCATGATGACATGAACGCATCTTCTAATTTATCTGTCTTGGAAGTATTGGGTGACAAACTTGATCAGACTTCGCATAAACAACGCCGATGCAGAAAAAGGTGTAAAAATGCCTAATTTCAGCTGTTTACAAGGTACCTGTAATATTGGCTTCAAATTTGCATTTCACATGTAAACGAATAATTTTTCGTTGTTAAATGGATAATTTTAAAGTATGAAAAAATGTTACCTATGGATACGGACGGGTACGGATTCTGCAAAAAGTGCATTTACGAGCGTACCTGTATTGTACAAGATGTTTTATTTTCCATCCAATGATGTAATTGTAGTTCCTTCCTCCGAAAAAAAAAAGATTCATGTCAACTGTGGTTAAGGATGAACAAAATAAAAACTTATTCTTTTAGATCGTTTACCATATTGAACATGCAACAAGAACTCAATCGATCGATCGTTCGATCGATCTATCTATCACATTTGGCCATTACCTCAGTCGGATGTATGGCTAAAATTAGAATTTAGGTAAAAAAAAAAAAACGTCACTGGATGAGTCCTTAAAACCATTTACAATTTGAATAGCAGAGCAATTCTTAAAACGGATACCACTCAGTCTCAATCTTACACTGTATGGGCTTTGGACTCCTCTGTGGTCCTGGTATTCACCGCAGAAGAGGGACGGCTATTTCATTGAGGAATAGTTCTAGGAAAGAAAGAGTTTTTCAGGGCATCGCTATAGGACTGGTACCCACGATATTGTTAGTTGTTTACGTTTGATGCCCTTGTTTGGGTTAACGCTGTTGCAGGGATCAAATACCTATCTTTATTATTGGACACCAATTAGAGTAGGTTAAAGAGGACTGCTCACGACGGGCCTCTAGGGACGACCACTCTAGATCGTTAAGCATGTCACCGGCGCTACTTCTATTTCGCCATCTTCAGCAGGTCCACCGAGCAGCTGTCCTCTGCACCTTCTCCACCTACTGAATATGAGTTTTAATATAGGGATGCTAAATGGGAGATGCATATTCAAGTTGAGGAAGAAACAATGCTTTATTTGCAACATCCTTTGTGCATAGCGGCAAAGGCCAAATTACGTTTAAGGAATCATAAAGTCCCAGTTGCTTTAGATGTTATCTCGGAGATATGTTGACCCCATTCAGGATCGTCAGTGATGGTTTTACCAACATATTTGGCGGATTGAACGTGCTCCGAAATTTGCTGGTGAATATCATAATTAGTCCGGAGGGTGTCGTGACACCTTCATTAAATGAAATTTGGCCACAATGAACTTCATCTACCAGTCGGCCTCCCACTGTGCAAGTCGACCCAGCTCATCTTGTAAAATAAGACATTCAGAAGGAGAAAATATGTTCCTCTACAGGACACAGTCACTAGCACACAAACGGCCCGTCAGGGAGATAATTGATTAACAACAAGAAGAGGACCGGTAAAAATGACCGAACCTTTAAACAATAGCCCTTCTGTGAGGTACCTTGTCAAATACCTCGGCGAGGTTCATGCTGATCCAGTCAATCTGTTTGCGGCCACAGATTATGGTCCCATCCAGATTGCTCACAATGTCATGGTAAAATTGAACTAGTTGAGTTTCACAAGACCTTTTGACTTCGGAAACCATGTTGATAGTCAGCAAGAATGCTCTCAAAGGCTAGGTGCTTGTTGATGTTGACCCAGGACTTAAAACTGACCCACAAGTCATTAACTGACATGTGCGAGAGGTCAGAGGAATGGAACGAATCCTTAAATCGTGCCGTATGGTCTCGCAGACCATCCATATCTGAACGTTTATATACATGTAGATATACTTTACGCGGAACTTGTCTGATTCGTTTAGCTTTTATTGAAGGCCAAGACAAGCTTCATACGTTATATCGGTTACCTAATCTTCATAAAAGACCATACAAAGCACGGTTTATTGCAAAGTCAAGCTCTTGTACCACCACTGAACTTTCCAAATTATTAACTTCATGTATTACTGCCATCAAAAACATGTGATTTAATATTACGACGAAGTCTTTGAAAGATCGGGGAGAAATATGTTTTGGTCTATAAAAATTCTAATGAAGTTTTAAATAAATTGAAATGTAGACGTTAATAATATTTGAGTGCCACTGATGAGGCGTAACTGGCCGAAACAAGCTAGTCTATTCACGGTGTATTGCAAATTCAAGCTCTTGTACCACCACTGAACATTCCAAATTATTAACTTCATGTTTTACTGCCATCAAAAACATGTGATTAAATATTGCGACAAAGTCTTTGAAAGATCAGGGAGAAATCTGTTTTGGTCTATAAAACATTTTAATGAAGTTTTAAATAAATTGAAATGTAGACCTTAAAAAATAGTATCATTACGAAAACACGCCTATACAAATACATTGCCACCTTAATCGCGGAAAAAATGAAGATTTTAAGATGAAAAATTACGATATTTTTCTTATTTCTGCTCAAAATATAGATTGTTGGTACTCGTTAGAACCGCCTCTAACGAATACCAACAATCTATATTTTAGAGCAGAAATAAAAAAAAAATAGGTTTACCCCTGTAAACCCCAGTTTTACTATATAAAAGTGGGGTTCGAGGGGGTCAAAATTATATAGGCATGTTTTCGTGATGCCACAATCTATATTTTAGAGCAGAAATAAGAAAAAATAAGGTTTACCCCTGTAAACCCCATTTTTACTATATAAAAGTGGGGTCCGATTGGGGATCAAAATTATATAGGCGTGTTTTCGTGATGGTTTTCTGTTGATGTTGCTTTCCCTTCGGTGTTTTCGATAGTAGTTGTGCGATATTTGTATTAATTCCTGATCATTGCCTTCACTTCTGTTTTTCAATTCATGATACGGTACGAGGTCTTAATTATTCTGTTTTTCTGTTTCTTTTGCTGATATGAGTCCTATATAAGATGTCTTCATCTCCTTCGTACAGACTGTCAGATTGTATATAGTCTCTCTCTCTCTCTCTCTCTCTCTCTCTCTCTCTCTCTCTCTCTCTCTCTCTCTCTCTCTCTCTCTCTCTCTCTCTCTCTCTCTCTCTCTCTTACATTCTTTTGCAATGTTATCCTTCACCCAATATTTTGTCAACCTCTTCCCCATTAGCCCAAGTTGTAAAGTGAAGCGCTCGTAAATCCTGGAGGCTTGACATAGAAGACAGTTTTTAGCTAATCTACGCTCACCCTCATCGCCTTTCATGTTACAGCCCTTACAGTACTATCGACCTTTTTTGCATTGCTAGCCAAATCAGCAACTTATTTGGTATTTCCGTCCTTCTTGTATTTACTTTAAAACTTGGGCTAATGGGGAAGAGGTTGACAAAATATTGGGTGAAGGATGACATTGCAAAAGATTGTGAGAGAGAGAGAGAGAGAGAGAGAGAGAGAGAGAGAGAGAGAGAGAGAGAGAGAGAGAGAGAGAGAGAAAGAGAGAGAGACACTATATACAATCTGACAGTCTGTACGAAGGAGATGAAGACATCTTATATAGGACTCATATCAGCAAAAGAAACAGAATAATTAAGAGCAAATGGTGAAAAGAGGGACAAGGTTGTCGAAGGCAGGTTGCCCAACGAAAAGGTAGAAAGTAAATGCATGTGACATCTTAAGATGCACAGTCACAGGTTATAACACTACTCTTGGCAAAAGGAAGGAGGAAGAATGATAAAGAGGTGGCTAAAGCTCAGGTACCAGTAATTACTAGCTGTGCGACTTAGAAGAAAATAAGGTACCCACGTATGATATCAATAGAGACCTTGTGGTGAATAGTGACATTTACGTGTTTAAATATATAAAAATGTCGATGTTAGTTGGGGAGCCTTCAGCACAAACCGGAACCTTATGATAATAAACCTTGAAATATAAAACGTATACATTAAACGTTGATTTATTGGCCCCCGCCCATAGGGGCTTGAAGAAATATATGGGCTGCATGATGCTTCCACGCAGAGCTGAATCCGGCCCGCACACTAGTACTGGTAAACCGCTTAGAGGATCGAAGCCTGTCCAGGAACCGCGGTGCGAGGCTGACCGTCCATGCTAATAAACTCTATTGATTTCATTGGACGACAGGGCTTGAGATGTCATTTCATCTCAATGTCAGGTAAAAGTCCCACAAAATTGGAAGCAACGTCTCCAAAATGACCTTTACAGTGTTGACGGCGACGTTAAACCCCAAATCAAACAAACAAATTGATTTATTCAAGTCACCAGTTTAGTTTTCGTGATCATTGAGAATCACTTGATATTTCACCCGCTGACAAATTGCTTAGTAGTGTTTATTCACCTTGCTAAATAAATCAAAGCGCCAAAGGCACTGAAATGACAGATTCTAAGAGAAAATCATAACACTGTGAAAGTTTACAGAAATCCTCTCTAAAAAGATCTTAAAATTTAGAAAAGTAGTTCTGCAAATTCCATTATAAGATATGTTTGCAGATGTCTATACACCGGTGGTATTATGAAATGCCATTCGATGTTTCAAATTTTGGAAAGAAACTATTTACGTTTTCAAAACCAAACATTTAAATTCAAGTTTTAACAATGCTACTGTCCATAAGTAACAGTTTTGTCTGGTCGGTTGTGGATACCTCTCCAGAAAGATACTCTATGGGAAAGAGATCGGAGGAGAAAGTCCTGTACATGAATTCCATTGGCTTGAAGAAAAGTTTGAGTAAGAACAGCACTATGAGCCCGCGCGTAATCCTGCTGGATAAGATTTCCCGGATAATTAGCGTAAACAAATAAATGGAACCATGTAAGGCCGAAGCACTTGATTGATGTAACGTCTCGCTGTTCAGTTCACGTCTCAGCCATGATCTTGAATGTTATTAATAACACTAAGCTGCGTTCGCTAACTGCATGCAATACCACGCCACACAATTACGCTTGTTCCACCCGATATGTCACGCTCTATTAGGCACGCGTCGCCTCGGCATACCTTACACCTATACGCCGAAACACCCGGAAACGACAATCGGCGTGATTCACGCTGAAGTGCGATTTGTCACTAAAACTCATATCACGCCAATGTACGTATTTCATGCACCAGCGTAAGTGTTCCGTACTATGTCGACGCGTTAACTTTGCTCACAACAGGGACGTCTAGCTCTCAAACATGCATCGCATAAGGGCGACGAACAGTGTCAGTGCTTATTAGTCGGTAGTTGAGACCCCTTGTTTATCTACAGGTACAGTCTAGCAGCTGCCGGCGGAAATCTGTTTCGCATATGCGTCTGACGGATGAATCGATCTTGACGTACTGACGTCGGTCTTCCGCTACGTCTACTTCCAATGGCGTCTTCTGTATATAGTAAGATGTCGCTCCAATAGACGATAGATCACACACTTGTGGCACCCACAATCAGAGTCATCGTCATCCGCTTTCCGACCAAGGGGCACGCTTTCGATCCTTTAATGAAAAAGTTGCAATACGCTCTCAATGCTTTTTGAGAAAAAATTTCAGTTTATTCTTCTCTAGGCACGACCTTACATTAAATATCAAAAGTTTGATCCTGAACATGTTGTTTCTATCCGAAGTGGTGTGAAGGTGGTGCACAGGATCGACGTCGCCGGACTTGTAACCAGACGTCACGGTTGATTGATTTAACCTTTATGGTGCCTAAGCGTGTTGTAACCATGCAATTGTTTAGTTTCAGAATCAAAGCACTGAGAGTGTTGGTGGGGTGTAGGTTGGGGTAATAGTCCTGGGATGAGATTTCATTTAACTCTGAAATTCCAAACAAATAGTGAAGATTTTGATAAGGAGCCGCGTTCTGCAGCGTCTGATCTTGTTCTACACTGTTTGCCACGCTCACCCTTTGATTCCAGCTAGGATAACCATCTTCAGTCTTTTGCGCCCCCTGCCCATCGGGGCTTGAAGAAATAGATGGGCTGCATGATGCTTCCACGCAGAGCTGAACCCGATCGCACACTGAACCAGACCGAGCTGAACCCGACCGTACTGGTAAACCGCTTAGAGGATCTAAGCCTGCCCAGGCCGAGCGGTGCGAGCCCAACCGTCCACGCTTATAAACCCTTTTGGTTCCAGTGGGTGACAGGGCTTGAGATGTCATTTCATCTCAATGTCGGGTAAAAGTCCCACAAAATTGGAAGCAGCGTCTCCAAAATGGCATTCAGAGTGTTAACGGGGACGTTAAACCTCAAATCAAACAAACAAAATCTTTTGGAATACCCTGATTGCGGCTATTTTCTACAAGAAAAAAGGTTATTCTGACAAGTCAGTGATAATCACATAGACGTTAGACTGAAACGCTTTTCTTATTAGCAACTTCGGGTCGAATGCCAAACAATCATCCCAAACATATCCGCGTCGTTTGTCAGTGTTGGGCACATGTAACTATTTGTTATCTGTAAAATTGGCACTTAAATCAAATGTTAGATCTGGCAAACAATGTAGACTCAGATCAAACGCCACAGAACACGATGCTGGTCTTGTTCTACACTTTTTTGCATTAGTTTATACTAACATCTTAAAGTTAAACGAATCAGTCCAAGTCCCCGTTCATGACCAGCCTGCATTTAGAGACAATCGGAATGAGTGTTGTCAGTGCTTTGATTTATTCACTGTCTTGAGTTTCTGGAGTGCACTCTTCCATTACTGAAGTTGGGCTCATCCATTCTGCTAAATATGGCACCTCGAATTATGTCACAGGACCTACACTGTTTGCATAAGTATCTGTACCATATTCAGGGTTGAAAGGGACAGCATTTCTTTCCAATTTCTCCACGCAAAGTCTAATATACACCTAAGTTGTAACTGACCTAGACTTGACCTCGAAAGTTAGAAAACCCATTAAGCAGGCTGGTCTTTATGGATTAAATATTGACAGCACTGTTAGAAAACCGTGTAAAACCTGAGCAGTCGGCTGAGCAGACGCCGCATTGATCTAGGTATATTTGCCAAACCCATCACATGATGCAGCTGATTCATATGAAATGCTGAATCGATTCTCTGAAAGGTAAGATAAAATCGTCAAGTCGTCTGCTTCAAACGTTTGTTTGGCGCTTATAAGATAACTAATACGCTTGTACAATTTTGATTACTGCGCCAAACCGTACTATATTTTGTGCGGACTCATATTTCTATGGCGGTCAAAGCCGGAAGAAAGCCAGAAGAAAGCCGGAACTACTTTAAAACCTGCAGGATAGCTAGAGATGACAGATTGAATCTGTCATTAAAAACTGGAAGGAAATGATCATCAGTAACTTTTCAAAGCCCCTGTTATGATACATCTATGATACATCTATGACCAACCAGCAAAACGTATTATTTTATGTGAGTTTTAATATGGATTTTTTATCACGATATTTGGGACAACAAGAAAATGCGGTAAAGGGTCCATAATTATCTGAGACACATGCTCGTGCCCAGATTGAAACAGATTCACCTAATTGCATACTTTCATAAAAAAAAACCGCCCTGCAAACTAACGTAAAAGAAATTAATTCAAAACATAATAAATAGCGGTGTAGGCAATGATCAGGTATCGATACAATTAACCCACAGCTCCTATCAGAAACACCGAAGGCAAAGAACCACAAACATGAAACAACAGACCCTAATGGAGACATCAGTAGCGGAAAGCCAAAAAGACGGTTAAAGAATTTTTAGTTTGAAAATATATAAAAAAAATGAAAAAATGATCAAGGTTAAAGTTTTTGGTTCAACTTTCGAAAAATAGGTCAAAGTTAAAAGGGCAAGATTACAGTTTAAAATGAAAGGTATTGTCCCAAGAAACATCCATGTGAAGTTTGAATACTCTGTTATAAATATTATTGAAATGTGTGTGTGTGTGTGTGTGTGTGTGTGTGTGTGTGGGGGGGGGGGGTGATGTGTTTAAGAAAAAAAGAAAATGGGAGATATTTAAGCTAATATTAACAATACAGTTACGGGCATTGGCCAGACTGTAGCTCTTGTGATGATGAGTATGGGTATGAAGTTTCAAGAGGCTGAGTCAAATAGGTCTCAAGTTATAGCCAAGGTTACATTTTTTATTTGAACGACGACTACGACAACGACAACGACAACGACAACGATTACGCAAACGCAGGAGAGATGACAATAGCTCGACAGTTTTACTTCGGGAAAAAAAATAAATAAAAATAAAACGACAAGCTAAAAAGACTTTCAAACCTTCCCCCCCCCCCCCCAAGCCGTAGGTCAGATGTAAATGAAACTTGCCATACAGCGAAAGCGACTCAAGTCCTACACAAACTATATGAATTATGGCCCTGGTTTGACCTTGACTTATTTTACGGCAGGTGGATTTTTTGTTTGATTTGAGATTTAACGTCCCCGTCAACACTGTACTCGTATAGGTCATTTTGGAGACATTACTTCCAATTTTTGGGACTTTACCCGACATTTAGATGAAATGACATCTTAAGCCCTGTCGCCCAATGAAACCAATAAGGTATACAAGCATGGACGGTCCGACTCGCACCGCTTTGCCTTTTATAGAACTTATTTAACTTCACTACAGCTGGTGTGTGGGAATGTGTGGCGGCGGTAAAACGTCTCCCTGCCCTACATCATAGTGTAGATTATATTTTCTTGTCCTTTGGGATCATTGATTCCATTGTGGAATTTCGAAAATATCTGAGGGTCACTGATTAGGCCTTATTGGCCGAAACTAGCTAGTCTGGTCCAGAAAACATGCGCACTCCATATTTTTCAGTTCTGTGGTGTATTCCTCGCTTCCAAAGGATAACCCTTTTATAGAACATACTCGTGTTTTACTCGTGTGCGGTCGGTTTCAGGTCTGAGTGGAAGAATCATGCAGCCCATCTATTTCTTCAAGCCCCGTTGAGCGGGGGCCGAATCAAATTTGGTCCATATTGCGTTGTAATGAAAAAAGAAGTAAAACTGCTTTTATCCAATGCAATTGTAGTTTATGAAAAGAAAGTAGGTCTGACATGAACCTCTATACTATCAAAGATCAAGGTTATTCGGTGCCCTTGACTCAAGGTCACAAGAATTGAATGGCTATCAGAATTTCAAACATTTTCTCCTCAGAAACCACTGGGCCATTAAGAGTCAGATATTTAATAAAAAAAACTCCACGCTTCACGGAAAAAAGTTTATATAACAAAAGATGGCCATGATAACAAAATCCTTAAAAATCTATTTCTAGAGAACAATTAGTCAAATGACCTTGAAACTTGGCGGATAGCAAAAGGGACTTGAGCTTTACAAAATTTATATTAATGATGATCCTAAGTTGATCTTGCCTTATTTAACAGCAAGGTCAAACTTGGAATCTAAGGCAGAAAATGGTAAAACAGTGTTTATCCAAAACAGTTGTGGTGTTTAAAATACAGAGGACCCTCGTAATAACGACAGTATTTGTTCCCCGATTTGGTGCCGTTATAAGGATTTAGCCATTATAAAGAATCCCAATAAGGAGTAAAAAGGACTTTCTCGGTTAATTATAGTTCGAACAATTTGACCCGAGACTAACCTTTATGCATGGAATAAATTTGTCAATGTTATCGCTTAATACGTCGGCTTCGGTAAACTTCTCGTGAATTTTCGGCATCACGTGAATTACGACCCATTTACCCACCTCTATGTATTGAATAACAATATCGCCATTTACGGGAGACGGCGAAGATAAAAACATGCATTCGGTCGGGTGCGAAATTATGTTAATAGAGTTCGCCAGTCTCAGGTCAATGTGTTAGGACTATACTCCAAGGAACAAATGTTTGTAAGTATCGCGTCGGTCAACTTATGTTGTGGATATTTGTTAGATTCGCCTCGTCGAGGCGATTCTAACAAATATTCATAACATTTGCTTCTTGGAGTATTAAATAGTTATAATATTCTTGAATGAATATTACATTTAATCTGTATCAACTTTAACTGAGGATTCGCTTCATTGAAATTGTCGTTATAACGTGTTTTGTCGTTATATCGAGTGTCGGTATAAAGAGAGTTGACTGTAAATGTAGTTCTTATATGAACCTGTATGAATGTCATATGTCCATCAACTTGTCAAACATCTCCTCTGAAATCACAAGGCAAATTGTAGTCAGCTTGTATATTGAACTTCTTTGCCTTTTAGTAACAAACGTTTTTTATAATTGGACCTACTCACATGCCCAAAATGGCATACATGCCCATATATAATGATATTCTTCTCCAGGACCGTAAGCCAGAAGACGTTGAAACCCGACACACAGTAAAACTCGAGCCCTACATATAACACAAAAAAGATGATCCTGGGTTGACCTTGCCCTATTTTACAGCAAGATTCAATTTGAATGGGAAAAGGTAAAACGGTGCAGTTTTACAAACAATTGCAGTTTATGAAATGAATGTCGGTCTTATATGAACCCCCATAAGCGTCAAATGTTAAAGTTTTCAGTGACCTTTGCTCAAGGTCACTAGGATTGAAAGCCCATGAAATTTCAAACATCTCCTCAGAAACCACAGGGCCAATTGGCCTATAAAAGTTATATAAACTGATCCTGGGATGATCATGACCTATTTTATGCCAAGGAGAAATTTTCCCTAAGGCTTATGAATGATATAAAGGTAAAACAGTGTTTTCATCCAAAACATTTTGAGTTTGAAATAAAATAGGTCTTATATAAATATCAAAGGTAAAGGTCATTCATTGACTTTGCACCAAGGTCACTAGGATTGTATATATGTCAACATTAAAAAGGACTTCATCTTCTGAAGATACTGGGCAAACTTCTATTAAGTTCACGTGCAAGTAGGGAACGGAAATTTTAATTGAATGGTCCAGGTCATAGCACCAAGATTGCTGCCACTCATATATGGTATAAACATGAAGGCTATATCTTTCAGTACCACTGGACCGATTGCCATGAAACTTTGTATTCAGTTTAAGGTGACTGAGGAGTACCAAATTACAGGTCCCTCCGTGGTGTAGTGGTTATGCTGCACGCCTCACAAACCAGGTGTCTAAGGTTCGATCACGGGCTTCTCTAGACTTTCGGATAAGACTTTTAACTGAGGTCCCGTCTTCGTATGACCCTAGATGTTGATTCGACGTAAAACTCAAACACACACACAGTACCAAATTACCTCTAATGATGACCTTAGTTTGACATCCATTTAAGGGCAAATATGGTCCCTTGTACGTTTGAATGGGAAGAGGTAAAACATTTGTTTTTCTTTTTTTTTTTTAAATTTTAGTTTAACCCATTTAGTACCGGAAACACCAAAAGGGGTACTTAGCAAACAGTTCAGGCCCAGATCAGACGTCGCGATCAGGGCTTACACTATTTGCAAAAAGTTGAGCTATTTTCCAAATAAAGTTTGAAGATAACACAACCTGACACCCCTAAAATTTGAAATTGACTCCTGCTGTATTTAAGGAGGAAGATTCCATTTGGTACAGAAAGGGTTAAAATATAAATGAAGATATGAGTGACTCACAGTCGAACTTCAATGGCTCGAACACCTTTTGGACCTCGAAAATCTGTTCGAGACAGGGGTAGTTCGAGCCACTGAGGGTTACTGTCAGGAGGCATAACGAGATACTTTTAGAAATCTTTTCGGTGTTCTATAATGAATATGTATGCTGTGTGTACTGTATACACAGCATACATTTGCAAGATAAAAGACTTCAATCTCCTTAATTATCCCCCACTATTTCTAATGTAGACGATTTCGCTAGGGGCTCAAGAATGGGTTCGACACATCCATGGCAAACGAGCCATCGGTGTTCGAGGCATCGAGGTTCGACTGTAGGTGAAAGATTCTTACCATCGGTATACGTGTTCTTATTCATGCTCAAAACATATATTGTTGGTACTCGTTAGAACAGCCTCATTGATCTATGTTGGGACTAGGAGAAAGAAAAACGTCGAACTGTATGGGGTGCCGTTTTACTATTTAATCCATATTTATAGATATCCATAATTCGATTTATGGACAGTCATTATAAGATTTATGGATACCCATAAATCAGCCGAATAATGGATATCCATAATTTGAATGGTAGATATCCATAATTCGAATTATGGATATCAATAATTCAGAGCAAGTTATGGATATCCATAATTCGAATGATGGATATCACTTATTTCATCTATGGATATCACTAATTCCATCTATGAATATCAATAAATCAAATTATGGATATTTATTCTTCTGCTGATTTATGGATATCCATAATTCGAAATATGGATATCCATAAATCGGATTATGGATATCTATACATCGAGCTGAATTATGGATATCCGTATTTCGAATTATGGATATCTGGCCCCGCCCATCGGGGCTGAAAGAAATAGATGGGTTGCATGATGTTTCCACGCAGAGCTGAATCCGACCACATACGAGTACTGGTTAACCGCTTGGAGGATCGAAGCCCGCCCAGGCAAACCGATGCGAGTTGGGCCATACATGCTTATAAACCCTATTGGTTTCATTTGGCGACATTGGACGACAGGGCTTGAGATGTCATTTCATCTCCATGTCGGGTAAAAGTCCCACACAATTGGAAGCAACGTCTCCAAAATGACCTATACAGTGTTGACGGGGACGTTAAACCTCAAATCAAACAAAACAAATAGAAGTATGGATATCCATAATTCACCACAAAAGCGTTTGGTTTCAGTCATTATTTATTATATTTATTTGCCAAGACGAATTATGGATTTCCATAAATCGAATTATAAATATCCTTCAATCGATCTGAATTATGGATATCCATAAATCGAATTATGGATATCCATTATTCTATTTATAGATTTCCATAATTCGAATTACGGATATCCATAATTCGACTGATTTATGGATATTCATAATTCGAATTACATATATCCATAAATCGACTTATGGATAGCCATAACTCGATTTTTGGATATTATTAATTCAGAGCGACTGATGGTTATCTATAATTCGAATTATGGATATCATTAATTCGAATTATGGATATCATTAATTCGAATAATGGATATCTATAAATAATTATGGATATCCATAAATAAGTATGGATATCTATAATTCGAATTATGGATATCCATAAATAATTATGGTTAGCTATAAATAGGGAATAAATAGTAAAAGGGCGCTAAACAAAAATGTTCAATCTTAAACCCCCTCGTTCTAGAGATAAGAAGAACGCCATACATTATAGTAATGGTTAACTCTAGTTAATGAGGCGTTTCTATTTTGAAGAAAAGAGAAAACTATCATAAGTCTTCATCGGCTCCAAATATGTAAGATAAACTTTATCATCACGTGATCAAGTCCGTGAAATGAACAACCCCCTAATCCGCAGTTAATATATAGAAAACTGGGGTTTACGGCGGTAAACATAAATTTTCTTATTTTTTATCCAAGACATACTTTGTGGGCACTTGTTTGAACCGCCTCAATGAGGCGGTTCTAACGAGCACCACGACCTATGTATCACGTGAACAAGTCCTTGAAACGAACACCACCCTAAACCGCATTTTATGTAGAGGAAACTGGGGGTTACGGGGTTATACATTATTATCCCCTCGCAACAAAGTTGCGAATGGGGATATAGCATCGGTGCCGTGCGTCCGTGTGTGTGTGTGTCTATGTGTCCGTGTGTCTGTGTGTCCGTGTGTCCGTGTTTCTGTGTGTGTGTCTGTCCGGAACCTTGTGAGCAGGATAGAAGACACAGTATTCATCGTAGAAGCATCAAACCTTCCACAAATGTTCACCATGTACAGAGGATGAACCCTATTGAATTTCAAGGTCAGGGGTCAAAGGTCAAGGTCACAATGGACTTGACCTTGAAAACCTTGTGAGCAGGATAGAAGACACAGTATTCATCGTAGAAGCATCAAACCTTCCAAAAATGTTCACCATGTACAGAGGATGAACCCTATTGAATTTCAAGGTCAGAGGTCAAAGGT
The DNA here is from genome assembly GCA_963580285.1 of Lucinisca nassula. NCBI lineage: Eukaryota > Metazoa > Mollusca > Bivalvia > Lucinida > Lucinidae > Lucinisca > Lucinisca nassula. The sequence goes on along the minus strand of OY757011.1, from coordinate 92,849,742 downwards.
CAAGGTCACAATGGACTTGACCTTGAAAACCTTGTGAGCAGGATAGAAGACACAGTATTTATCGTAGAAGCATCAAACCTTCCACAAATGTTCACCATGTACAGAGGATGAACCCTATTGAATTTCAAGGTCAGGGATCAAAGGTCAAGGTCACAATGGACTTGACCTTGAAAACCTTGTGAGCAGGATAGACGACACAGTATTCATCGTAGAAGCATCAAACCTTCCACAAATGTTCACCATGTACAGAGGATGAACCCTATTGAATTTCAAGGTCAGTGGTCAAAGGTCAAGGTCACAATGGACTTGACCTTGAAAACCTTGTGAGCAGGATAGACGACACAGTATTCATCGTAGAAGCATCAAACCTTCCACAAATGTTCACCAAGTACAGAGGATGAACCCTATTGAATTTCAAGGTCAGGGGTCAAAGGTCAAGGTCACAATGGACTTGACCATGAAAACCTTGTGAGCAGGATAGACGACACAGTATTCATAGTAGAAGCATCAAACCTTCCACAAATGTTCACCATGTACAGAGGATGAACCCTATTTAATTTCAAGGTCAGGGGTCAAAGGTCAAGGTCACAATGGACTTGACCTTGAAAACCTTGTGAGCAGGATAGACGACACAGTATTCATCGTAGAAGCATCAAACCTTCCACAAATGTTCACCAAGTACAGAGGATGAACCCTATTGAATTTCAAGGTCAGGGGTCAAAGGTCAAGGTCACAATGGAATTGACCTTGAAAACCTTGTGAGCAGGATAGAAGACACAGTATTCATCGTAGAAGCATCAAACCTTCCACAAATGTTCACCATGTACAGAGGATGAACCCTATTGAATTTCAAGGTCAGGGGTCAAAGGTCAAGGTCACAATGGATTTTCATGTTAATGAATGGTATGCAGTTACAGTATTTATCGTAGAAGCATCAAACCTTCCACAAATGTTCACCATGTACAGAGGATGAACCCTATTGAATTTCAAGGTCAGGGGTCAAAGGTCAAGGTCACAATGGATTTTCATGTTAATGAATGGTATGAAGTTGCGAGGGGATGCTACGCTTGTTATCCCCTCGCAACAAAGTTGCGAATGGGGATATAGCATCGGTGCCGTGCGTCCGTGTGTGTGTGTGTCTGTGTGTCCGTGTGTCTGTGTGTCCGTGTTTCTGTGTGTGTGTCTGTCCGGAACCTTGTGAGCAGGATAGAAGACACAGTATTCATCGTAGAAGCATCAAACCTTCCACAAATGTTCACCATGTACAGAGGATGAACCCTATTGAATTTCAAGGTCAGGGGTCAAAGGTCAAGGTCACAATGGACTTGACCTTGAAAACCTTGTGAGCAGGATAGAAGACACAGTATTCATCGTAGAAGCATCAAACCTTCCACAAATGTTCACCATGTACAGAGGATGAACCCTATTGAATTTCAAGGTCAGAGGTCAAAGGTCAAGGTCACAATGGACTTGACCTTGAAAACCTTGTGAGCAGGATAGAAGATACAGTATTTATCGTAGAAGCATCAAACCTTCCACAAATGTTCACCATGTACAGAGGATGAACCCTATTGAATTTCAAGGTCAGGGATCAAAGGTCAAGGTCACAATGGACTTGACCTTGAAAACCTTGTGAGCAGGATAGACGACACAGTATTCATCGTAGAAGCATCAAACCTTCCACAAATGTTCACCATGTACAGAGGATGAACCCTATTGAATTTCAAGGTCAGTGGTCAAAGGTCAAGGTCACAATGGACTTGACCTTGAAAACCTTGTGAGCAGGATAGACGACACAGTATTCATCGTAGAAGCATCAAACCTTCCACAAATGTTCACCAAGTACAGAGGATGAACCCTATTGAATTTCAAGGTCAGGGGTCAAAGGTCAAGGTCACAATGGACTTGACCATGAAAACCTTGTGAGCAGGATAGACGACACAGTATTCATAGTAGAAGCATCAAACCTTCCACAAATGTTCACCATGTACAGAGGATGAACCCTATTTAATTTCAAGGTCAGGGGTCAAAGGTCAAGGTCACAATGGACTTGACCGTGAAAACCTTGTGAGCAGGATAGACGACACAGTATTCATCGTAGAAGCATCAAACCTTCCACAAATGTTCACCAAGTACAGAGGATGAACCCTATTGAATTTCAAGGTCAGGGGTCAAAGGTCAAGGTCACAATGGAATTGACCTTGAAAACCTTGTGAGCAGGATAGAAGACACAGTATTCATCGTAGAAGCATCAAACCTTCCACAAATGTTCACCATGTACAGAGGATGAACCCTATTGAATTTCAAGGTCAGGGGTCAAAGGTCAAGGTCACAATGGATTTTCATGTTAATGAATGGTATGCAGTTACAGTATTTATCGTAGAAGCATCAAACCTTCCACAAATGTTCACCATGTACAGAGGATGAACCCTATTGAATTTCAAGGTCAGGGGTCAAAGGTCAAGGTCACAATGGATTTTCATGTTAATGAATGGTATGAAGTTGCGAGGGGATGCTACGCTTGCGTTGCCTTGTTTTTCTTATTTCTGTTCCAAGACATAGGTTGTGGGTACTCGATAGAACCACCTCATTTGGGTGGTTCTAACGAGTACGGTTTTGAGTACTCGTTAGAACAACCCCATTGTGGCGGTTCTAACGAGCACGCGTGCAACCTATGTTTGCAGTATCAATCTGAAGCATTACGAATTTTCATCAGAAAAGTAGCCATTTTGGAGATGCGAAAAAATGCACTATGTCGCACGGGTTTGTTGTCATTATATGTTAGCAGGTATAAATAAGAAAAATATCACGGACTTTCTTCAGCAAAGTAGCCATTTTGGAGATGTTAAAAATGCAGTATTTCGCACGGGTGTATTATCGTGATGAAATGTCACAAGCCGCATAAAGGCGTGTTCTATCTCTATGAGGTAATTCTCTGGGCGGGGACATCGGTGTTATTGTGGCACATTTTTTATTCTTTGTTATTATTGTTTCTAATCTTAACATTCCGCCCTATCTAAATTCAAATAATGTTTGATTAAAGTCCAACACCTGAGCCCTTTCCTAAAATTCTTATAAAGACACGTCTGACAATTTCAGTTGCCAACTGCAAAATAGCCACACATAACGGAATAATGATCTGTAAGTAAATATGTAATGTTTATACACTAATATTTACATTTCCAGTGTAAAGTGTAATATGTATAGTCTTTATAAACGCAGTGAGACATGACTGCACTTTTAATTTTGGACTAGTCCGTGTTTTAGGTAAGTCGCCTTCAGTTGGGATTTTACATTGGGAGATATAGTTTTACTGAGATTCGTACTGCATGCTACTAACCAATTGGCCACGATTTCTACATAATGACACTTATCAAAAAAACTTATTTATAATTTTAAATCCTGTGAAAAAAGAAATCCGAAACCTGCTTCCCCTAAAACATGGAATAGTCCTGTCATGCTTGAACGTTGAACTCTCAAAGGTCGTTGATAAACTATAAACTGCTTCAAGTGTTTGATTATCCAAGGAGAACATACAACACGTTGTCTTGCCTATATTCAGCTTCAGTCGCCATTTATTGGCCCAAACCATAACCTGTCTAAAATCTTCTTCTAATTGTTTTACTAACTCTACCCAGTCACTCCGTGTGGTCCATATAGTTCCGTCGTCTGCAAACTTAACTTTCTCTGATGTCAAATTCTCATAACAGACAGCAATGTATAAATTAAACATTAGGGGTGAAATGGGTAAATGAGTAGTTGTACTGAAATCTGGACCTTTCTCTCCACCGATTTTGATACACGCTAACATGTCAGTGAGGAAGTTATTTATCCAACACAAAGTCTTTCCTCTGATGCCACTCTCCGCTAGCTTGTACATTAGAACTTAACTCCATACACTTGTCGTATGCTTTCTCAATATCCACAAACACAGCCGCGATATGCTCTTTTTCATTGAAGTCCTTACAGATATCTTGTGTTATTCTCAATAATGCATCTGTAGTACCTCTCAATCTTCTAAATCCTTCCTGTTCTTTATCCAAAATGATCCCAAGGGAAAAATTCATAGAGAGCACTCGTTTCTTTATCGGATATTCAACCTCCTTAGGTTTCTAAATCCCATATTTAAAATGGGCTGAGTCCAGGGGTTATGTCTCGTTCAGGGGTTATGTCCAGGCCAAATTTTTTCAACGCTGCTTCCGTATCTAAAGCCATACATTCTGAACGTGGTTTATATCTTCTGACACGACGTTCACGTTACGTCAAGAACAACGCGTCGACGTGAATTTAACTTTCCCGTTTCTAAATATGACGTTTGCATTGGAAAAGTAGGATCGGCTACGGGAAATATTTCCTTAGAGGAAAAAATCTTCCTGGGCCAGAGGTGATTATCATTTTTAATTAATTAAATCGATTTTACGTTGCTACAAACTCATCAGGGCAACATCTCCGTGAACACAAAAATCAATCAACCACAGAGATGAAACAACGGTGAGGACTCGACAACAAGAAACCACTGAAATGCTGGAGCAAAAGGAAACCAAAAGTTAGACTCCAATGGGTCCAACCAGAGGCAGAGCATTAAGCGCCAACCAACATTACATAAAATTAGATTCTCTCTTATTCTCAGTAAGCCTTTACGCTGGAACCGTCTTATAATCTGAGGCCTGACCCATCGGCGTGCAATTAAAGAGGGAAGCAAGGTTGTCAACCGTGATTGGGTTAACTACATACATGCAGTCTGTCGTATAACATTTATGTTGTACCCTACCTTTTTATATCGAAGAATGATTTTTTCGAAATTGGATACTGAAGTCAATGCAATCATATATTTTTCTGAACTTCTATACTAAGTCACCATAAAATTCGGGTTCCGATAGACCTTGTTGCTCGAGAGATTTAAGTCCAACATTGAATTTTGAAATTAAATCGGAATGACGCCATAAAATTTTTAAAAGGCTTTGAAAAGGTTTATTTATGGTGTTGTTTGTTACTTTCTGTGTGTATCACTTGTGTCTTTTTATTTGTTTTTTTTGGATGGCCATATGGCCGTTTTGTGGGAAAGTAACTGTCCTTATGGCCTTCCTTTGTTTAGGTTTCCATTATGGTCTGGTCGCTTAATGTTTGTGTTTCTTTCCCTTTGATGTCTTTGATGGGTGGAGTAAGTTAATTGTATAGATTCCTGATCTTTGTTTTACTTCTACTTTGCGTAGTTTATGATACAGATAATCCTGATTAAGAAGTTTAACAGTTAAAAATTTATTACGCGTGTTGAAGTCAATTACATGACTAGACACTCTGGCAAATCGAATTAATAGCGAAATTTAAACGCCATATGATGCCGCACGAGGAACATCACCATCCAAGAAAGGAAAATGTACAATCTCAAAATCAAAATCGTCGCGTTTATCATAAATGTTGCAAGAAACAAATCCATCTACAATAGATAGGTGTAAATCCAAAAATGGGGCCTCGGTATCAGAAGAATTTGTTTTATTTAACTGAAGATCTGGGGTGGGGGGGGGGTAAATTTGACTGATCAAACAATCGAAATAGATATTGCCAATATTTAATAAATCATTAAAACATCTAAAAGTCGAGCTAAAGGCTTCAATGATTTCAGATTGGTTTTCAACGGAAAGGGACATCATGAAGTCTCTTTCATAACAAAACAAGAACAAATCAGCCACAAGGGATGCGCACTTTGTACCCATCGGAATACCAACAGCTTGTCTAAATATCTTAGTACCAAACTTATGTAAATATTGTCAACCATAAAGGCGAGGGCTTCAACAGTTTCTGTCATGACCATAAAGTAAAATTTGTATGCTCTTCAGAAGTGAAAGTGCATTTCTTACATTATATGCAAGATAGAGGGAGTTTTCTCTATGAAATATCCATTCAATTAGATTATTGAGATTTTTTTATAAGATTATGAGGAAGCGTAGTGTAAAGGGTGAAAAAATCATAAGTAGACAGACTTGAAGCAAGAAAACGTTTGGATTTCAATTTATTTAATAATTTATCAGAATCTTTTATAGACCAAACCAGATTTCTCCATGATCTATCAAAGACATTTTTTGATGGCAGTAAACATGAAGTTAATAATTTGGAGAGTTCAGTGGTGGTTCAAGAGCTTGAATTTGCAATAAACCGTGCTTTGTGTGGTCTTTTATGAAGTTTAGGTAGCCAATATATAACATCGGAAGCTTTTATTCAGTGGATAACGTCGTGTCATAAACTCATATGACCACACGTGTTATAACATATGGTTACTGACGCGTAACGACAGTTACTGGAGCGCAACGACTTTACGCCGTCAATGACAAACGCGCGATTTCTAGTATACTTATTTTGCAATAAAATCATTCTTGAAATCGGTATAAGATAAAACAGAATCTTACAGTCGTGGTAATTTCATATGAAATTCACGAAACAGCCTTCAATTAAATTATTGAGATTTTAATTCAAAAGACATGAAGCTGAACTGAAATGGATTAAATTTTTACAGACCCCTTTCCACTGGGATTTAATGACAACATTTATCATGAGGGTAATATTTCCAGAATGCCGGACTTTGATATTTTCCCACTCCTGGAATGTCGAAAACGCAGAACTAGATCTCACGGCACCAGGAAAAATGGTAACTTTAAACGTAAATCACGTGCGTTTAAACGAAACAATACTAGACTGAAGTGACTGTCAATTATATTATTAAATCATGGACGCCACACTATGCTTTCATTTTTAAGTTCATTACCCGTTTCTGTTTTACGTCTTCTGGACACCGAGGCGAATAAATTCTACGATAGTTCTCATCAGTTATATGATGCGGCTCTCTTAACTAGAGGCTATACTCAGCATACTTTCCGTCCTTACATTGATTCTGAAATTAATCATAAACGCCATTTTTTCAAAATATCCTTCATTAATAAGGGTATGGATTTTATAGATTTGCCCAGTATCTTCCGTGAGAGATCGGTGCTTTCTTCCATTCCTGCTTATTTTCAAAATACTGAAACACCTATAATTTGCTATAAATATAACAAACCTGTTAGATCTATCATTTTTAATTTCAATAAACTTGTTTCAGATCTTGATATTGATACTAATACTCCTGATTCATGTGATTGTAAAAACTCAAAGTATTGCTATCCTGCTGCTGGTCATGTAATTACTGGCAATTTGAAAATTATTCCTGATTCTAGGATAAGGAATATAATTTCAAAAGGACCGAAATATCGGTTTCCTTCTAAAATTGTTTTCAGTAAATATAGAGATGAAATCGCTGCTTCCTTGAATGAATTCGGTAATCGATGGTGTAAGCGCGAGTATGCTGAACATAAAGCCCTTAAGGACTGGAAACTTAGCATTTTAAAACTAGTGAATAAACGCATTTCTTTCTATTCTCAAAATACTAACTTATTACCTCCTAAGCCCAAGACGTCTTTACGTCATCTTAAACTAGGTATTCAAGAATATTTCATATGAAGTTTGTTTTGGCCCCTGCAGACAAGGCCGCTAACAACGTCGTCGTTGTGTGACGGCTCCACTATGTTAACACGCTTAAGCAGGAGCTTGGTGGTACTAAGGCCTATGAACTTCAGCCTTTAGCTGAAGAGAGAGCTATAGTAGATAAACATGTTTGTCTATCAGCCACCAAGTTTGCTGTTGTGTTAACGAAGGCCAAGACAAGCTTCCTACGCTATACTGTTTACCAAAACTTCATAAAAGATCTTACAAAGCACGGTTTATTGCAAATTCTAGCTCTTGCACTACCACTGAACTTTCTAAATTATTAACTTCCTGTCTTACTTCCTGTAACTGACTTCAACACTCGTAATAAATTATTAACGGCTAAACTCCTTAATCAGGGTTATCGGTACCATAAACTACGCAAAGCCTTTTCAAAATTTTATAGACGCCATTCTGATTTAATTTCAAAATTCAATATTGGACTTAAATCTCTTCTGCAACAAGGTCTATCGGAACCCGAATTTTATGGTGACTTAGCATATAAATTCAGAAAAATATATAACCGCAATGACTTCAGCACCCAATTTCGTAAAATCATTCTTCGATATAAAAAGATTGGGTACAACATGGATATTATACGACAGACTGCATGCATGGTAGTTAACCCAATCACGGTTGGCAACTTTGCTTCCCTCTTTAATTGCACGCCGGTGGGTCAGGCCTCAGATTCTATGACGGCTCCAACGTAAAGGCTTATTGAGAATTAGAGAGATCTAATTCAAGGTAATGTTTGTTGGTGCCTGATGCTCTGTCTCTGGTCGGGCTCATCGGAGTCTAACTGTTGGTTTTCTTTTGCTCCAGCATTTCAGTGGTTTCTTGCTGTCGAGTCCTCACCGTTGTCTCACCTCTGTGGTTCTTTGATTTTTGTGTTCACGGAGATGTTGCACTGATGAGTTAGGAGGCCTTCATGCGGACTGAACAAATTATTTGTCTAAATCGCGACGGAAGTAAGGGCGAGGATTGTGGCCACGTAAAATCGATTTAAGCCCCCCAGTGGAAATCTTCCACTGACCGTTCCAAGGCGGCTCTTCTGTGGCGATTTATTTATGTTGTTGTTTGTTACTTACTGTGTGTATCACTTGTGTCTTTTGGTTTTGGATGGCCATATGGCCATTTTGTGGGAAAGTAACTGTCCTTATGGCCTTCCTTTGTTTGGGTTTCCATTATGGTCGGGTCGCTTAATGTTTGTATTTCTTTCCCTTTGGTGTCTTTTATGGGTGGAGTAAGTTAATTGTATCAATTCCTGATCTTTGTTTTACTTCTACTTTACTGCTATTAAAACGCATGTAATTAAATATTGTGATAAAGTCTTTGAAAGATCAGGAAGAAATTTGTTTTGGTCTATAAAAAATTCGAATGAGGTTTTATGGGTCTTTTATGGGTGGAGTAAGTTAATTGTATCAATTCCTGATCTTTGTTTTACTTCTACTTTAAATAAATTAAAATCCAGACATTTTCGTGCTTCTAGTCTGTCTACTTACGATTTTTCCACTCTTTACACTACACTTCCTCATAATCTTATAAAAGAAAAGCTTATTGATTTAACTGAATGGGCTTTTCACAGAGAAGATTCTCTCTATCTTGCATGTAATGTCAGAAATGCATTTTTCACTTCTAAAGAGCATAAGAATTATACACTTTGGTCATGTCAGAAAGTGTGTGATGCCCTCACCTTTCTACTTGACAATATTTATATTAGATTCGGTACTAAGTGATTTAGACAAATTGTGGGTATTCCGATGGGTACTAATTGCGCACCTCTTGCGGCTGATCTGTTCTTGTATTGTTATGAAAGAGACTTCATTTTGTCGCTTTCCATTGATAACCAATCTGAAATTATTGAAGCTTTTAGCTCCACTTCTAGATATTTAGATGATTTATTAAATATTGATAATACCTATTTTGATGGTTTGTTCAGTCAGATTTACCCCCTAGAACTTCAATTAAATAAAGCAAATTCTTCTGATACCGAGGCCCCGTTTTTGGATTTACATCTATCTATTGTAGATGGATTTGTTTCGTGCAAAATTTATGATAAACGCGATGACTTTGATTTTTAGATTGTAAATTTTCCTTTTTTGGATGGTGATGTTCCTCGTGCGCCATCCTATGGCGTTTATATTTCGCAATTAATTCGATTTGCTAGAGTGTGTAGTCATGTAACTGACTTCAACACTCGCAATAAATTATTAACGGCTAAACTCCTTAATCAGGGTTATCGGTACCATAAACTACGCAAAGCCTTTTCAAAATTTTATAGACGCCATTCTGATTTAATTTCAAAATTCAATATTGGACTTAAATCTCTTCTGCAACAAGGTCTATCGGAACCCGAATTTTATGGTGACTTAGTATATAAACTCAGAAAAATATATAACCGCAATGACTTCAGCACCCAATTTCGTAAAATCATTCTTCGATATAAAAAGATTGGGTACAACATGGATATTATACGACAGACTGCATGCATGGTAGTTAACCCAATCACGGTTGGCAACTTTGCTTCCCTCTTTAATTGCACGCCGGTGGGTCAGGCCTCAGATTCTATGACTGCTCCAACGTAAAGGCTTATTGAGAATTAGAGAGATCTAATTCAAGGTAATGTTGGTTGGTGCCTGATGCTCTGTCTCTGGTCGGGCCCATCGGAGTCTAACTATTGGTTTTCTTTTGCTCCAGCATTTCAGTGGTTTCTTGCTGTCGAGTCCTCACCGTTGTCTCACCTCTGTGGTTCTTTGATTTTTGTGTTCACGGAGATGTTGCACTGATGAGTTAGGAGGCCTTCATGCGGACTGAACAAATTATTTGTCTAAATCGCGACGGAAGTAAGGGCGAGGATTGTGGCCACGTAAAATCGATTTAAGCCCCCCAGTGGAAATCTTCCACTGACCGTTCCAAGGCAGCTCTTCTGTGGCGATTTATTTATGTTGTTGTTTGTTACTTACTGTGTGTATCACTTGTGTCTTTTTATTTTGGATGGCCATATCGCCATTTTGTAACTGTCATTATGGCCTTCCTTTGTTTAGGTTTCCATTATGGTCTGGTCGCTTATTGTTTGTATTTCTTTCCCTTTGGTGTCTTTTATGGGTGGAGTAAGTTAATTGTATCATTTCCTGATCTTTGTTTTACTTCTGCTTTCCTTTGTTTCTTTAAACAGATGCATTTGAACTGAGGGCAAGGTAAAATCCGGAGTTGGAGACAAAGTGGTATTTCTACTTACAGTAAAAGGCGGTCGATCCGTTTCAATTCCTTATAAGGTTTGGATTTTTGTGTTGATACACGTGTTTTATCATATGACGTCGCGTTTTGGAATGATATACTGTCATGTATTAAATTCGATAATCAACTAGTGGATTAAATTTACAATTTAATTAGATACGCCCCGTAACTTTACATGTACGATGTCCTGAACGATGTCGCATTTACTAATGGCGGAAAATTGACATTTTTGTAAACAAATCGTAACTAAAATGCATTTTCTGTCATATGATAAACAGAATCTTGCATTCGTGTTCATGTCTTATTAAATACATGTAGTTAAGTTCATTGAGGAAAATGTATAAAATGCTAAGCGTTTTATCCCTTTTTCTCAACTTGTTTAATTAATTCAATAAATTGTAAGAGCCTCCATGGTTTGTTTTCGTATATTTAGTTTTCCTTCAAGTTATCTCTTATTTCGGTGTCTGTTGTCAGTGTTTGTGGCTCTTCCTTGGTTAATCTTTGTTTCGGTTTTATATTTCAGAGCGCAACGACCTTAATACACAGGATGAACATGTTACTTTGTCTTGTAGTGCTGACAGAAAATCTTAAAACTATTGCACCAGGAAATCCCTATGACTACCAAACAGGGTTACATGTCAATCCAAATCGGTCAAAGCATTCAAGTCAAATACTGAACGATCTTGCCATTAGAGAGAGCGTTTCTATGAATGTTAATATCTATAAAGTCAAAGATGTTGATTTAAGTAAGTTGCAAAATACCATTGCGGAGTCAGTGTCAACATATGTGAGTCGTACACAAAGGGACATTCCGTACGAAGTACAACAACTGCACATTCTATCAGAACAGGCATTACAACTTTGCCCATTTGCCGATTTCTGTTTTCTGAACGGATCTGCGATTGAGAAAAACAGGTTAGGTAGAGTTTCTTGTTGTAAAAACTGTTATTGCGATAAAGAGTGTGGCAAACGTATGGACTGTTGTTTTGACTATCTGGATGAGGAAAGAATTGTTGAGACCAATAAACTTTCCTGTACAGCGCCAAGCGTGAAACGTGTTAGTAATTTAATTGCTGAGGGACACAAAACCATTAAACATTATTTCATGGTTGACAGCTGCCTGGACAATAGTTCTATTATTTGCAAAAATGAAACGTCAGCGATATGGGGCAGTTTGTATCCAGTTTATTCGAATTCGATGCAAATGATCTACTATAACCGACACTGCGCATCCTGTAATAGAGTAAATGACACAGTTGCATGGGATGTTTTTATGCACTGTGGGTTGTTATACTCTTTCTTTGAGGAGAGACTTCTTGATGATTTAAAAAATAGCCAATGTGAAATAGAGTTTAAACCACCCACAAATTCAAATACGGAAAAATTCATATGTCACGACGAAGTGATAAGCTCATGCAACACAACAGGACTTCGAACGAGAAATGTGTCTGCTGTAGAAAAAGCTTGCGCGGCAAATCGGGCGAAAGTGAAACATCAAAAGTACAATTCGGCTCACATATACGCTAACATTTTCTGCAAGATCTGTAATGAAGTTGAACATGATCCTCAAGTTACCTGCAAAACTACTGAAGATGATTATAGGACTGAGGCAGGATCGTTTTTTGCATTGATCGAATGGCAATTGTTTGATAACCATCATAACTCTGGCAAATCCCAGCGTAAAACTGAGACCTATACAAAGGAGATGTGTGGACACTTTCAGATAAAACACCCTTTAAAGGTAAGTCCTATCGTTAGTTGAGCCACACCAAACAAGAAAGTGAAGCGTGGTAGCTCAATGGTTAGTGCACTTGCCTCTGATGCTATAGACCCCGGTTCGATTCCCGGCAACGATAATATAATTGCTGTATCCGAATTGTTGGTTTAAACATATTTTATTCGTATTCTACAAGTACAATACAAAGCAAATATGACTGAAATCATACAAAAAGGGATTCAGAAGAAAGTCAGAGACTTATTTGAATCTGTTTCCCTAAACATTTGCGATAATACCATTGAATTAAATCTATATAATTGTCGATGCAAAACAGTAACTATTGTAAGTACAGAATTAGCGACTATGTTCAAAGCTATTTTGTAGCATTTTTACATACTAAAAATGGTTAAGGTGAAGGTAGCGTTGGAGGGAGGGGGGGGGGGCTCCACGGGGAATCCATCAGGGTAAAAAATAACAAAGAAAAAACAATACAGCTTCTGCCGCTCTCATGTAAAAGGTCTGAGACATTCAAATCAAAGGTGTTTTATCAAGTACCAATAAAACTATTTCTTCAAAGGCGGAACGTATAGGTTTGTCGTTCTGAAGGTTGGATATAACTTAGGTTAAGGTCGTATGGTTAACTTTGCGAGGTAGTTCTCTAAAAACAAAATAAGAGTAACAAACCAAAATATTTAGATGTATTTGTTGGAGAATTACCGGTTCGGGAGATTATCACAGAAAAGAGCCTGGTTAGACAAGTAAACTTGCCGTAGATTTAAAAAAGACATATTCTAGCCCCACACTCTGTTCTCGGACTAACATCAAAAAAGGAAAAAAAAAAAGAGAAGTGAAAGTGTGTCTAATACGGTAGGAAATGATACGTGCATTCATCGCCTAATTATGGTTGGTTTGGAATCTTTTAGTTTTTAAAATAAAGTTATGGACAAGGAGGACGATTTGTTTGTTCTCGTTGTAATTTAGTGTTTGGTCACCATAAAGTAGAGTATCGAGAGTTGGTTGACAAAACTGATAAACTGATCTTAACATTTCTTCTCTAAAGTTCGCATATCGTGGACAGTGAAGAAGAAAATGTTCGGTGTCTTCGACGAGACCACATACACATAAAGCACTTGGGACAATGTTTCTTGAGAAGAGGTGTTCGTTTAAGGAGCTGCATTTGGTTCTAAGCCGGCTGTGATAAATTTGTCCGAGACGTTTCCCTGCGTTGAAATGACGAGGCGTAGGGATTAAGTTAGTATTGAGTTGACGTTTAAGTGATGCTAAACTGGAGCTGTTTCTGATCTCCTCAGACAGAGAGTTCCAAGTTCTTATCGCACTTGGAAGAAATGAATTAAAGTAGAGCTGTGAGTGACTGTGAATAGTTTGAATGTTGGTAGAATTACGAAGGCTATACGAAACATTTTCTCCCACTGTAGCTGGTAAGAGTGAAGATAGATATGCTGGAGAAATGCCATGATACATTTTGTAAAGCATAGCAATTTTATGTTTATTTCTTCGTGAGGCCAACGTATCCCATCCAGTTTCAGAGTAAAGAAGATTTAGAGAAACCAGTCTGGTTGCCCCAGTAACTATACGTGCTGCCTCAATCTGTATTTTTTCAAGTTCATATGCTTCATACTGGGTGCAATTGTCCCATACCACGTCGGCATATTCTAGAAGAGGTCTAATGAACGAACAATAAATAGTCTGAAGTGATTTTCTATCAAGTAGAAATTTTAGTTTACGCATGATATTAATCCGATTCCATGCTTTTGATTTGATTTCGGCTAGGTGTTCATGCCACGTGCAATCACTAGAAAATATAAGGCCTAAGTGTTTATGAGTACTGACCTCAGATATTTCTTGAGTGTCCATGAAAATTGGTGGGTGGTAAGGTTTATTGATTTTACGAGAGAGCAAGAGAGATTCAGACTTTGTAGGGTTGAAGCTGACTAGCCACTTTTTTGCCCATTGCTGTATCCTTTCTAGATCATCATTTAAGAGGTGAGCAGCTTAAAATTGTTGGCATCATTTGCAGGGATGTATGCTACAAAGTGCACCTTCCAAGGTGGCCTTATTGTTCAAGTGATTAAACTCTCATTAAATAATTTTTATTTGCTTGCTGCTTAAAAAGAAGTGAAGGCAATGACCAGGAATCGATACAATTAACTCACACCTCCCATCCGAGACACCAAAGGGAAAGAAACACAAACACGAAATAACTAGATCCTTATGGAAGCATCAATAGCGGAAAACCAAAATGAAAGTTACTGTCCCACACAAAAGTCAATTGGCTATCTAAAACAAAATTATAAGCGATACATACACTCAAGACAAACATAACAAAAATAAACCGCGACAGTAGGACCGCTTTGGAACGGGCAGTGAAAAAAATTTCACCAGGGCGGGGGCTTAAATCGATTTTACGTGGCCGCAATTCTTGCCCTTACTTCCTTCGCGATTTAGACATATAATTTGTTCAGTCCGCATGAAGGCTTGCTTTCTCAGCAGTGCGATATCTCCGAAACAACCACCGAGGTGAAACAACGGTAAGGACTCGACAGCAAGAAACAACAGTTAGACTCCGATGGGCCGAACCAGTGACAGAGCATCAGGACCCAACAAATATGTTCAAGAAAGGGTTATCCTTTGGAAGCAATGAATACACCGTAGAACTGGAAAATATAGATTGTATATGTTTTCTGGGCCAGACTAGCCAGTTTCGGTCAATTAGGCCTCATCAGTGACCCTCAAATATTTTTAAAATTCAACAATGGAATCAATGATCCCAAAGGACAGGAAAATATAAACTAAACTATGATGCAGGAGAGGGAGACTTTTTACAGCCGCCACACATTCCCAGACACCAGCTGTAGTGACGTAAAATATGTTCTAGAAAGGTTATCCTTTGGAAGCAAGGAGTACACCAAAGAACTGGAAAATATGGAGTGTACATGTTTTCTGGGCCAGACAGGTACCAAACAATTCGGCGAATTAGGCCTTATCAGTAAAAACGCTTTCAAATGAAAAAAGGTTATAAATGGCACTGTGGTTTTTTGAAATAAAAACGTTTTAATTTTCATATCTAAATGACCTTGAACCAAACTCAAGGAATGGCCTTAACCTTGAATACTCATGTAGTTATACTTACTCATAACCTCCGAAAAATACATTGTTGCCATTTTTTTCCTATACAAGAACCTGTGAGACCATATTTGAGATAGGGGCATCCTAGGGTCATTATTTGAACAAATGATGACAAGCCAGAGTCCTCAATGCTACATATCAAGTTTCAATACAATCGGCCCATTGGTTCGGGAAATTTAAAGAAGGTATTTGAATTGTTTTACCATATATAAGTTAGGCCGCCATAATGGTCTTTCCTTGTTCCTAAAAGCTTTCATATAAAATTTGATAACAAATGGCCAAATGGTTAACGTTTTTTGGGTGTTTGCAGTTGATCGCAAATAGCCCATCACGAAAACACGCCTATATATTTTTGACCCCCTTGAACCCCACTTTCATATAGTAAAACTGGGGTTTGCAGGGGTATACCTTATTTTTCTTATTTCTGCTCTAAAATATAGATTGTGGGTACTCGTTAGAACCGTCTCGATGAGGCGGTTCTAACGAGTGTCCATAATCTATACTTTGAGCAGAAATAATTGGCAACGTTTTTGTATAGGGATGTTTTCGTAATGAATAGCCACACCGTAATATAAAAACGTCACAAGCAGAAAGCCAAAAGGACAGCTACTTTCCCACAAAATGGCCAAAACGGCTTTCACCGAAATATAAAAAGATATTAGTAATTAATCATGTTATTAATCAAGTAATTTCGTATTGGCCCAGTTACAGGTCGGAGGTCTGCTGTATTGGCCCGAGGCCGAAGGCCGATGCCAATACAGCTGACCGAGGATCTGCAACTGGCCAATACGAAAATACTTGATTAATGACAATTTTATTAATTGACACCATTAAAAACATGATTATTGATTTTTGACCTCAGTGTTAATACGGATGACCTCCGAACAATACAGAATAGTCAATTAATAAATACATGCAAATACGATCTATAGCAATAATAACCACGACAGAAGAACTTTTTCTCTATATAAAGTGGTTTTTTAGGAGTGTTCATTACATGGACTTGTTAAATTGATGATTTCACACCTTATTTCAGGAGGATTGTCGTGTAATTTCATGTCCCGCTGGTGCCATGAGGACACAGGACGGATGTACATTGTATACAAAAATATGGTACCAGAACGGCTTCAAGGTTCATGTGATCTTAACACCGATATCTGATCATCTTATACCACTCGGAACTTTCAAACAGCTGATTGCAAAGCCAAAGCTAGCTTTAAAGAAATGGCTGGACACGAAAGAGCTTAAATTTAACAGTGTTAAGTTTGACGCTGAGATATTGACAGTCGAAAATATATCATACATGCGGTCCCTCAACTTGCTGTTGGGGCAATCAAAATACCCTTTAGTTGCTTCAGAGGTACTAAATGCAATCAAATTGTCCATGGGTAAACGATGGAAGATAACTGTAAATGGCACCAAATACATGTATGAGGTCAAATTTGACAAATATTTAGAGTTCGTTCAAAATGAAAAAACTTTTAGAACTGCAATATTTGATGTTCCAACGTTGATAAAGGAACCAGAAAAGCTTCCAAAAATCTACGAATATATATACCAAGATACCAAACTCATCACTTTACACATCTCTAAAATGTACTTCTGTGAGCAAGTTGATATACTAGTCGGAGAATGGATCCCTGAATACCAAGGTCTCTGGTTGAATCTGACAAACACCCCAAATAAAACTTATCTTGGGGATGGTGAGTTCACTTACTGGCGTAACACGAAAGGTATTTGGCAAGTTAAAATTTGCGTTGATGATTTCAAAGCGCAATTTCCAGCAACTTTGACAAACTCTGCAAATGCTTCGGATTCCATAGTATCATTGTTGCTGTGTCTGAGCTTGTCATTATTCTGGGCCTCAGTTGGGCCCCATCAAGCGATTTTGGTACTTATCGCCTATGCGAGCAGCGAAGGTTCAGGCGAGCCTGCGCATCCGTGCAGTCTCGCCAGAACCTTCGCTGCTCGCTCATACACGCAGTGAATCAAAGGGAACCTTCAGACAGAAAGCTATATCCCTGGCCCCTCTGAATGGCTGGGCATGCGCAGTTAAAATTTGTCATGACGGAATGCGCGAAGACACAAATTCGCTTGGCGGGGCTCAGTTATTAAACCTGTTCATGCCAAGTTAAACTGAGCATGGAAAGCAAATTTTGTATTTAAATACCTACAGATTAGACTATTACATTATCATAATACATGTACATCCTTGTTACATACTGCCGTCTTTCATACCTCGAAAATGATTATTTTTGCTGATAAAATATTGTCATATTTACATATTTTATTTGTTTGAGTTGAGCTCATACGTACCCGTCAACACTATTTAGGTCATTTTGGAGACGTTGCTTCAAATTTGTGGGACTTTTACCAGACATTGAGATAAAATGACATCCCAAGCCCTGCCACCCAATGAAAACTGGAGGGTCTGACTGGACCACTTTGCCTGGTCACGCTTGGTCTTTCTAAGCGGTGCACCAGTACTCATGAGTAGTCATTTTCAGCTCTGCGTGGAAGCAACATGCAGCCCAATCTTTTACTTATTTATACAACAAACATGTTGTCGGTGCTCGTTAGAACCGACTCATCGAGGCGGTTCTAACGAGTACCCACAGCCTATGTCTCGGAGCAGAAATATGAAAATAATTTATACCCCCGTTTGTTTGTTTGATTTCAGGTTTAACGTCCCCGTCAACACTGTAAAGGTCATTTTGGAGACGTTGCTTCCAATTGTGTGGGACTTTTTACCCGACATTGAGATGAAATGACATTTCAAGCCCTGTCGCCCAATGAAAGCAATAGGGTTTATTAGCATGGACGGTCCGCCTCGCATCGCGGTTCCTGGACAGACTTAGATCCTCTAAGCGGTTTCCCAGTACTAGTGTGCGGGCCAGATTCAACTCTGCATGGAAGCATCATGCAGCCCATATATTTCTTCAAGCCCCCATGGGCGGGGGCTTTTATACCCCCGTAAACCCCAGTTATTTCCATAGTATCATTGTTGCTGTGTCTGAGCGTGTCATTATCCCGGGCCTCAGTTGTTAAATCTTTTCATGCTCAGCTAACATCACGTGAACAAGTCCGTGAAATGGAGACCCCCAAAACCCCACTTTATATAGAGAAAACTGGGGTTTATGGTGGTATACATTATTTTTCTTATCTCTGCTCCAAGACATAGGTTGTGGGTACTCACTGAGGCGGTTCTAACGAGCACCCTTAGCCTATGTTTTGAGCATTTATAAGAAAAATATCAAGAATTTTCACCAGAAAAGTGGCCATTTTGGAGATGTGAAAAATGCACTATGTCGCACGGGTGAGTTATCGTAATGACTAAGCATGGGAATAAAAACCTACACATCACGTGAACAAGTCCGTGAAATAAGGACCCCCCTAAACCCCACTTTATATAGAGAAAACTGGGGTTTACAGGTGTAAACATTATTTTCTTTAGTTCTTCTCCAAGACATAGGTTGTGGGTACTCGTTAGAACCGCCTCAATGAGGCGGTTCTATCGAGCACACACAACCTATGTTAGGAGCATTTATAAGAAAAATATCAAGGATTTTCATCAGAAAAGTTGCCACTTTGGAGATGTGAAAAATGCACTATATTTTACGGGTGAGTTATGGTAATGAGATTGCATTGCAATAACACCTCCGTGTGACCTACTGCATTCTTTCATACCTCGAAAATGGTTATTGTTCTGATGAAATTTTGTCATATTTTACCTCCAGTCGAACTTCGATGGCTCGAACCCATTTGGGACCATGAAAACTTGTTCGAGACAGGGGTAGTTCGAGCCACTGAGGGTTACTGTCAGGACGCATACCGAAATACTTTTGGACATCTTTTCGGTGTTATATAATGAAAATGTATGCTGTGTGTACTCATTAGAATCGCCTCATCGAGGCGATTCTAATAAGTACACACAGCAAACATTTACAAGATAAAAGACTAAAATCTCCTGAAGTATCCCCCATTTTTTCTTAAGTAGACGATTTCCCGAGGGGCTCAAGAATGAGTTCGACTCAGCCATGGTAAACGAGCCATCAGAATTCGAGCCACTGAAGTTCTACTGTATTTTGTTTGTTTGAGTTGTGATTGAACGTGCACGTCAACACTATTTAGGTCATTTTTGAGACGTTTCCTCAGAATTTTATGGGTCTTTTATCCGACATTGAGATGACATGACATCTCAAGCCCAGCCACCCAATGAAAACTAAATGCTTATTATACCCCCGGCATACGAAGTATGCCATGGGGGTATATAGTTTTTGTCTTTTCCGTCTGTCTGTCTGTCTGTCCGTAAACAATTATTTTGTGTCAAAGATATCTCAGGAACTGCTTCTTATAGAAACTTGAAATTTTGCACACATGATCAGTATGACTACTTGTATTGTGGGAAAGAAAATAAGGGCCAAGGGGTCAGGCCTTTTAGAGTTATTTCCCTTTGTAGTTCTTGCTGTTTAATAGTGTATATTTTTATTTTGTGTCAAAGATTTCTAAATAACTACTGTACATAGAAACTTGAAATTTTGCAAACATGATCAGTATGACTAGTTGTATTGTGGGAAAGAAAATAAGGGCCAAGGGGTCAGGCCTTTTAGAGTTATTTCCCTTTGTAGTTCTTGTAAACAATTATTTTGTGTCAAAGATATCTCAGGAACTGCTTCACATAGAAACTTGAAATTTTGCACACATGATCAGTATGACTACTTGTATTGTGGGAAAGAAAATAAGGTCCAAGGGATCAGGCCTTTTAGAGTTATTTCCCTTTGTAGTTCTTGCTGTTTAATAGTGTATATTTTTATTTTGTGTCAAAGATTTCTCAATAACTACTGTACATAGAAACTTGAAATTTTGCAAACATGATCAGTATGACCAGTTGTATTGTGGGAAAAAAAATAAGGGCCAAGGGGTCAGGCCTTTTAGAGTTATTTCCCTTTGTAGTTCTGGTAAACAATTATTTTGTGTCAAAGATATCTCAGGAACTGCTTCACATAGAAACTTGAAATTTTGCACACATGATCAGTATGACTACTTGTATTGTGGGAAAGAAAATAAGGTCCAAGGGGTCAGGCCTTTTAGAGTTATTTCCCTTTGTAGTTCTTGCTGTTTAATAGTGTATATTTTTATTTTGTGTCAAAGATTTCTCAATAACTACTGTACATAGAAACTTGAAATTTTGCAAACATGATCAGTATGACTAGTTGTATTGTGGGAAAGAAAATAAGGGCCAAGGGGTCAGAGGCCTTTTAGAGTTATTTCCCTTTGTAGTTCTTGCTGTAGTGTATATTTTTATTATTTTGTGTCAAAGATTTCTCAATAACTACGGTACATTGAGACTTAAAATTTGGTAGCAACAACCAGTATGACTACTTGTATTGTGGGAAAGAAAAAAGGGGCCAAGGGACCAGGACCAGGGCTCTTGGAGTTATTTCCCTTTCTAATTCTTGCTGTTTTAAAATGTAATTTTCCTCATAACTTCTGTACCGGTCTCAATATTTTCTTGTAGTGTATATTTTTATTTTGTGTCAAAGATTTCTCAATAACTACTGTACATAGAAACTTGAAATTTTGCAAACATGATCAGTATGACTAGTTGTATTGTGGGAAAGAAAATAAGGGCCAAGGGGTCAGGCCTTTTAGAGTTATTTCCCTTTGTAGTTCTTGCTGTTTAATAGTGTATATTTTTATTATTTTGTGTCAAAGATTTCTCAATAACTACTGTACATAGAGACTTAAAATTTGGTAGCAACAACCAGTATGACTACTTGTATGGAATGTGGCCTGTATATGCAAAGAACCTTTTGCTATTGCCATTTTCAACTCAGGCGATGGCACTGGCCGGGGGTATACGTGCCCCACTGGGCACTTTGTCTAGTTTATATACATGTACACTTGACGGTTTGACTAACACCACTTTGTCTGGTCAGGCTTAGTCTTTCTAAGTGGTGCATCAGTACTCATGAGTGGTCAGTTTCAGCTCTGTGTGGAAGCAACACGCAGCCCAATCATTTACTAATTTGTACAAAAAACATAGGTTGTGGGTACTCGTTAGATCCGCTTCATCAAGGCGGTTCTAACGAGTACCCACAACCTGTCTTGGAGCAGAAATATGAAAAACATGAATACCCCTGTAAAACCCAGTTTTATCTGTATAAAGTGGGGTTTATGGAGTGTTCATGTCACGGACTTGTTCACATGATGCCCAAATCTGAAAAAAAAAAAAGCATTTGTCCTACTCATAAATATTAGAATGCCAACAATTGTCGACATTTTGCAATTCTTTGATCATGTAAAAATGCTTGCAAATAAGACTCCATTCTTGCCCAAACCTCCAAAAAATAGTATTTTTCCTGCTCATAGAATTTCAAATGCCCAAATTGTTGATATTTTTAAAATTCTTGAGCATATAAAATGCATATAAAAACACTCTTTTCTTGTCAAAATCAGCAGAAAACCCTGTTTGCTTTGCTAATAAATTTATAAAGTTGTTGACATTTGAAAATTTATGAGCAGGGCCAATTTTTGCTCAGTTGAACTGCGTACGAATAAAGTTTTATAACCTCGGGGTCAGTTACTATCGCATCACGAAAACATGCCTATATAATTTTGACTCCCTTGAACCCCACTTTTATATAGTAAAACTGGGGTTTCCGGGGTTGTACCTTATTTTTCTTATTTCTGCTCTAAAATATAGATTGTGGGTACTCGTTAGAACCGCCTCGATGAGGCGGTTCTAACGAGTGCCCAAAATCTTTAGTTTGAGCAGAAATAAGAAAAATCAAGGCGGTTCTAACGAGTACCCACAATCTATATTTTAGAGCAGAAATAAGAAAAATATCACAATTTTTTCATCATAAAATTGTCATTTTCCGGCGATTAAGGTGGCAATGTATTTGTATAGGCGTGTTTGCGTAATGGAGAGACATCAACGATGAAGTTCAGGGGGAAAATATATCAAAAGGAGGTTGAAGTTTTCAAAAACATGATATGCTACCTTTGTCATGTAGCTTTAACAAACAAGTATATTGAATTTGTTTAAAATGAGGTTTTACGTTTCCGTTAACACTATTTTGGTCATTTTGGAGACATTGCTTTCAGTTTTATGGGACTTTTACCAGCCGTTGAGATGAAATGATATCTCAAACCCCACGGCCAAACAAACCAACAGGCATGGAACCACTTTTCCTGGGCAGACTTAGACCTTCTTACGCTAACGAATCTTCTCGTGGACTCAGCGAATGTGCACATATTGACAGCACCTCCGCTCAGTCAATATTATTTGCCATTACGAAAACACGCCTATTCAAATATATTGAAAATTTTACCATCAAAAAAATGAAAATTTTCCTGTAAAAAAATCTGATATTTTTCATAATTCTGCTTAAAACATAGATTGGGGGTACTCGTTTAAAACCGCCTCGACGAGGCGGTTCTATCGAGTACCCGCAATCGATGTTTTTGTACACTGTATGTAAAAATGAAAACTTGGTAGTTCATTCAAAGGTCAGATAGGTTTAGATCAAAGGTCAGATAGGTTTCATTCAAAGGTCAGATAGGTTAAGATCAAAGGTCAAATAGGTTTCATTCAAAGGTCAGATTGGTTTCATGAAAACACGCTTATATAAATTTAAATCCCACTTTTATTTAGTAATACTGGGGTATACTTTTTTTCTAACTTTTTGTTTAAAACATACATGTAATTGTGGGAACTCGTAAGAACCGCTCGAGGCGGCTCTACATGTAACGAGTTCCCACAATCTTTGTTTTGGAAAACATAAAGTGTGGGAACTCGTAAGAACCGCTCGAGGCGGCTCTAACGAGTTCCCACAGGCTATGTTTTTGAGGAGAAATATAAAAAAATATCAGAATTTATATAAAAAAATGTTCAGTTTTCTGTGGAAAAAATTTCAATACATTTGAATAAGCTTGTTTTCGTAATGGCGGCTTTATATTTATAAACTTTTTTTGAGTTATACAGTCGAACCGCGATGCCTCGAACACCGATGGCTCGTTTGCCATGGATGTGTCGAACCCGTTCTTGAGCCCCTAGCGAAATCCTCTGCATAAGAAATAGTGGGGGATAATTAAGGAGATTGTAGTCTTCTATCGTGCAAATGTATGCTGTGTATACTCATTAGAATCGCCTCGATGAGGCGATTCTAATGAGTACACACAGCATACATATTCATCATAGAACACCGAAAAGATGTCTAAAAGTATCTCGTTATGCCTCATGACAGTAACCCTCAGTGGCTCGAACTACCGCTGTCTCGAACAGATTTTCCAGGTCCCAAAGGTGTTCGAGCCATTGAAGTTCGACTGTATAGTTATTTTATTATAGTTCGCCTTTGAATGTGTGCTTTGATTTGGATAGCCAAACTGTCCTTTTGGCTTTCCGCTAGTGATATTATCTTTAGGGTCTAGTTATTTCATGTTCTTGTACTCGATGGGGTGGTTCTAACTTGTGCCCACAATCTATATTTTTAGCAGTAATTCGAAAAATATCACATTTTTTCATCTTAAAATCTTCATTTTTTCGGAAATAAAAGTGGCAATGTATTTGTATAGGCGTGTTTGCGTAATGTTTCCGCTAGTGATGTTCCCTTTAGGGTCTAGTTATTTAATGTTCGTGTTTCTTTCCTTGGGAAATGTGGGTTACTTAAATGGATTCCTGATCATGCCTTCACTTCTCTTTTAATCTATCTCTTGGCCTTGCACTATGATTAACCCTCCGTATTTTTAAGGGGAATGGTAACACTTTCAGGGGAGGCAACTCCCAGTCTACACTCAGAGACAAGCAGTCGCAGTCCTTGATTGTTTATCGCGGTCAATTTTACTTCAAGAGGGCATTCAGAAAACACATTGTTGATTTTAATGCCGAAGAAACAGAAACGTTTCAGGTGAAAAATTGTGATATTTTTCTTTTTTCTGCTCGTAATATAGATTGTGAGTACAAGTTAGAACCGCTTCATCGAGGCGGGTCTAACGAGTACCCACAATATATATCTATATTTTAGAGCAGAAATAAGAAACATAAGTTTTTCTATATGAAAGTAGGGTTCAATTCAAGGTGTGTGTGTGTGTGTGGGGGGGGGGGGGGGGGGGGCGTCAGAATTATTTAGGCGTGTTTTCGTGATGGAGATCCGCCCTGTCAAATCCGTTTGTTTTTCACTAGGGTGATACCTTGACTGCATGTTGATATTTAACAACAAAAACAAAAACATATAATCGGATTGATTAAGACTGTCATATCATCTTTATCTAAATGCCACTCCTAAATTATGGGCTTGGTGCAGCTGGGTCCTGAAGTCGTATATCAGAAGCGTCATGTGCGGTAAATCTGTTTTGATACAATTAATAACCTTATCAATATACACGATTTATTAAATGTTAATTATATATTGTCGAAAACAGATGTCGCCTGCAACTTAAGACAGGGCCGTAAGGAAAATGAAATGTAATACATACCGAACAAGAAAAAGAAATATAAAAAAGAAGAAAAAGACGTCCATAGTGTTTTCTTTCTGTTAATGTGATAATACCCTCTTTCATATTATTTTTTTTTCTAATGAGATGCGTTACGCAAAATGTCTGTATGGTAATGTACGCAACACGTTCACATGTCCGTGTAAAGAAACCCCCTTAAACCCCATTTTATAGAGAGAAAACTGGGTTTACAGTGAAATACATCATTTTTCTTATTTCTGTCCCAAGACATTGCTTGTAGGTACTCGTTAAAACCGAATGATTGAGGCAGTACAAACGAGTCTAATTAAACTAAATTTAAAGCAAAAGTGAAAAAAATATCACAGATTTTCAGAAAAAAAAAATCAACATTTTTGAAATATGAAAGAAAACATTTGTCACTATTTCGATAACATACCCGTGTAACATAGTGCATTCTTTC
This sequence comes from Lucinisca nassula, assembly GCA_963580285.1. NCBI lineage: Eukaryota > Metazoa > Mollusca > Bivalvia > Lucinida > Lucinidae > Lucinisca > Lucinisca nassula. The sequence goes on along the minus strand of OY757011.1, from coordinate 92,824,207 downwards.
GTATCTCCAAAACGGTTAATTTTCTGATGAAAATTTGTGAGATTATTCTTATTTGTACTCGTTAGAACCGCCTCATTGAGGCGGTTCTAACGAGTACCTACAACCTATGTCTTTGAGCCGAAATAAGAAAAATAATTCTTGCCCCGTATACCCTAGTTTTCTCTTTTTAAAGTGGGGTTTAGGGGGTGTTCATTCCAAGGACTTGATCACGTGGTGAAATTATCAAATAAATATTTGTTCATCAGATGTCAGTATATTCCTGTAAAACCCATGTCCCTCTATAAAAAGTGAGGTTTAAAGGAGCGTTAAGGGGAATGGGAACACCTTCCGAGGAGGCAACTCCTGCAAAAGTATGTTTATCTCCCATGTCAGTAGGGATCAACTCCTAAAGGAAAAAAAAAACTTTCCTTTAAGAGTAGACCCTTTTTTTCAGTTGGACAGGGCTTACTGAAAAGCGTACAGGAAGTCCCGAAAATTGTCTCCCTTTTTAAAATGGCGGAAAAAGATGCCCGGTGTTCCCATTCCCCATAATTACATGTATACGGACACGTTATCGTCATGGTGCGGATGTGTTTTCGTAATGGCATAGGGAAGCGTCTAATCGGAGTCTTTCCTGTGTACTGTATATATCTTAGACTCGTGGTCATTTCAACCGAAAATCATGGAACAAATCGTTTCATAAATTTCACATAATATGACCACGAGTGAAAGATTATGTTATCATATTGCACTTCCAGGTCCACTTGCTCAAAGCATCGTTAGCTCAGCGAGCTCGTTAATGGTCAAATTGTTAAATACTCTTGCAAGTGCAATATCTATTTTTTATTTTTGCTGAAAAAAAATGTGAGCAGCTTTTGCATACGCAAAAGCTACTTACATTTTTTTGCAGCAAACTGGCTCCTATATCGGATTTTATTGTGAAAGAAGCTCAAACGAATTTCAATTGGTAACATAGCCTATACAATTACATTGTAAACTTGACTGCCGAAAAAATGATCTAGAATTTGATTGGACGATGAAGATGCTATGACGTCATCACCACTGTTACATGTGTGATCGGAAATAGAAGTGTAGGCAATGATCAGAAACTGTTTGCTATTGTTTTCTTGTGTCAATTTTAGCTTTAAAGTCATTTTGTTTTAATTTTTGTCAAATAACGGAGAGAAAGTAATATAAATATAAATAATAAAGGAAAATTAATGTATTCAACGTGCATCTTTGTAAGAACAGCACTGGGTCAAACGCAATGAAAGCTTACTTTGCTCGCGATCATTTGCTCATGATCCGATGCGGTTCATAGTACAGTTCATACTACAATGAACGTTAACAATTACACCACAACCTCGTTATAACACGGTTCATTATAACACGATTTGGATATAACGCGGTTTCAAGATGGATCTTAAAAATGTGAAGATTATATAGAAAAATGACCATTTATTTTTATATAATCTTCACATTTTTGTTTGGATATAACACAGTTGTTTAACTAACACGGTTTCTGCTTTGGACCCCATTAATAGTGTTATAAAGAGGTTGTGGTGTGCCACCTTTTTAAATGCAATCATTTCCTTTCAATTTTGTTTATTTGTTTGATTTGAGGTTTAACGTCCCCGTCAAGACTCTATAGGTCATTTCGGAGACGTTGCTTCCAGTTTTGTGAGACTTTTACCCAACACTGAGATGAAATGACATCTCAAGCCCTGTCGCCCAATGAAACCAATAGGGTTTATAAGCATGGACAGTCCGTCTCGCACCGCTTTGTCTGGGCAGGCTTAGATCGTCTAAACTGTGTGCGGTCGGTTTTAGCTCTGCGTGGAAGCATCATGTAGCCCATCTATTTCTTCAAGGCCCGATGGGCGGGGACCGAATATGAAAACTGTGTGCTATCATTTTCTTGTGTCATTTTAGCTCTTAAGCCATTTATTTGTTTAGTTTTGTATTTGTTTGTTTGATTTGAGGTTTAACGTCCCCGTCAACACTGTAAAGGTCATTTTGGAGACGTTGCTTCCAGTTTTGTGGGACTTTTACCCGACACTGAGATGAAATGACATCTCAAGCCCTGTCGCCCAATGAAACCAATAGGGTTTATAAGCATGGACGGTCCGACTCGCCCCGCTTTGCCTGGGTAGGCTTAGATCCTCTTAACTGTTTATCAGTACTCGTGTGCGGTCGGTTTCAGCTCTTTGTTTGATTTGAGGTTTAACGTCCCCGTCAACACTGTAAAGGTCATTTTGGAGACGTTGCTTCCAATTTTGTGGGACTTTTACCCGACACTGAGATGAAATGACATCTCAAGCCCTGTCGCCCAATGAAACCAATAGGGTTTATTAGCATGGACGGTCCGCCTCGCAACGCGGTTCCTGGACAGGCTTAGATCCTCTAAGCGGTTTACCAGTACTAGTTTGCGGGTCGCATTCAGCTCTGCGTGGAAGCATCATGCAGCCCATATATTTCTTCAAGCCCTCTGAGTGGAAGCATCATGCAACCCATCTATTTTCTTCAAGCCCCGACGGGCAGGGACCGAATATGAAAACTGTTTGCTATTGTTTCTTGTGTCATTTTTTTTAGCTCTAAAGCCATTTGTTTGTTTACTTTTGTAGAATAATGGAGGGAAAGTAGTATAAATATAAGTAATAAAGGTAATTTATAGAACAGTTCATGCTACAATGAACGTTAACAATTACACCACAACCTCGTTATAACACGGTTCAATATAACACGATTTGGATATAGCAAGGTTTCAAGATTGTCATTTTTTATATAATCTACAAATTTTTGTTTGGATATAACAATGTTGTTCAACTGACACGGTTTTTGCTTTGGACCCCATTCATAGTGTTATAAAGAGGACGTGATGTACCGCCTTTTTAAATGTTATCTTTTCGTCTCAATTTCTGAGCAGAAATAAGAGAAGTTTACCCCACAATACCACAATGTTCCCCTGGCAACGTTTTCCGTGCAAACGTGGGTTTACCTTGAAAATCTAATTACATGTACAGAGATTCCTAATGTGATGAAACTGCTTTTAAGCTAATGAGGCTAACATCCATTTAATATTTTGGTACATTGTTGCGTCAACAGAAAACCGATCCCCAAACGGCGGAACTTTATTTGCAGAACACTTAATGGCACATATGGCCAATCGACATATTGACAGTAATGTTGTTTGATTTCCGGGCTTGTGTTTAGCTTTCTCAGTGTTTCATGCATTTTGTTACCATATGTGTATACCCTTGACAGATAATATCGTTTTACTCTAAAGAATTTGTAGCATTTTGATTTGATAGCGAAGGGCAATTAATTTCCATGCACCCTGCGAGCAATATAGGGTGCGATGTCTGCTAGCTTGGATTTGCCACACGAAAGCAAAATAATACTACAATAATTTTTAGGTAATAAATAACAAAACAAAAGTTTCCTGCGGTACTTTATGATTTCACCGCATTTTGTTTCAGAACTAATCCCGGCGGATTTTCATTTTGTCCTGATCCCGAAAATGTCGGTAGGAGCTTTACTGTATATTGATACAAGTGGGGAAACATGGGATCATATTCCCCGCCTCAAAGCGCGATCACCAGAGACAGGTACTGTTGCCCGTGTGGCCAGATGACTAAAGATTGCCGTGTTTTTGGCTTGTAATGAATAGCTTGTTTTTATTTTCGTAAAATCGTTCTTCGATCTAAAAAGATTGGGCACAACAGAATTGTTATAAGACAGACTGAATGCATGGAATATGTAGTTAGCGCAATCACGGTTGATAACTTTGCTACCCTTTTTAATTGCGGTCCGGTGGGTCAGGCCTCAGATTCTATGACGGTTCCAGCATAAAGGCTTGATCATTGCCTCTACTCCTATTATTTTTAGAATTAAAATCTAATTTTATGTAAGGTTGGTTGGCACCTGATGCTCTGTCTCTGTTCGGTCCATGGGAGTCTAACTGTTGGTTTTCTTCCGCTCCAGCATTTCAGGTATTTCATGCTGTCGAGTCCTCACCGTTGTTTCAGCTCTGTGGTTGTTTGATTTTTGTAATCTCGGAGATGGTGCACTAATACGTCACGAAGCCTTCACGCGGACTGACAAAAATATTTGTCTAAATCGCGACGGAAGTAAGGACAAGGATTGCGGTCGCGTAAAATCGATTTAAGACCCCCCCACCCCTGCCTCAGTGAAATACTTTTCATTGATCGTTCCAAGGCGGTTCCTCTGTCGCGGTTTATTTTTGTTACAGTTCGTCTTTGAATGTATGTTTCGCTTATATCTTTTTGTTTTGAATAGCCAATTGACTATTTTGTGGGAAAGCAATTCTCCTTTTGGCTTTCCGCTGCGGGTCTACATGTAGCTATTTCATGTTTGTATTTCCTTCCATTTGGCGCCTCTGATAGGAGGTGTGGGATAATTGTATCGATTCCCGATCATTGCCTTCACTTCTATTTTAAAATGCAGTAGGCTATGCCATAAGTGAACAGCCACAAGGTACGATATATCTAGACAACCACATAATTGTACAGAAACATAATTTGTTGAAGTATATAACTTTAAATATACATTGTATATGACAAATGTTGGCATGAAAGAAAGTAAAGAGGTGCTTTGGGTGGTTGGCTTGGTAAAGCTACCTCTGAATGCCAGTGCTCACAGCTCTGCCCAGATCATAAATGGCCTATCTGACTCTAATCATACTTGTCATAACTGATCGTCTGGGCCTTCATTAGCGTCATTTACAAATTTCCTTTGATTCTATTTGGAAAGATTATAGCCGGTTGCAGATACATTGTTGTACATAACACATATGTCTGTAAGATTTACTGATATGTCCAGCAAACCGATGCAGATTTTAAATAATGCAAATGTAATCTTATGATCATCGTCTGTATTACTGATTATACTGGACTAAAATTGTATTTTGCCACTAAGATGACAAATTATAATATTACGTAGTAAGTAATGACAACAGCAACCATATTTAAATACCTTATATTGGACCAAAATGATATTTTGCACTAAGATGAAAAATAATAATATTAAATATTAAGTAATGATAACAAATAAAGTGCCAATAAATCTGTGTTCTTGTTTCGGAATAATATGTTTTGTATTGTCGTACGATTCAATTCTCACCAAGTTATAGTTTGTGTTCATAAAACAGTTCTATTGAATAAAGTCTGCACTGTCCAATACTTCTGTCAATTCCTCAAAATGGAAGGACAATAGCTGGTATTATTTTCGAAGTAAAAACTGAACGTTACAATGGCATTTGTGTCACATGGGAAAATATTACATTTTGTATAGAAAACTCAAACAGATAAATAATAAAACTATAATTAAAATTGTGTAACCAGACTCAACACTGCTTTTAAGTTAATGAAGGTAAAGTTCCTGTCATTATAATTGTTAATATATTGATTTTCCCGCATTAGATGAATTGAAAACAGTTTCGGATGCCTGACAATCAAAAGATAAAGCATGTTAAAGGGGTGTTTCAAAACATTTGAATTCGCAATAAGATTTTCAACCTGGGACATAGTCATTGATACATTATTTTTGAATAGTTTAATAGTCAAAATGAACAAAATCATTCATTAACCTTATTAAACAGCACTCGTGTTATTTGTTTTGTTTGTTTTGGAGTTTAACGGCCCAGTCAACACTATTTACGTCATTTTTTGAGCCGGTCAGTTTACCTATCCACACTTTCCTGCGCATGCTTATACGTAAGCGGTTAACCAGAACAGTGCACATTCTTTCGCCAGAAACTGACAAAGGCCCTTAATGAATCAGCGGAAGGGAAACCAGTCAGACGCGCATTCGACTGTGCTACCGAGGCCGGCCCTCGCACTCGTGTTATATCATTATTTCCAAAATCTCGGCCATACCTGTTTCGGCATTTACTCCTTTTCTTCGTTCGGGTCGATGGGCATGGTGGGCGAAGCTTGCTTACCAAGTAATGCTTACTATCCGCGGACGCCTGATTACACTCTTCTGGAGTCCATGTCTGTTGATCTGAACATTGATATTTGCCATTTTGTCTATGGATTAGTGATTTTGGATTAACGCTTTGGTACTACGATCTAAACTACTTACTATTCTTTTTTTCTGAAAGTTTGTGATTTAACGTATGACATTTGTTTGTTTGTTTGATTTGAGGTTTAACGTTCCCGTCGACACTGTATAGGTCATTTTGGAGACGTTGCTTCCAATCCAATTTTGTGGGACTTTTACCCGACATTAAGATGAAATGACATCTCAGGCCCTGCCGTCCAATTAAACCAATATAGTTCATATGCATGGACGGTCCAACTGGCATCACAATTCCTGGGCATGCTTAGAACCTCTAAGCAGTTTACCAGTACTCGTTTCGAGGTTGTTTCTGCTTTGCATCGTGCAGCCCAATCTATTTCTTCAAGCCCCGATGGGCGGGGCCGAACGTATGGTAGCGATCTTCTTCGAGCGTTTTCTTGCGTCTTTCTAATATGAACAAATGTGACGTCACCTTTCACGGTTAGATGAAGGCCAACGTTTTATGCACTTAGCGCGGAACTCTTTGATCCAACTGTCGGGTTTCTTCTGTTCTGGCGTCAGATTGATATGTTGAGTCATCAACCTTGATATTAACCATTGTCTTAGTTCCTGCACTGTTGCAAATCTATGTATGCTGTTGTCATTACTGGCATTCCCCCATGCGACTAAACGTCGTGCTATTGTTATTTCGTTGGACTCTGCATTGGATCTGAGGGGCAAGGGTCGAAGATTCGTAAACTCTCGAGACATTACGATAACATATCAGTATGACATAGAGGATTCTTTCTTATCTCCAAAAATGGCTACTTTTCAGAAGAAAATTTGTGATATTTTTCTTATTTATACTCCAAACATAGGTTGTGGGTGCTCGTTAAAACCGCCTCATATAGGTTGTGGGTGCTCGTTAGAACCGCCTCAATGAGGCGTTTCTAACGAGTACCAACAACCTATGTCTTGAATCAGAAATAATAAAAATAATGTAAACCCATGTAAACCCCAGTTTTCTCTATATAAAGTGGGGTTTAGGAGGCCTTCATGCGGACTGAACAAATTATTTGTCTTAATCGCGACGGAAGTAAGGGTGAGGATTGTGGCCACGTAAAATCGATCTAAGCCCCGAGTGGAATTCGTTTCCGCTGACCTTTCCAAGGCGGTTCTTCTGTCGCGGTTTGTTTTTGTTATGGTTTGTCTTTGGGTGTTTGTGTCGCTTATATTATTTTATTTTGGATAGCCTATTGGCCATTTTGTGGGAAAGTAACTGTCCCTTTGGCTTTCCGCTATTGATGTTTCCAATAGGGTCTGTTGTTTCATGTTTGTGTTTTTTTCCCTTTGGTGTCTCTGATGGGAGCTGTGGGTTAATTGTATCGATTCCTGATCATTGCCTCCACTTCTATTTCACAGGTATGTTCATTGCACGGACTTATTAACATGATGATGACGCTCCCAACCACAATTACCCAACCGAGTCGTTTTGTTGCCCGTCCCAATGCGATAGTTTCTTTGCTAATACGTATATGCTGATCTGCATTTTGTGCTGAGGCACGTGATTTAATACATGCCTTAATGTCGCTGGGTCTTTCCCCTCATTCGGTGGCCAGGACAGTTTTTCCTTATTTGTTTAGGCAAACAGGGATAATTGTTTTAAGTCTGAATGGGTACTCAGGATGATTTTATATTTACCGTTCGTTATGTACGAAGACACATTTTGCTAAGGTATGCATACGCATACATATGTACATGCCCATTAAATCTTCAGCTCTTAGCATTTGTTTTAATTATTGAAGCAACAGGAACTAAACCAACAACAAACAATTCTGAAACGACCCTCATTACACTCATATTAATCCATTAAAGCCTGTCGTCCCCTGAATGGGATACAGTATACAGCCAGGCCAGGTGCCTCTTTAAGAGGCGCTTAATCTGCGATACACTGTTTGCTTTTAGAAAGTGTTTAATTTGTAACACTCCAAATACTGAAATTAACTGGACATGGAACTGTCCAAAGCTGCAATGTGGATATTCTATTCCTAATATGTGGGTTAAAAAGCACTTACCGTAATCTATTGATTTAGACTGTTGAATGTTGTTTCTTCAATTTTATTATCATATTCCACAACCAACTGACAATGCGTCACAAGATGCTTGTTTTGCTGTCACTGATCTTTTTGACTGGCTTTAGCGAATGTTCAAAGAGTGCAAAATCTGTCGATTTAATAAATAAATTTGTTGATGATCCTAAAGTTAGTCAACGACCCGGACTTGATAACAATACACCAGTGGTTGTAAATATTTCATTTAATCTTGTGGCGATTGTAGAATTGAATGAAGTTAAAGGTTACATTTCAACGATTGGCTTTTGGAATATAGTTTGGATGAATGAGCACGTGACATGGAATTCGTCAGAGTATGAAGGTATCCAGTCTATTGTGACTGATTCCAACCATTTCTGGAAACCAGACCTCATGATAGGCAATCCTGCAGAAGAAATATATAATTTGGAGGAGAACTTTTCTAAGGTTAAATATTATAGTAATGGCTCAGCTCTTTGGCGACCTGGAAGTGTGACTAAATCGTACTGCTATATCGAATTACCGGGCTATCCTTTTGATATGCATACGTGCTTCATAAGAATAATTTCTTGGGGAACTACGCCAACAGAAGTATCATTACAATCATCACGTGACACCATAGAAACCACGTTTTATTCCAAAAACACTGAGTGGGATGTGACAGGAACTTCAGCTTCTGTCTATATCCTTGACAATGCTATGTCAATGGCTGTTTTTAATATCAATCTTAGTAGAAAGTCCATTTTTCTTGTTGTGAATGTGCTGATACCGATTGTGTGTCTTAGTGTCCTAAATTCGGTGGTATTTTTGCTACCGCACGACTCGGGTGAAAGAGTGTCCTTTTCTGTCACTGTGTTGCTTTCCTTTACGGTGTTTTTGAACGTGATAGGAGACAATGTTCCAAAGGCATCCACACCTTTACCACTCTTGTGTTATTATGTTATCACCGTGGTAGTCTCTGGATGTGTCATTACGCTACTCGCAATTCTGTCTCAGAGAATTCAGCTAATGTATGGAGAGGAACCTGCCCCAGAATGGCTTGTAACTTCGATTAATATTTGCAAAAAGCGAAAATCAAACAGCGGTAAAGAAAAATTAGAATATGCCGAAAACAAAGCAACTGACGAACTTCACACATGGCGACAAATAACTCGGAGACTCGATACCGTTTTATTTTTGATTTTCTTCACGTTATCTATTGCCGTTGCTTTGGGGTTCTTAATAACTATGATGAGTACTGGTATGCCGAAATACCTGAATATAGTGCCATAAAGACAACATACATGTACTTGTAACCCAAATACCCTTAACAGTGTATTTCCGGACATTTTAACAATTTAAACATATACACGTAACAAGGACAGGACTCTACCATTTTAAGGAGTTTCTGGTTAATTTCAGTTTTGTTAGTTATAAAAATTTAGGGCAATATTTAGGAAAAAATAAACAAGACTTACTCGCAGAAAACAGTGTTGCACAGTGCATAAATCGGAATAAAACTTACTAACTTACAGTTAAATAAAACAACATTCTGTGATGTGTTTAAAAGGTCTCAGTTGCAGAATTGAAGAAGTTTTAACAAGACAACTGGTTATCACATGAATTGGCAAGACTGCTAGGTACAGGGCACATGTTTTTGTAATCAAAACACAGACACAATGTGAGTGAAGGCAATGATCAGAAATCAACATAATTACCGTACACCTTCCATTCAAGACACTAACCCATTGTATACTAGTGGACTATTCCATTGCTATATGTTTGACAAGTCCATTTGTCATATAAGGGGTGTCAGCCTATTTTTTAGTTTTTATTCTATTTTTGATGGAAAATTCTGTTAGCAAATAGTGCAGGACCTGATCAGACGCCACTGTGGCGTCTGATCTGGGCCTATACTGTTTGCCAAGGTACCCCTTTAGGGGCTTCCCGCATGCAATGGGCTATAGGAAAGAAATACAAAGCATAGAGCAAGGGCACCGCCATTAAAACATTACGTTATTAGAAAGCCAAAAGGACAGTTTCTTTCCCACGACATAGCCAAACGGCTGTCCAAAATAAAGTATATTACCAGCACTTATAAGGACAGTGATGTTTTTATGTCCTACTATTATCTTACTATATAGGGCCGTTTACCCAAGGACTGGCCTCATGTGGTCAGTTTATATCGACGACGTGGCTCTCTTAAGTAAAAAAGACAAGCAGCTTCTTCAAAATGGACAAAATCGTTGAAAAAGCAGAGATTCAATATTTGCATAAATATTTAACACATAAGGAAATCCATAATGATATGGTTGCAACACTATGCTACCGTGAAAAGGTGGGTGGCGGAATTTAAGTGCGACAGACAGAACATTGAGGCTGATCCCCGTCCTGGAAGGCCTATCAATGTTGCAACCCCAGAAATGGTCAAAAAGGGCCATGATATTGTTATGACTGACAGACGACTCACAGAACGATATATAGCCAGTAAAGTTGCCATTTCACAGGAAAGAGTACATTCCATTCTGACACAAGATCTTAAAATGTGAAAGTTTTCGGCCGATGGGTACCAAAATAAAAAAGCTAAAAGGTTGCCTTTGGAAACAAAGAACACATAAAAGAACGAAAATCGGAGACATTGTTTTATTGAGTCTCTTCATACACAGCAATATAGGTTGCAAGGCTGCATACGCCTCCTGGTATCGGCTTAAGCGATATTCGATTTTCAAAGTTACCAGAATGGGTACAATGATCCAAAAGGAAAGGAAAATATAATCTGCACTATGATGAAGCACGAAGAGAATTTTTTACGGCCGCCACACGGCACTTAACACCAGCTGGAATTTCAGGCAACCACTTTCAGGCCGACATTGACGTCATATACGCAGTGGATGACGTTTTGAACAGCCAATGAAAGGAGTTCTTTAAAACCTTAAACACCGCTGGCAAAAGTGTATAGATACTGAAGGGGAGTATGTTGAAATATAATACAATATGTCCGACAAAATTCAAATCCTTCAATATGAGGCTCACAACTTATCAAACAGCCCTCGTACATGCAAAGACAAACAATGAAAAAATTAAACCAAATTAGAAGCATCACACCATTAATTAACTACAGCAGATAGCACTGAACGGTCTATTGTCTTTCAAGAGGGTCTGAACATGGACCTTGATTGTTTAGTTAAAATAGAAGGAAGGCAATGATCAGGAATCGATTCAGTTAACCCACAGCTCCAAACAGGGTCACCAAAGGGAAAGAAACACGAACATGAAACAACTAGACCCTAATGGAAACATCAATAGCGGAAAACACAAAAGGACAGTTACTTTCCCTAAAAGGCCACTTGGCTATCTTAAACAAAATAATATAAGCGATACACACACTCAAAAACAAGCCATAACAAAAATAAACCACGACAGAAGAACAGCCTTGAAACGGTCAGTGAAACAACTTCCACTGGGGGTGGGGTGGGGGCTAATTTTTTTTTACGTGGCCACAATCCTCGCCCTTACTTCCGTCGCTATTTAGACAAACGATTTGTTTAGTCCGCATGAAGGCCTCCTAACTCATCAGTGCCACATCTCCGTGAACACAAAAGTCAAACAACCATAAAGAGATGAAACAGCGATGAGCGAAAGGAAACCAATAGTTAGACTCAGATGGGCTCGACCAGAGACACAGCATCAGGCACCAACCAAAATCCCCTTACATAAAATTAGATTCTCTCTAATTCTTAGTAAGGCTTTACGCTGGAACCGTCATAAAATCTGAGGCCTGACCCACCGGCGTGCAATTAAAGAGGGAAGCAAAGTTGTCAACCGTAATTTAGTTAACAACCATGCATGCAGTCCGTCGTATAACATTTATGTTGTACCCATTTAACCGTTAATTCAATTTATCATATAAATCGGGTCTGAGAATGCAATGACGCCAAGTAAGAAATTTGGCAATCCACTAGTGGATCAAATATGCAAATTGGTTAGATACGCCCCGAAACGTTACATGTACGACGTCCTTAACAACGTCGCGTTTACTGATTGTGAAATATTGACAATTTTGCAGAACAAAGTGTAAATAGAATGCGTTGTAAATGTCATATGATAAATAGAATGTTGCATTCGTGCTCATGTATTATTGAATTTATTAAACCAGTTGAGGAACAAGAGGACCAAGCTAGCTTGGTCCTGTATCGCTCACCTGAGCTAACAGATTCAAAGTTTAAGGAAGTGCCAACCTTTACTGAAGGCTTTATAGGAGGACATGGTGATGACAGGGTAAGCATTTTCTGAAAACCAAGTAGAATGTAACTCTATGATAAACAGGCTGACCTCACCGGTTTTCAAACTCATTCAAGCTTTTATTCCTGACTTGCTAAGAAGATCCGATCTAAACTCAAGTGGCTATGGTGATGACAAGTTCAAAAACAAGTTTTCAAACTCCTCCAAGCTTTCTGCCTGACTTCCTTGTTTGTAAGTTTCATCAAGATCCGTTCAAAACTAAAGGGGCAGCAGTGATGACAATGTAGAAAATAAGCATTTTCAGCAATCAAAGGCACGTCACTCTATGTTAAATGTGCCGACTTGGCCGGTATTCGAATTCACCTGAGGTTTTATTCCCAGCCACCTTACATGTAAATTTCAGAAAAATCCGATCAGACTTGGCCAGCATTCAAACTCATCCAAGATTTTATTCCCAGCCACCTCACATATAAGTTTCAGAAAAATCCGATCAAAACTGAAGGGGCTACGGTGATGACAAGGTCAAAATTTGGCATTTTTAGCAATCAAAGGGATGTTACTCTAAAATAAATGAGCCGACCTGGCTAGTTTTCGAACTCATCCGAGGTTTCATCACAGCCACCTTACATATAAGTTTCAGAAAAATCTGATCAAAACTGAAGGGGCTACGGTAATGACAATGTCAAAAATCAACATTTTACGCCATCAAAGGGATATAACTCTGCGATAAATGGGCTGACTTGGCCTGTTTTCGAACTCATCCAAGATTTTATCACAAGCCACCTTACATATAAGTTTCAGAAAGATCCGATCAAAACTGAATGGGCTACCGTGATGACAAGGTAAAAAAATCGGCATTTTCAGCAATCAAAGGGACGTAACTCTATGATAAATGGGCCAACTTGGCTGGTAGTCCAACTCATCCGAGGTTTTATCTCCATTCACCTTACATATAGATTTCAGAAAGATTAGATCAAAACTGCAGGGGCTACGGTGATGACAAGGTAAAAAATCGACATTTTAAGCCATCAAAGGGACATAACTATATAGTAAATGGGGCAACTTGGCCGGTTTTCGAACTCATCCGAGGTTTCATCCCCAGCCACCTTACATATAAGTTTCAGAAAGATCCGATCAAAACTGAAGGGGCTACAGTGATGACAAGGTCAAAAATCAACATTTTCAGCAATCAAAGGGACCTTACTCTATGATAAATAGGCCACCTTTGCTGGTATGCAAACTTATCCGAGGTTTTATCCCCAGACACCTTGCATATAAGTTTCAGAAAGATCCGATCAAAACTGAAAGGGATACGGCGATGACAAGGTCAAAAATCGGCATTTTCAGCAATCAAAGGGACGTTACTCTTTGATAAATGGACAACTTTGCTGGTTTTCAAACTCATCCGAGATTTTATCCTCAGCCACTTTAAATATAAGTTTCAGAAAGATTCGATCAAAACTGAAAGGGCTACAGTGATGACAAGGTTAAAAATCAGCATTTTCAGCAATCAAAGGGACGTTACTCTACTATAAATGGGCCGACTTGGTCAGTTTTCGAACTCATCCGAGATTTAATCCCCAGCCACCTTACATATAAGTTTCAGAAAGATCCGATCAAAACTGAAGGGGTACGGTGATGACAATGTCGAAAATCGGCATTTTCAGCAATCAAAGGGACGTAACTCTATGATAAATCGGCGGGCTCGGTCGGTTTTCGAACTCATCCGAGGTTTTATCCCCATCCACATTACATATAAGTTTCAGAAAGATCCGATCAAAACTGAAGGGGCTACGGTGATGACAAGGTCGAAAATTGGTATTTTCAGCAATCAAAGGGACGTAACTCTATGATAATTGGGCTGACTTGGCCGGTTTTCGAACTCATCCGAGTTTTCATCCCCAGTCACCTTACATATAAGTTTTAGAAAGATCCGATCAAAACTAAAGGCGCTACGGTGATGACAAGCATTTTCCCATAGTAAGTCTATGGGACCTTGTGGTTACCATAGGAACCAAAGTTTTAGAGCGATTTCGAAAAAAAGTTTATGTCATCAATGCCCCACCAGAGGCATGCTACATATGAGAGATGATTGAGATCAGCCTGCAGGGTACAGAGATATAGCTGCTCAAAAGTGACGACGGACGACGGAGGACCCACTATACTATAAGCTCCCCTGGAGCCTTCGGCCAGGTGAGCTAAAAATGATAAAATGCGAGGCTAATTAATTCATTTATTCATGAACACTCATATAATATACTATTGACATGTTGCAGATGACGTCACACACCTGCAGTGAGACACCCAGGCTCATGTCAAACATACTTTAATGTACGTTCCTAGTAAATGAATTTCTTGTCTCTTTGAAAATTATGACCAACACCTGCCTGGTGTGTCCATTATGGCGGATCAAGGGAGAGTAATCTTACAACAATGCTGTGCCTGCAACCTCTCAATATGAAAAAAACTTTCCGATATTGGCGGATCTCTTATGTTAATTGCGCTCTGGTTATTCGTCAGTGATATTTATATTGATAACAGCATAGAAAGCTTGCAATATTGTTACATGTCATGTCAAACGAATCAGCGATTTGATCGAAAGTCCTTTGCATCTTCTTTTCTGTTAGATCACCCTTTGCATTTTCCTTGGCATTAAGGAACTCGTCTGACGCCTCTGCTTGCACATTGATTTAGATAACAACCATCTGAGGTTGAAAAGCTTTTGATCATAGCAATATCTATTTGGTATAACATTGTCAACAGCATGGCGTTCTGGTAGAAGCCCCGTCTGGTCAAGTTATAGAGGATCTTACATGAGTGTTAATGTATTATTGAATTTATTAAACGAATTGAGGAAAAGGGATAAAATTCGAGGCTTTGTCGAGCATTTTATCCCCTTTCGTCAACGAGTTTAACGAATTAAATAATACATGAGCACGAATGCAAGATTCTATTTATCATATGACATTTAAAACGCATTTTATTCACGATTGTTTATAAAAATATCAATATTCCGCCATTTGTAAACGCCACGTCGTTAAGGACGTCATAATGTAACTTTACGGGACGTATCTAGCTAATTTGCATATTTAATCCACTAGTGGATTATCGAAAATGTTACATGGCGTTATTACACTCTCAGACACGACGTCATATGATAAATTCATTTAATCGATACAATTGGATCGTGCAAGGATCCTCCAAGAAATCGATAATAAAGAAATTCCCGATTATTGTCACAGACCTGAGGATTTCCAGGTGGATAATATATGCTTCCTTGAACTCTTTAGGCGTAGCTTTTTTTCTTCTCCTAAGAACGAAGTAATCATTGTCTCCGCAACTGGAGGACCTATAACTTTGTAAATATCTGTAGGTATTACCATGATCCTGGAGTCTTACCAGACGTCAGTCGTCTAACTAACTCACCTGACCATTATCGCTAAAGGTGAGCTTTTGTTACCACCCTCTGTGTAAAGTAACTTGACTTTTGGCTTACTGCTAGTTATGTTTCCATTAGCGTCTAGTTGTTTCATGTTTATGTTTCATTCCCTTGGTATCTCTGATGGGAGCTGTGGGTTAATTGTAACGATTCCTGATCATTGCAGGCACTTCTACTTTCCACTGTGCAATCTCTAGATGTCATAGTTTAAATCCAGTTTTAAGAAGCTTTACCAGAAAGTTTATCCGGATACATGTATATCGAGACGCCATAGTCTTGCTTTGAACATCACGAAACTTCGTAAGATTGTTTGCCTTGAATAGACCCATAGTTAAGAACAAATGCGGGTCATGTCGGATGAAAAAAATTGGTCCGTTTTTGTTAAAACATTATTCGCACTCTTCAAGTCATGACTTTACTTCAATCTTTATGAATCTCAGTTCATTAGAATAATGTTTTGCAGATAGATAGTTATCAAGTTCAAATTTGGCTATGTCGATCGAAAACTAGGTCACTAGGTCATATTCTGTAATAACCTTGTATGCACCCTAGGTGCTACAGGTTTTCTTCAGACTTAATGAGACGACTGTTTTTGATAATATCTCAGTATTTACAATATAATGTTATTAGTCAAGTAATTTGGTATTGGCCCAGGTACAGGTCCGAGGTCTGCTGCATTGGCCCGAGGCCGAAAGTCGAGGGCCAATGCAGTTGAACGAGGACCTGTAACTGGGTCAATGCGATATTACTTGAGCTATGACAATTTCATTAATTGACACAATTAAAAAAACATGATTATTGATTTTTTACCTCACTTGACCTCAGTTAATATTGGTTGACCTGGTGTTAATATGGATGACCTCCGATTAATGCAGGATAGTCAATTAATAAAATTAATGCCAAATATTTTAAATTTGTATTGGCTTACTAGATGCTACAAGTGGGCGATAGAGGGCCATGTTGCCCTCTTCTTGCTTTCACTGTTTCAGAGACTTTTTTATAACTCATCCAGCAGCATATAACATTTCATCAGTGGACGTCTGTGATAGTTTACAAGTACAAAATGCTGCAAAAATGCAGCAGAAGATAATGCACGGCGTAACATTGTTTTTGCTTTATCACAGTATAAATTTTGAGGCATTAAACCAAATGTACTTTATACTGTAAGTGAATTGCTTTAAATGAAGCGTATTACAAGCATTATCAGCAGTTTTTGTATCCACTGAAGTAGCTTTACATGTATACATAGAGCAGCTTACATGAGTGGTCATTTAATATGCAATTTATGAAAGGAGCGTGTTAATTTTAGTATACCAAAATTAACCGAGTTTCATAAATTCCACATTAAATGACCAAGAGTGTAAGATTCTGTTTATCACATGACCTCTCTGGCGATAATTCTAGCACTGTGCGCCTATGGACGCAACGGAAAAAAATCTGCAACAAATTAATGCGACATACTTTCGCACCGTTTTTGACGTTAGACTGTGTAACGTTGTTTTCTCACTCTAAAAACGTCAAAATTTCATTAAACTTCTGCGTTACAGTCAAAACATATGGCGGGATTTTATCTCATGACTCATTAGCCGACCAATGGGAAGCAGTGTTTGTATTATAAAATGTGTGGTCATATCAAAAATATGACATGGGTTATTCCACTGTATAACACACAGGTCATGTGACAAAGATGAATAAAATAATCCCGACTTTAGGGAGACTTTGCGATAGTGTCACACTTTCAGAAAGCTAGCATTTATTTGACAAAATAGTGTAATTTGAAATGAACCATCAGCATAAAGTTTTGGTTATAATCTTTGCCATTTTTTATCACATTACAAATATCAAAAAATTCGAAATAGCATATTTCTGAAGAAGTAAACAATATTATTTTCAAACAAAAATATATATTTTTTTAATTTATCAGACTCTGTATCTTTAGCAGGATCGAATAACAATTTACCCTCAGCTTCATGCTAATGGTATAGTTTAAATCGGGAACGAATAAAAATAAAGAGCAAAATTTATTGGTTGTAAAGTTTAATAAGAAAATAATCTAGTTATTATTCAGACCTGGGGCATTTAAAACATTTAGAAGCCATTTTAAAATGTGCTTGAGATGTGTTGAAAATGTAAAATGTGTCTATTAAACCCTGAGGAAGAGAGGAGAGGAAGAGAAGAGTCCTTTAAACACGAATGTGTCTAAAAATTAGAAGTTTTAGTGTTCATTCGCTAATGGAAAACTACAAAAAGTTTTATGGTATAGAAAAAATGATTGAAAAAAAGGTGTTATGATTTATAATATGAGTTTTTGGATATGATTAATATGATATGACAAAATATTTACATCACAGCTTGTTAAAAACATGTGATCAATCATGCAGAATAATTTAGCAGTGATTTGTATCCTCTTCATACAACATATGAGAATGGCTGGGAAATAGCAGAGATAATGTGCTGAACAATGACCGTTTGCGTTCTGTTGCAAAAGCAGGTAGTGGCAGCCTTCCGATATTGCTAAAATATGCTCGAGCAGGAAAAAAAGCTCTCCGAAAAGCAGCCTGTGTTGCACCAGGCTAATGTTAAGGTAAAAGGTCAATTTCAGAAACATAACCTCATTTCAAGAGCACTTTCTGAAGTATCGTATATGCATATGAAATAGGAATATTCTATGGTTTTTGAGTTATGAACACAATATTTAGAGTTAACGCTAAGGTGAATGCCAGTGTGGATGAAAATGCGCATAACGATTGACAGACAAATGGAGGACGGATATATCATCATGCTAAAACTGGTGCAACAAATAGAATATTGTCATTGCATTTTATGACTAGACCAAGTGACTAAGTTATGTAAACAATGAAATGTTAGTTCTTCTTAACCATGACTAGACTAAGACACTAGAATATCCATTTTCTTTTCATTTGACTAGACATTTTGTAGATACACTAAGCTGGGCCATGAGGAGTAAGCCATACAGAAGATTGGTTTTATGTATAGCTAAGCCTTATACTCGGTTTCTTCTCACTTTTACGCAATCGACTGTTTTGTGAAAACTGGAAGTCCATCCCATAATTTTTATATGTATTGTTTTTTTCAAAAATGTTACCCTCCAGATTTCAAATTTATGTTACTAGGAGGGTTACATTTTTTAACATTTTTTCGCCACTTGAAATTTTTGGGTTGTACTTCCGGTTTTCTCACAGTAGTCGATTTATTGAGAAAAATATGCCATGAAACAGAATTTAGTAATTACAGTAGGCATATAGTGGACAACAACGAGGCTGATGCTGATCTGCGCCATCTTTGTCCGCATATAGCAACAAGAATTCTACAGAAGGCGGTGTTGCGCCTGCAGGGGCAAATGTCATTAGTTCTAGAGAATATAGGTCAAGGTCGAAAATGGGAACACGTGTGTGGTAATCTCTAGATGGAAGTGCATACCAAGTATCAACACTCTAGCTCAAGTAGTTCTTGAGAAATAAACTGTTACATCAGGGTTGACGTAAAAATAACAAAGTCGGTGAACCGTGAAATTACGTGAAGGTCAAATATGGATACCCACATGTGGTTGGTCATCCCTAGATGCAAGGACAAACCAAGTATCAATACTCTAGCTCAAGTAGTTCTTGAGAAAAAAACTGTTACATCAGGGTTGACGTAAAAATAACAAAGTCGGTGAACCGTGAAATATACGTGAAAGTCAAATATGGATACCCACATGTGGGTGGTCATCCCTAGATGCAAGGACATACCAAGTATCAACACTCTAGCTCAAGTAGTTCTTGAGAAATAAACTGTTACATCAGGGTTGACGTAAAAATAACAGTCGGTGAACCATGAAATACAGATCAAGGTCAAACATGGATACCCACATGTGGATGGTCATCCCTAGATGCAAGGACGTACCAAGTATTAACACTCTAGCTCTAGTAGTTATTGAGAAATAAGCTGTTACATCAGGGTCGACGTAAAAATAACAAAGTTGGTGAACCGTGAAATATAGGTCAAGGTCAAATATGGATACCCATATGTGGGTGGTCATCCCTTGATGCAAATACACACCAAGTATCAACACTCTAGCTCTAGTAGTTCCTGAGAAATAAGCTGACATCAGGGTCGATGCAAATGCACAAATGTGGACGTACAGATAGACGGAAATTTGGATCCCTATATCGCGCCATGCTAAAAGCAGGCGCGACAAAAAGCAGGCTTTGTCATGACCTAGCTTATTGTAAGACATGAATAAAACTTTTAATCAAGCATTTTTTTCAAACAACAAAAACAATGAGCCTATAACGTTCACCTGAGAACAACAACAGTAAATCATGGCGGGAATGAGTTTATTATCGCAGCCAGGTAGTAAGCGCTGACCTATTTTGTTCAATATTAACGCGATACCTTGAGTTTACCTGTGCACAGAGCACGCATTACATGACTACGATAATAAACTCCTTCCCGCCGAGATTTACCATTTAGTGATTGTCAGGAGATAACGTGGTCTTACTATATCAGTGTCAAAACACTATTTGTACACAAAAAACAAGAATTCCGCCGAAGGCTATGTCGCGCCGATGGGGGCGCAAAGTCACCGAACCATGAATCGAGGTGAAGGTCAAACATGGATGCCTGCATAAAGATGTCACTCCTAGATGCAAGCTTGTACCAAGTATCATTAATGAGAAACAGACTCTTACATAGGGTGAAAGTCAGGGCTGTCGCATTATTTTACAAAGTCAGTGAACCATGAAATATAGGTCAAGGTCAGATATGGATGCTTGCATTTAAGTTGCAATTCCTAGATGCAAGTTTGTACCAAGAGTAATTAATGAAGCTTGTATAGTTCTTGAGAAATGGATAGTTACATCAGGGTAAAAGGTAGGGTGATCCCAATAAATCACAAAGTCAGTGAACCATGAAATGTAGGTCAAGGTCAGATATGGATGCTTGCATTGAAGTTGCCGTCCCTAGATGCAAGTTTGTACCAAATATGATTAATGAAGCTCTAATACTTTTCGAGAAATTGACTGTTAGATCAGGGTGAAGTCAGGGTGGTCGCAATAATTCACAAAGTCAGTGAACCATGAAATGTAGGTCAAGGTCAGATAAGGATGCTTGCATTGAAGTTGCAATTCCTTGATGCAAGTTTGTATCAAATATAATTAATGAAGCTCTTATAGTTCTCGAGGAATGGACTGCTACATCAGGGTGAAGGTTAAGGTGGTCGCAAATGTTGACGGCTTGACGGACGGACGGACGAACGAACGGACGGAAAATTGGACTCCTATATCGCGCCATGCTTAATGCAGGCGCGACAATGAACTACTCTGACTACTGATTATCAGTCAAAACACTACTTGTGCAAACAATTAACTCAAATCTCAAATGAGCCTTCGGCTCAGGTAAGCTAATAAGGGACTCTTTAAAACACTAACTACTGGTTATCAGTGTCAAAACACTATTTGTACATAAAAAATGAACTACTCTGACTAATGATTATCAGTCAAGACACTACTTGTGCAAAGAATTAACTCAACAATAAACTCAAAACTGATACAATGAGAAGAAAAATGACAATGAGTCAAAAGACAAAAAAAAAGCTGTTACGAGACTGAATTCAGAACATGTACACTCGTAAAATCTTAAGCATAAACTTTAATATAAAATGTCTTTCTTTGGTACAATCACTTTGTCACAGAGATGGGTGTGGATTGTACATTGTACAAATCAATCTTGATCACTGCAATAAACCCCTATGTTACACCTATCATTTACCTGAACCAAAGCAACAGATAAGGTTGGTGTTTGCTGATAATTAGAAGATAATTTTCTATATTTCTCCATAAAACATATGTTGCGGGTATTCATTAGAATCGCCTCGCCGAGGTGATTTTAATGAATAGCCATAACATATGTTTTATGGAGAGCTGAAGAAAATTGTTCTTATTTATCAACAAATATCCATCATATATGTTTGCCTCTTAACATCATGCCATTAACATGATATTGAAGTTTATATCTCACCATTTGTAATTAAAACAATTTTGTAGTAAGATAATTATGCAAATAGTGAAACTTTTTGATTGTTCAATAAAATCCTTTGGAGAAAAAAATCAAAAACTAGAAATGGTGTTTGAAAATCACAATGCCCCAACCTTTGCGTGTCCTTAGATGGCAAAATATTCAACAAATATTGTTAAAGACTCAAAAACATACAACAAGAATTCCCCCGAAGGCTATGTCGCGCCTGTGGGGGCGCAAAGTCACAAAACCATGAAATCTAGGTCAAGGTTAAACAATGATACCTGCATAAAAATTTCACTCCTAGTTGCAAGCATGTACCAAGTATCATCAATGAAACTCTTAAAAACAGACTCTTACATCAGGGTGAAAGTTAGGGTTGTCACACTATTTTACAAAGTCAGTGAACCATAAAATGTAGGTCAAGGTCAGAAATGGATACTTGCATTGAAGTTTCAATTCCTAAATGCAAGCTTGTACCAAATACAATTAATGAAGCTCTAATAGATCTTGAGAAATGGACTCTTACATTAGATAGAAAGTAAGGGTGGTCGCAATAATTCACAAAGTCAGTGAACCATGAAATATGGGTAAATGTCAAACATGGATGCTTGCGTTGCAGTTGCAATTCCTAGATGCAAGTTTGTACCAATTATAATTTAAAAAGCTTTAATAGTTTTCGAGAAATGGTGAATGTCAGGGTGGTCGCAATAATTCACGAAGTCAGTGAACCATGAAATATAGGTCAAGGTCAGATATGAATGCTTGCGTTGAAGTTGCAATGCCTGGATGCAAGTTTGTACCAAGAATGATTAATGAAGCTCTAATAGTTCTCAAGATATGGACTTGCTGACAAGATTTTATTAAAAAAACAAGGCATCGCATGCGATACAAATCCCCTCGCACAAGACAACTTCGTGTGTGGAAAACACTGAAATGGCAAAAGTCCAACTTGCTTGAGATATTATCATATGCAACATTTGTGTAAAGTTTGTTTAAAAATCCATCCATAAATGTAGGTTCTAGAGTGATGACAATATTTCTCTAAAAATAGCCATAGGGACCTTGACTTGAGGCCATGGCCGCGAAGTAGATCTTGCTCAAGATATTATCATAAGCATCTTTTGTGTGAAAATAGATTAAAATCATAAATGTAGGCGGTAGAGCAATGACAAAGTTTTTCTAAAAAATAGCCATAGTGACCTTGACCTTGAGGTCATGACCTTGAAAGTCAAAGCAACTCGAGATATTACCATAAGAAACATTTGTGTGAAGGCCTATTAACATCCATCAATAAATGTAGGCACTAGAGCGATGACAAAGATTTTCTTAAAATAGCCACAGTGACCTTGACCTTGAAATACGAAATACTTCGAGATATTGTCATAAGGAACATTTGTGTGAAGTTATACTGAAATCGGTGAAGAAATGTAAGCGCTAGAGCCATGTCAAAGTTTTTCTAAAAATAGCCACAGTGACCTTGACCTTGAAAGTCAAACTCACTCGAGGTATTGTCATAAGGAACATTTGTGTGAAGTTATATTGAAATCAGTGAAGAAATGTAGTCGCTAGGGCGATGACAAAGTTTTTCTAAAATTAGCCACAGTGACCTTGACCTTGAAAGTCAAAATCACTCGAGATATTGTCTGAAGGAACATTTGTGTGAAGTAATATTGAAATTGGTGAAGAAATGTAAGCGCTAGAGCATTGACAAAGTTTTTCGAAAAATAGCCACAGTGACCTTGACCTTGAAAGTGGAACTCGCTACAGATATTGTCATAAGGAACATTTGTGTTAATCGATTTTGAAATTGGTGAAAAAATGTAAGTGCTACAGCAATGAAAAAGTTTTTCTAAAAATAGCCACAGTGACCTTGACCTTGAAAGTCGAACTCTTTCGAGGTATTGTCATAAGGATCATTTGTGTGAAGTTATATTAAAATCGGTGAAGAAATGTAGGCGCTGGAGCGATGACAAAGTTTTTCTAAAAATAGCCATTGTGACCTTGACCTTGAAAGTTGAAATGGCTTGAGATATTGTCATAAGGAACATTTGTGTGAAGTTATATTGAAATCGGTGAAGAAATGTAAGCGCTAGAGCATTGACAAAGTTTTTCGAAAAATAGCCACAGTGACCTTGACCTTGAAAGTGGAACTCACTAGAGATATTGTCATAAGGAACATTTGTGTGAAGTTATATTGAAATCGGTGAAGAAATGTAGGCGCTAGAGCGATGGCAAAATTTTTCTAAAAATAGCTACAGTGACCTTGACCTTGAGGTCATGACCCTGAAAGTCGAACACACTCGAGATATTGTCATAAGGCACATTTGTGTGAAGTTATATTGAAATCAGTGAAGAAATGTAGGCGCTAGAGCAATGACAAAGTTTTTCTAAAAATAGCCACAGTGACCTTGACGTCATGACCTTGAAAGTCGACCTCGCTCAAGATATTGTCATAAGGCACATTTGTGTGAAGTTATATTGAAATCAGTGAAGAAATGTAGGCGCTAGAGTGATGACAAAGGTTTTCTTAAAATAGCCACAGTGACCTTGACCTTGAGGTCATGACCTTGAAAGTCGAACTCGCTGAGATATTGTCATAAGAAACATTTGTGTGAAGTTATATTGAAATTGGTGAAGAAATGTAGCGCTAGAGCGATGACAAAGTTTTTTAAAAATAGCCAAAGTGACCTTGACCTTGAGGTCATGACCTTGAAGTCGAACTCGCTCGAGATTTTTTTTATAAGGAACATTTGTGTGAAGTTATATTGAAATTGGTGAAGGAATGCAGGCGCTAGAGCGATGACAAAGTTTTTCTAAAAATAGCCACAGTGACCTTGACCTTGAGGTCATGACCTTGAAAGTCGAACTCGCTCGAGATTTTTTTATAAGGAACATTTGTGTGAAGTTATATTGAAATTGGTGAAGAAATGTAGGCGATAGAACGATGACAAAGTTTTTCACAAATTACCAAAATGACAAAGGGCCATAACTCACAAAGTATTTTTCCGAATTTAGTCATAAGTTAATCAGTTCATCTACTCATCACCACCAATCTATTCAACAACTTTCAAGGCTCTAGCTCCAATAGTTTTTTAGATATCTTGCTGACAAGATTTTATTAAAAAAATTTCAAAGGGCAATAACTCTTAAAAGGGGCATAATCCGGACGAGAAAAAAAATACGCGTCAGCTAATTTTCCATGAGGAATCCAAATATGAAATTTCAAAACCCTAGCATACACGGTTCTAAAGATATGCTATGCATCACTTTTAGCATACATTACAATGGGCACAAATTACCAAAATGACAAAGGGCCATAACTCACAAAGTATTTTTCGGAATTTTGTCAAAAGTTAATCAGTTCATCTACTCATCACCACCAATCTATTCACCAACTTTTAAGGCTCTAGCTCCAATAGTTTTTGAGATATCTTGCTGACAAAATTTTATTAAAAAAATTTCAAAGGGTAATAACTCTTAAAAGGGGCATAATCCGGACAAGAAAAAAAATACGCGTCAGCTTTTTTTCCATGAGGAATCCATATATGAAATTTCAAAACCCTAGAATACACAGTTCTAAAGTTATGCTACGCATCACTTTTAGCATACATTACAATGGGCACAAATTACAAAAATGACAAAGGGCCATAACTCACAAAGTATTTTTCGGAATTTTGTCAAAAGTTAATCAGTTCATCTTCTCATCACCACCAATATAATCACCAACTTTCAAGGCTCTAGCTCCAATAGTTTTTGAGAAATCTTGCTGACAAGATTTTATTAAAAAAATTTCAAAAGGGCAATAACTCTTGAAGGGGGCATAATCCGGACGAGAAAAAAAATACGCATCAGCTAATTTTCCATGAGGAATCCATATATGAAATTTCAAAACCCTAGCATACACGGTTCTTTAGTTATGCTATGCATCAAAAGCGTAACGGACGGACGAACGGACGAACAGACGAACGGACGAACGAACCAGAAGCAATATTCCCCTCCAACTTTTTCAAAGTTGGGGGCATAATGATGTAACAGATATATTTGATGGCTGTCACGTGCTTAAAGGGCCCTTGAAGTGTCAAAATGCCAAAACTTCGGAACCGTATGTGGTAATCAAAAAGTTTGTGAACTATCTTGATAACCACTTCGATATAAAAACATGTACTTTTTGATAATGCATATAAAAAGACATTATAGCAGCTTGAAACTCATAACTTTCCCACTTTTCACCATTTTCCAAAATTGGACTAAAACACACTCTACTTTCCTTGTGTCATCGAATGCAAAATAAAAAGGAAAATGGATAGTAAACTTGTATATTTAACTAGAAAAAAAATGACAGGAGGGGACACAAATACTCCCGGCCGGTGCCATCAATTAGATTTTCATTAAACTGGAAAGATGGGGTTGGATAGCTCAGTGCAAAAAAAGACACTGAAAGTTTAGAATAAAAGACTTAAGAGCAAGCAAGAGAAAAATTCAGTTATCATGCTATCCAGAAAAGCATTTCATAACAAAATTCCCTGACTTTTCACTGACATTTTCTAATTTCGCAGACTCGAACCAAAATACCCAGACTTTTCCTTGACGTGGATTTTTTTTTTCATTTTCCAGACTTTTTTTGCTGACCGTAGCAACCCTACCATTTTCTCGCAACAGCCATCATATATACGACACTACGAGAAAAGTACTATAGTCTGTTTTGTCTCAGTATTTTCGTGATAAATCGATTGTTGCATGAAAACCTGAAATATAATCAAAACATTTTAGGGGTGACAAACTTTTCAAAATGTAACCCTCCAGATTCTAAATCTGATCCCAGCAAATTAATAAAATTCTTGAAGTTGTCCATATGGTGGTATGTTAACTTTGTGTCAGTTCTCACTGCAGTAAAGAATACAAGAAAGCGAGGAATTTTTAACATTGCACCATATAGGAAATGTTTTTATTAGTTAATTAACGTACTGAAATAAAATTTAAAATCTTGAGGGTTACATTTTTAAACTAATAAACAGATTTCTGACTTTCGCACAACAATCAATTAATTGTGTAAAACTGGGCTGTGACAGAGTCACTCGCTGGAGATGATCGCGTTATTAATCTTTTTACATGACGGTGTTCCGTTCGACCTGGACGGAATTGGAAAACAAGAGGGCCCAGAGGGCCCTGAATCGCTCACCTGAGAATAAGTGTCTCCAGTACATTCTAGGCCCAAGGGCTATAATTTGAACAAACTTGGTAATGGCCCACTAGATGAAGATTCATACCAAATATCAAAGACCTGGGCCTTCTGGTTTCAGACAAGAAGATTTTTAAAGGTTTTCCCTATATAAGCCTATGAAAAACCAAAGGGTCCCAGAGTGGGGGCATTTTTGGCCCCAGGGTTATAATTTGAACAATCTTGAAAGAGGTCCACTAGATGAAGCTTCACACCAAATACCAAAGGTATGGGCCTTGTGGATTCAGAGAAGAAGATTTTTAAAGATTTTCCATGTATAAGCCTATGATTTTCCATGTATAAAACCAAAGGCCCTTGGGGTGGGGGCATTTTTGGCCTCAGGGCTATAATTTTAACAATCTTGGTAGAGGTCTACTAGTTGAAGCTTCATATCAAATAGCATAGAGCAGGGCCTTGTGGTATCAGAGAAGAAGAATTTTAAATTTTTTCCCTAATTAAGCCTATGAAAAACCAAAGGGTCCCAGGGTGGGGGCATTTTTGGTCCTAGAGCTGTAATTTGAACAATCCTGATAGAGAGGTCCAATAGATGAAGCTTCACACCATATATCTAAGACCTTGGCCTTGCAGTTTCTAAGAAGAAGTTTCTATAAAGATTTTCCCTATATAAGCCTATGTAAAACCAAAGGCCCCCGGGGCTGGGACATTTTTGGCCCCAGTGCTATAATTTGAACAATCTTGGTAGAGGTCCATTAGATTAAGCTCCACATCAAATATCAATGACCTGGGCCTTGCAGTTTCAGAGAAGAAAAGATTTAAAGATTTCCCCTACAATAGCTTATGTAAAACCAAAGGCCCCCTGGGCGGGGGCATTTTTGGCCCCAGGGCTATAATTTGAAACAATCTTGGTAGAGGTCCACTAGGTGAAGCTTCATACCACATATCAAACACCTGGGCCTTGTGGTTTCAGAGAAAAAAATTTTCAGGTTTCCCTATATAAGGCTATAAAAACCAAAGGGTCCAAGGGTCAGGCCATTTTCAGCCCAGGGTTATAATTTGCACAATCTTGAAAGAGGTCCACTAGATGAAGCTTCACACGAAATATCGAAGATCTGGGCCTTGCGGTTTCAGAGAAGAAGATTTTTATTTTCCCTGTATAAGCCTATGTAAAACCAAAGGCCCCCAGGGCGGGGGCATTTTTGGCCCCAATGCTATAATTTGAACAATCTTAGTAAAGGTCCACCAGGTAAAGTTTCACACCAAATATTAAAGACCTAGGCCTTGTAGTTTCAGAGAAGAATTTTTAATGATGTTCCCTATATAAGCCTATGTAAAACCATAGGCCCCCGGGGCAGGGGCATTTTTGCCCCCAGGGCTAAAATTTGAATAATCTTGGTAGAGGTCCACTAGATGAAGCTTCACACCAAATATAAAAGATTTGGGCCTTGCGGTTTCAGAAAATAAGATTTTTAAAGATTTTCCCATGATAAGCCTATGAAAAAACAAAGGCCCCCGGGGCGGGGCATTTTTGGCCCCAAGGCTATAATTTGAACAATCTTAGTACAGGTCCACTAGGTAAAGCTTCACACAAAATATTAAAGACTTGGGCCTTTTGGTTTCAGAGAAGAAGATTTTTTAATGATTTTCCCTATATAAGCCTATGTAAAAACATAGGCCCCCGGGGCGGGGGCATTTTGGCCCCTAGGGCTATAATTTGAACAATCATGGTAGTGGTCCACTAGATGAAGCTTTACACCAAATATCAAAGATCTGGGCCTTGCGGTTTCAGAGAAGAAGATTTTTAAGATTTTCCCTGTATAAGCCTATGTAAAACCAAAGGCCCCCGGGGCGGGGGCATTTTTGGCCCCAAGGCTATAATTTGAACAATCTTAGTAGAGGTCCACCAGGTAAAGCTTCACACAAAATATTAAAGACCTGGGCCTTGTGCTTTCAGAGATGAAGATTTTTTTAATGATTTTCCCTATATAAGCCTATGTAAAACCAAAGGCCCCCCCGGGGCGCGGGCA
Organism: Lucinisca nassula; assembly: GCA_963580285.1. Classification (NCBI taxonomy): domain Eukaryota; kingdom Metazoa; phylum Mollusca; class Bivalvia; order Lucinida; family Lucinidae; genus Lucinisca; species Lucinisca nassula. The sequence continues at coordinate 92,795,233 of OY757011.1, read as the reverse complement.
TTTTGGTCCCCAGGGCTATAATTTGAACAATCTTGGTAGAGGTCCACTAGATGAAGCTTCATACCAAATATCGGAGACCTGGGCCTTGTGGTTTCAGAGAAGAAGATTTTTAAAGTTTTTGTTTAAAAAATCTATTTTAGCTCCTGTGACCCAGATGTGCAATGGACCGGAACCATTTGAACAATTCTGAAAGGGGACCACCTAAGGATCATTGCTGTGAAGTTTGGTCAAAATCCAATCAGTGGTTTAGGAGGAGATGTCATTTGAAGAAAAAGTTTACGCACACACACACACACGCACGCACTGACGACGGACGAAAAGTGATCACAAAAGCTCACCTTGTCACTACGTGACAGGTGAGCTAAAAATAGCTCGCTAAAAGAGAAGTTTTTTTCTTGGATACCTATTTGGTTTCTTGTCTGATTCATAACAGACAAGCGTAAACCAGTAACATTTTATTGCTGGTTACCCTAGATTGTGATTTGCTTGTCTTGTAGATTGAAAAATTGCTGACATTCTTTCCCGCCGTTACCTCACTAGTGGGTGGGGTAATGTAAACTGAAATTCTCAGAATCAAAATTAGGTCGCTTGTTACATTCATTTTTCTGGAGAGCCTGTGTGTTGTCAGATATTTGAGTGTGCTGAGCTGTATATAATTGGACCAGTATACTGATTAGTCCTTTGTAGCTGTCAGTGTGCTGGCTGTGACAAAGTAGAAGTAAAACAAAGATCAGGAATTGATACAATTAACTTACTCCACACATAAAAGACACCAAACTCAGAATTAGGATTGTTGCTTGACACCCCATAATAAATCATTAGAAATCATCAAATCACTACCCGGTATATTAAAATGAAGGTCTCCCTGTTTCCCATGGTCTTAATTCTTGGGTTCACTCTTTGGAAAACAACTTATAGAATGCATCCAGATGATGGAAATCAGGAGTGCAAGATTACAATTAAGGAGAGTAGTAGTAGAATTTCCCAGTACTTGGCATTTACAAGGAAGAATGGGAACAGAAGGTGTTCGGAGGGCTTGCGAAACTTCAAGTCCTCGCGGGGTACAAACTTGGCTTTACTTCTAATCTTGGCCGGAGACATTGAAACTAACCCCGGCCCAAGTTTTCGCTGCGGACTCTGCAAAAAATATTGCAAAGGTTCCGAGAAATGGATAGAATGTGAGGACTGTAACAAGCGCTTTCACTCCTCATGTTCTGATTTGGATAACAGTCAGTTGTTAGAAATTGAATCTAGAGTTGAAACTTGGTATTGCAAAGACTGCAAAGCTGACTGTGGTCTTTGCAGTGGTGCTGTCCTTAATGGCCACAAAGCCGTTTAGTGTGATCAATGTGAAATGTGGATACGCACTGACTGTTCCTTCGTTTCAGATGCAGAATATGGCACATTGGTAAATTCAAGCTGCCACTGGATATGTCCAAAATGTGAGGTCTGTAACTTTTCAGACTCCTTCTTTGATGAATATGTAGAACTGAGTAAGCCAAACAGGTTTGAACCTCTGTCAGAGGATAAGAGAGGCAAATCTTCGGCTGCTGAAGTCAAATTTTGTGAAAGGTTTGAATTTTTGCAGTATAAACATAAATGGAATTAGAGGGAAAATTCTTGAACTTTTAGCTTTCCTCGATACATCTCAACCTCATATTGTTGCTATTCAGGAAACAAAGATTGACAGTTCAATTACTACATCTGAACTTTTCCCTGATAATTGTCAGTACTGTGTGAACAGAAATGATAGGAACTCTCATGGTGGTGGGGTGATGTTGCTCATTCATAGAGACATCCCTCACATGCCGTTCATGTAACTTGAAAATGACACCGAATCGGTCTGGGTTAAGGTTTTTGCAAATAAAACTTCCTACTTCGTAGCAAGTTGGTATCGACCACCTACTGGTTCAATCGAAAACTTCCAGTTGTTTAAAGACCAACTGGATTGCATTAAATTGCAGCATAAGGGTAAAAAACTCCCGGCTGTACATGTTCTAGGTGACCCCAACTTCAGAGACATTGCTTGGCCCGACAGGCTCAGCAAACATGGCACAATGCTAAGTCAGTCGGAAGGACAAATATTAATTGACATTATGAACGATCATGGTCTTGAACAAATTGTTAACTTCCCCACTCGTGATAAGAACACATTGGATCTGATCCTTACGACTTTGCCAGGACAATTCGAAGACATTCATCCCCAGATAAACTAAGTGAGCACGATGTTGTCTCCGGATATTTAAAATTTCACATCCCACCAATAAAGAAACCTCGAAAGTGGTGTACTCATATCAGAAAGGTGACTATGAAACTATGAGGAAGGATGCACTCAGATTTGCAAAGGAGAATTACTTTAATGGTCATTCAGATGCTCGGTCTGTACAGGAGATTTTTGATTTGATAACTTCTTTCATTCATACTTCGGTAGAAAATCATATCCCCTCAAAAACTAGTAGGTCTGTATCTTCTATGCCCTGGATCACTCCAGAGATAAGAAGAAAAATTCGCAGAAGGAATAAGATTCATGCAAAGGCAAAAAAAGACGGGAAGTGGTAAACCCCGGACAAAACTTGAGACGTGAAATCAAGACTGTTATAAAAATCAGCATGATTTGTATGTGAATAACATGGTAGGTGATGTAAAGGCAAATCCCAGAGACTTCTACAGATATATTAATAGCCAGAAGAAAGACAGGCAAGGTATCCCGCCCATTAATAAAAGAGGAGGGGACGGGGTTGCTGAATCAGACTCTGAAAGGGCAGAGGAACTAGTTGGTCAATTCAATGATGCGTTTAATAAAACTGAGTTCACGGAGGTTCCATTGACTGGAAGATCGGCCCCATTCATGAATAATATTGTTGTGACAGCTGCAGGAGTGATCAAATTACTTCAAGGCTTAAACCCCAGTAAGGCCTTAGGACCTGATGTGCTTCATCCTAGAGTACTGAAGGAACTAGCAACTGAGTTGGGTCCAGTTTTTGCACACTTGTTTCAACAGTCTCTTGACTGGTGAAATCCCCAAAGAATGGCTCTTAGCAAACATCTGTCCACTCTTCAAAAAAAGGAGATAGGGCTCTTGCCCGTAATTTTCGCCCTGTGTCTCTGACTTGTGTTCTGTGTAAATTGCTGGAACATACAGTCTGCTCGAACATCATGGCCCACTTGGACGAACATAAACTTTTGTCACACAGACAACATGCATTGAGGAAAAGGCACAGTTGTGAAACTCAGCTAAGCACAGCTATTAATGACTGGGCAAAAATCTTGGACAAAGGGGGACAGGTGGACACATTTAATCTGGATTTCGAGAAGGCTTTTGACACCCTTCCTCATGAACTACTTAAATCTAAGTTATTTGGCTATGGAAGTTGGGGAAAGACCCTCAAATGGATAGATTCCTTTCTTTGCTACAGAAAACGGCTGGTTGTTGTTAATGGTGAATCTTCGGAGTGGGCTCCAGTTTTGTCTGGAGTCCCGCATGGGACCGTTCTTGGTCCACTTTTGTTCTCCCTGTACATCAATGATATTTCCACTGACATTGACTCAGAAATAAGACTGTTCGCAGATGACTGTGTTTGTTACCGGGAAATCAGAGATACAGATGACTCATTGAAACTTCAGGCTGACATAGATAGATTAGGATGTTGGGCACGTAAATGGGGCATGAGATTTCAGCCAGTTAAATGCAATATTATGCAGATAACTAGGAAGAGATCTAATAAAGTTGAGGCTTCTTACACCTTAGAGGGAACGGTCCTGGAGAATGTGGACTCCATTAAATACCTTGAAGTGACAATCTCACACAACTTGAGATGGAATACTCATATTAGCAACATGTGTACTAAGGCAAATAAAACGCTTGGTTTCCTGAGGCGAAATCTTCATCAGTGCCCTCAGGATGTAAAAGAGGCAGCATATAAAGGTCTTGTTCACCCAATCTTGAAATATGGAAGTTGTATCTGGGACCCCAGTGGAGTGGTCTTTAACGATGAAATTGAGAAAGTTCAGAATAGAGCTGCTAGATTTGTAACAGGCAATTTCTGCTTTGAAACTGGGAGCATGACTCGAATACTTGGAAAATTAAAATGGGCGTCTCTCAAGAAAAGAAAAAAAGACAGAAGGCTAATCCTTTTATACAAAGGTCTAAAGGGTGCTGCCAGCATTCCAACAGATGACCTTGTTCCCCCAGCTAGACACTGTAGAAATCACCATTCGTTGGCGTTTCCGACTCTTAGCGCAAGAACTGACATTTATAAAGAGTCGTTCTTCTCCAGAACCATTAGAGATTGGAATGCCCTTCCCGATACGATTATTTCGGCAGCTGAAGGTGCTGATGATTGTGTAGCTAAAGTTACCTCTTCGGTTAGAGCTGGGGACTAACTTCCCACATCACAGGTCCTGGTGTATGAATGTCATTTGACGTGTCACCAGTAATAATTCTGATTCTGATTCTGATACTTAGAGTTACTCTTCAGCTTTTCTTTTAATTGATGAAAGGATGAAACTTCCATTCCTGAACCTGGCTCTCCCATTTACTGGCAGCTGCTCTTTGAGTATAGCTTTTAAGGTTTTGTCAGTGGTGTCCGTTAGTTCAGGTACATCAAACATTTTTTTCAACTGGTCTTAGAACAGTTTTTGTTCTACTATGCCTTGGCTTCTAACCATGTAGACAACAGCAGCAGCATAAAATTTCCGTTGTGTTAGTGGAGCCTTGTTACACGTTTGGCAGACACCTTGACTGTCTCATTTTTTGTTGCGGCAGCCTGGAAAAAATATAAGTACTATTTTATTGTTCAGTTTATCTACATGTACACGTATTTTATAAAGTGAGGTAATACTAAGATGGTGACATCAAGTCATTGAAATTATTTTTTTTTTGTTTGATAGCTACAAGGTCATATATGGCCTTTTTTGACAATCAAGGGGACGTAATTCCGACACCGTTGGCTCGATCTGGTCCGTTTTCGAACCTGTCCGAGATTTTATGCCTTTTCTTATTTACTGAAAGTTTCAGACAAATCAAATTAAAAATAAAGGCGCTAGGCTGGCCACAAGGTCAAATATGGCATTTTTTGACAATCTAGGGGACGTAACTCCGACATGGTTGTCCCAATCTGACCCGTTTTCGAACTTGTCTGAGATTTTATGCCTTTTCTTATTACCTAAAAGTTTCAGACAAATCAAATAAAAAATAAAGCCGCTAGGCTGGCCACAAGGTTAAATATGGCCTTTTTTGACAATCAAGGGGACATAACTACCACATCGTTGGTCCGGTCTGACCGGTTTTCAAATTTGTCTGAGATTTTATGCCTTTTCTTATTACCTGAAAGTTTTAGACAGATCAAATAAAAAATGAAGGTGCTAGGTTGGCCACAAGGTCATATATGGCCTTTTTTGACAATCAAGGGGACGTAAATATGTTCTATAAAAGGGTTATCCTTTGGAAGCAAGGAATACACCACAGAAGTGAACAATATCGAGTGTACATGTTTTCTGGGCCAGACTAGCTAGTTTCGGCCAATTGTGCCTCATCAGTGACCCTCTGATATCTTCAAAATCCCACAATGGAATCAATGATCCCAAAGGACAAGAAAATATAATCTACACTATGATGTAGGGCAGGGAGACGTTTTACCGCCGCCACACATTCCCACACACCAGCTGTAGTGAAGTTAAATATGTTCTATAAAAGGGTTATCCTTTGGAAGCAAGGAATACACCACAGAAGTGAACAATATCGGGTGTACATGTTTTCTGGGCCAGACTAGCTCTGACACGGTTGACCCGATCTGACCCGTTTTCGAACTTGTCCGAGCTTTTATGCATGTCTTAGTTATCTGCAAGTTTCATGAAGATCCGACAAAAAATGAAGGAGCTATTCTGGCCACAAGTATTTTTCCATTATAAGCCTATGGGGGATTTCGGTTGCCATAGCAACCAAAGTTAATAAGCGATTTGCATGAAATGTATATGTCATCAATCCCCCACAAAAGGCATGCTACAGATAAGATTTGATTAACATCAGCCTGCAGGTTGCAGAGTTATGACTGTTCGAAAGTGTTGATGGACGCCGTCGACGACGACGGAGGCTACCATCCTACAAGCCCCCCTGAGCCTTCGGCTCAGGTGAGCTAAAAATTTAACCAAAACAACACTGACAAAAAACATGAAATTTCTAAGTATGTGACCTTGACCTCAAGGTCCGCGGGAGGGGTGGGGTGGTACTATGCAAAACTTTAGACCAATATCTACCATCAGTGCAAGTATCAAATAAATCCACCTGGTGGTTACTGAGGTATAAGGCTTTAGAAAACTTTAACCAAAACAACACTGGCAAAAAAAATGAAATTTCTAAGTCCGTGCCCTTGACCTCAAGGTCACTGGCACGGGTGGGGGTGGTACTATGCAAAACTTTAGACCAATATCTACCACCAGTCCATGTATAAACTAAATTTACCCGGTGGTTACCGAGATATAACGCTTTAGAAAACTTTAACCAAAACAACACTGACAAAAATCATGAAATTGCTAAGTTCGTGACTTTGACCTCAAGGTCATTGAGAGGGGTGAGGGTAGTTCTGTTTGAAGTATCAAGTAAAACTGTTCAGTGGTTCTTGAGAAATTTATCTTAAAATACTGTAACCAAAACTGTAAAATTTTGCACGCGGACGTCGACGCCGTAGTGTCAGACTGCAATAGCTCTTCTGTACTTTCGTACAGGTGAGCTAAAAAGTCAGGTCTTTTTATTGAAAATTCTATTCTATTCTTTTTTCAATGGGGAATACATTGTAACTCTGCAAGAATTGATCCCTGGACCCTTGTTTTTCTGTATCAGCAACATCTTATCAATATCAACATTGGTACAATATATGATTAGATTCCTTAAATTATTAAGCAAGATAAGCAAGAAAAACAAAAGTGTGACAGAAAAACGGAGGTGAAAATAGTATACCCCTCCTGAACTACATTTGTGGAGGATATAATTAAGAAGACCAGTGATGCTGAATCATCAACCTCAGTATCGAGGCCATGAAAAAGAAACACAGGCCCATGAGGCACAAGGCTTACCAGAATCAACTGCGCATGCAAACTTGAAACAAGACCTGTCGCCTGACAGGAAAGCTTGCCTGAAGAAGTGCTTTGACTTTCTCGTGCTATGACATTTTTTTTCAATGTCATCACTAACCATGAACTTGAAATATGTGACCCTGGCCTTGAGATGACATTGGGGGATCAGGATGATACTGCACAAAATTTTAGACTAATCTTTTCGAATCAGTTATATGGCTTGGAAATTATAAGGTCTTATAAACTTTGACACAAAACTTAAACATGAAACTTCTAAGTCTGTGACCTTGACATTGAGATGACCTTCGGGGATCAGGATGGTACTGCACAAAACTTAAGACTATTATGTATCATGGTACCAAATATAATTCAAATCAGTACTATAGTTTGAAAATAATAAGGTCTTAGAAACTTTGACGCAAAACTTTAACATGAAACTTCTATGTCTATTTATGACCTTGACCTTGAGATGACCTTGGCGGATCTCGATGGTACTGCACAAAACTTAAGACTAATATGTATCATGGTACCAAATATAATTCAAATCAGTACTATAGTTTGAAACTTATAAGGTCTTAAAAACTTTGATGCAAAACTTTAACATGAAACTTCAAAGTCTATGACATTGACCTTGAAATGACCTTGGGGGATCGGGATGGTACTGCATAAAACTTAAGACTTATATGTATCATGGTACAAAATATATTTCAAATCAGTTACATAGTTTGGAAATTATAAAGTCTTATCAACTTTGACGCAAAACTTTAACATAAAACTTCTACGTCAGTGACCTTGAGACGACCCTGGGGGGTCCAGATGGTACTGCGCAAAATTTTAGACTAATGCGTATCATGGTACCGAATATAACTCAAATTGGTTATGGTTTGGATATTATAAGGTCTTATAAATTTTGACGCAAAACTTCTATGTCTGTGACCTTGACCTTGAGATGACCTTGGGGATCCAGATGGTACTGCGCAAAATTTTAGACTAATATGTATCATAGTACCAAAAATAATTCAAATTGGTTAGATGATTTGGATATTATAAGGTCTTCTAAAATGAACTGTGTAATAAATTAATGTTTAAATTTAACTCATGTGATCAGAAAACCTGTTTTAAAGGTTTTGCAAGAAGGTATGACAAAGATTAGGCTTCTGAGCTTTAGGAGCACTTGGATACTATGATTACAACAGGAGCTGTATAAAGAAACTAATATCGTGTGCATTTCATAACTGTAGATAAACATTTTAAAAGGGAACTTAAACTTACCTCAATCTTGGATGTCTGTTTCGTTGATAGAGTGGCCGAGTCTTTATATTTGTATGTGTTCGTAATTTCTAGAACATCACCAATCGTGAATTCCTTCTCAGCATCATTGCCAAACAAAGCGACTTTTACCCGTGGCCCTTCATGTTCGTCCATCAGACGAACAAATCTGATCGGCAGCTCTCCGTTCCTGACATATTTTAATGGTGATGTCTGAAAATATACAGTACATGTATACTATAAATACATTCAAATTGAAAATATTCTCATAAGTTAAGGATGGTCATTTGATTCTTAACGAAATATATAATTTATATATATATATACATACTAGCCCAAAGTGCCAACGTAACAACACATAAGTCTGGAATTATTGCAGTACTTATGAAAGCCATACGCAAATTGTGTTCATAACCTAAAAGTGTAATTAATTAGGCATCGTTCAAAGCTTTGAATTCTTCTTTTAGTTCTCCAGAAACGCAACCATTTTGCGGACGTGCTTTGTCTTTATAGTGAAATGCATGGGGAATTTCCAGTATTCGAGATTTGACATCACTTCGTACAGCCAAAAAGAGACCTCCATTTCTGAAATTTTCTCGGGCTTTTTAAAATTTAAAACATGTTTGATGTGTTAAACATATCATCTCACATTTGTTTGATTTTAAAACTTGTCGTTTTCAAAAAGCTGGAAGTCACAGGAAAAAACTTGGGGAGTAAAATACTCCAAATTTGGAGTTGACGAGAACTCTAACGTTTCTTTGATATTCAAATTTATGACATACCGGTAGATACATGTATGCCAGATTAAAGTTTGATATCCCAAAGATGTCTTTTTTTGTAGGAAATGAAGTCAAAAATGCATGTAAAAGTTTGTGTAAATCTAGTGCTTTATCTTTTTATATTTGTCCAAACAGAACTCAGAACATAATAAATGATATAGCTGTTTGGACAACTTGTCCGGACTGCATTTCAGGCCAGCAGAATCCCTGTGGGTGAGGATGATGTTGATAAAAGCCTTGTGTCAGTATATATGTTTCATCATACCAAATATAAATTTCCTTTTTTTGTGTGTTGCTATACATACCTGAACAGCCGGCCTCAGTGGCTCAGTCGGATGCGCGTCTGACTGGTGATCAGGAGGACGTGGGTTCGACTCCCGCCGGGGTCGGCAACATTCTTTCGTGGAGATTGATCATGAAATCTTTTCTACGGTCATTCTCTCTCTTCCGCTGATTCAAGAAGGGCAGTTGTCAGTTTCTGGCGAAAGAATGTGCACGGTACTGGTTAACCGCTTACGTATAAGCCTGCCCAGGAAAGTGTTGATAGGTAAACTGACCGGCTCAAAAATGACCTAAATAGTGTTGACTGGGCCGTAAAACTCCAATACAAACAAACAAACAAACATACCTAAACAATTTTGGCCTTTATGTTTGATGTTCCTGGCGAAATAATGGCCTCAGTCAAGGTGGTGATGTCAGCCTGTCTGTTTAGTGTCAACGTATCTTGAATTTCGAAAGATGCCCAGTCGCAGCTTTTTGTCAAGGACACACACCAAAGATGGTGTTCACCAGCTTTACGAAGCAAGTTCTGGAACATGTAGCATTTTCCAGCTTCTAGATTCGTCAATAGTTTCGTGTTGTATGCTCTAATCAAGACACATTCTGTTGCGTCTGCAACTTTAACACATCTGTACCTTCTGGTGTCTCCCGCTTTGTTTCTGTATTCCTATTTCTTGAACTTTTATAGCACAATTGATGGTGCTGTCCAACGGTTTCTTTAACGCATCACTAAAAGATATAAGGTTGAAAGCCATGTCTGGAAAGCAAGCAAAAGTGAGATATACAAAAGGCTTATATTAAAACAATAAGTAGATTTGAATATGCTGTTTATAAAGTTATTCCTTTTTAATCAATCATGTGATTAGGCAAAAAAAAAAAAAAAAAAAAAATGTTTCCTGTAACCCAATAAATCCTGTCTGAAACCCTTTGACTCTTAAACTTTTTCCCCAAAAATTTCAAAAATGTAAATAAGAACTGTCGCAAGAGAAGGCAGCTCGCCTGCTGGGCACATTTTGTATCGTACATGTATCATTTTTAGAATCAAAGTCCAGAATTACATGAATGAAGTTTATACATTAAATAGTCTTCAATATATAAAGGAAAGGCACAGGAGCTTGAAATATAGGTTTCACTGACCTACATAAATGTTTAGCTGACTCTTCGTGTCAGCTGGAACTAATTTCAAAGGTATGCTATTTCTTCATGAACTAGTCTTGGAAGATATATGGCAAAATCAATAGACCATGAAATATACGTCACACAGACCTATGTATATTTTGAGGTAACTCTTCGTGTCACATGGAACTTATATCCAAGGTATCATGTTTCTCCATCAATTAGTCTAGTCTTGAAAGGAATAGGATCGCAAACATGTACATGTATTTTTAAAGAAAGATCTTGGAGAGAGGAACATGTTGCAACAAATTTCATGATAATCGACAAATTTATAAGGAAGTTATAGAGGATTTTGATTTTATGAGTCCAGAACGAGGCTGTGGGCTTGTGACGTCATAAACTCACAATCGAAAAAAAAACAAAAAAACAACGAAATTACAGTTATTTGGGTGCAATACAATGCCAGTGAATAGACAATTTATGTTCGTTATTATCATCAAAATAGAAATTCACTCTTATTTGATGGAAATCCCGAACCGTTTGCTGTAAATATGCATTTTTGGATTTTGGTCACGTGACATGGATCTCAAAATGGCTGCCACCATAGACAGCAATTGAAAAACATGCAAAGAGCCATATTTCCGAAACCACTCCACCGATTTCCAAGAAATTTGTTGCAAAATGTTCCTCTCTCCAAGGGCTTTCTTAAAAAGTACATATGCATGTTTGCGATCCTATTCCTTTAAGATATATGGCAAACTTACTGGAACATGAAATATAGGTCACATTAACCTACATATATTTTTTGAGGTTACTCGTGCATTAGAGCATTATCCCCATTCCGGGCATAAGACCATGTCATGTGTGAACAATTTCAAAGGGTCATTACTCTGGAAAAAAATTGTTTTTTTTTTTTTTTAATTTTATTCAGGTAAATTCTACTGAGCAAGTCTCAATCCCCTAGAACTGAAAAACTTGTGAGATATCATGTTTATCATTATGTTTTCAAAGGGTCATAACTCGGGAGTGGGTGGGGGCAGGATAAGGTGAATGGCAAATAAAATTTGGTAACAGAAACTCACCTTACAATGAAGAAATCAGCTATGCTTTGATTTATAAAATAGAACAGGTAATTTGAACTTGTAAGCTTGTGAAAGTTAAGCAATTGCTAATTTAACTAGAGCTGTCAGTGAAACTGACTAGGGCCCCGGCAGCGCTATCAGAGGAGTAGGAAAGTGTTGATGTTAAAAAACTGTAAAGAACAAGGAAATGAAAGAATATAGCTCAAAAGAATCATTTTGAACATGATGACTCGGTTTTAGAACCTGGGTTTTGCGCACAACACATCCTCTCATGATGATTAACATTACTGTCAAGTTATTCTAAAATCAATCCAGGAATAAGAAAGATATTGATCGGACACGATAAAAAAGACGTTTTTTTTTTAACTTTCACCTCTAAGTATGACCTTGACCTTTGAGGTACGGACCTGGGTCTTGCGCGTGACACACTGTTACATTATGGTTAATATTTCTGCTAAGTACTATTTAAATCCATCCAGGTATAAGAAAGTTATAGATTGGACACAATAAAAAAGACGCTTTTTTGACCTTTTATCTCTTAGTATGACCTTGACCTTTGAGGTACGGCTGTGGGTCTTGCGCGTGACACTCCGTCACATTCTGGTTAACATTTCTGCTAGGTAATATTTAAATCCATCCAGTAATAGGAAAGTTATGGAGGATAAAAAAATTGTGGACGGACAGACAGACAGACGGAAAGTAATATTTAAATCAATCTAGGAATCACAAAGTTATTGATTGGACACGACAAAGACCCTTTTTGACATTTAACCTCTAAGTATGACCTTGACCTTTGAGGTACGGACCTGAGTCTTGCGCGCAACACTCCATCATATTATGATTAACATTTCTGCCAAGTAATATTTAAATCCATCCAGTATTAAGAAAGTTATGAAGGATAAAAAAAAATGTGGACGGACAGACAGACAGACAGACGGACAGAGTGATTACTATAGGGCACCCACACTGTCAGTGCGGGACCCTAATTAGGCAAAATGAATAAATCAAGGCTTGAAATGAAGAAATCAGATACATGTATGCATTAGTTTATAATAATTATAATGAAGCAGTCTGCAAGCAGATAAAAGTAAAAGCCAATGTAACTGTTAATTATTTTGTTCAAAGATGAGGCAATAGCAATAGCATAAGACTTTTGATGGTGGTTTTACGTCCCCGTCAACACATTCTAGGTCACTTTGGAAACGTTGCTTCCTTACTTTGTGGGACTTTTATTCAACTTTGAGATAAAATGACATCCCAAACCGCTTACGAAAAGTTGGGTTTTTGTTGTAGACGCAACTTTAGCTGGACTGGCTTAGACCTCCTAAGCAAAATGAATAAAATAAGGCTTATAATGAAGAAATCAGATATATGTATGCATTAGTTTATAATGTTTTGATGCGGTTTTACGTCCCTGTCAACACATTTTAGGTTACTTTGGAGACCTTGCTTCCTTACTTTGTGGGACTTTTACCCTACTATGAGATGAAATGACATCCCAAGCCCATTCCACCCAATGAAACCGCTTACGAAAAGTTTGATTTTTTTATAGACGGTCCGACTCGCGCAACTTTAGCTGGGCTGGTTTAGGCCATCTAAGCGGTATAACCAATATCAAGTTTTCGGTCGGTTTCAACTCTGCGAGGAAGAAAGCTGCATTCACATCTATTTTTCCAAGCCCCGATGGGCAGGGGCCAATGGAAATCAGTTAAGCATTAATTTAAATAAAGCTAGGCAGGGATTCTATTGGCACAAAATGCACTCCGGACACTATCAAGTAGTTGTAATAGGCCTTATCTCTCGGGGATGCGCAGGTTCAGAAAGAGTTGTGCTATTTGTACTGTAAAAGCAATATTTAGTTTTCAAAGATGAAGCAAAAGGAATAGAAAAAGGCTTTTAATGAACGAATCAGTTATGCATTAATTTATTCAAACTGTCATCTAACCTCATTGGATATTAGACTTTTTTAGCCAAAGATCAAATTTTTATTTCACAGAATGAACATCAAAAGTAGCATTTTCACGAGTGGCGTCACCACGATTGAAAAAACGACTTTTGGCGTATATAAACGAAATAAAATTCTATCTTACACTGAAAAGTCAATTTTTTGTTTCTTTTATGCTTTCAAATAGACTAAGTGTAACTTTTGGTGCAAATTTCAGAGAACAGCTTCATATGCTGTTTTTGTAAAGTGTATGTAAAAACGTTGGCAAAGAAAGGCTTCTCCTACCTGATAATGGAGGCACACATATTATAACTTTTATACTTAAAGTGACAACATTAACAACTTTGTGGGTTCTGAGCATTCATGACGTCATTTCTGACAAACATCAAATACGACAAATAGCTATAAGTAATTAAAACAGCAGTAATTTAAACCCTTTCATGCAAGTCTAATGTGGTGAAACAATGAAAATAACTCAGATTTTTTTTTATTTTCACTATTTAGTCCATCCTTAAAAAACAATTTGTTTGCCGTCACCCTATTCACAATGTGGGTCGGTAGGTTCATTTTTTATTAAGCTGTTGAAACAGAATTTCAATGTATTTGCATGTAACAGATGATGGAAACACTTGTTTATGTTCAGTTTCCATTCAACATGTTCAAAAGCTCTTTTTATATTTAACATTTTAAGACTCATAATTTGAGTACGTAATTTTCCTAAAATTTCGGACACCAAAAATTTTGCTATAATCATCCTAAAACTTGACCAGAATGATTTCACTATGCAGAAAGGTGTCCAAATGCTTAAGATGAAATGGCAAATAGTGAAGACCCTGATCAGACTACTCCTCTAGGAACAGTCTGATCTGAGTCTGCACTGTTTGCATATGCCAGTCTGTCCGAAATCTTAGGGACATTACGGTACTTTCAGGTGTTGTAGAAAGGAAAATAAGAAAAAATATTAGTCCAATCTGAGGAAAATATTTTTTTCTTTTCTTCTTGAACAGCAATAAATTTTTAGGTCAGTAGCAATTTCAATGGGTAGGTGGTTGACAGCAAACAAATTTTAAGGTCAGCCTTATTTTGATTGAGAAATTCTTACAATCGATCAGGAAGCATATAAGAAATATTTATATTTGCCCTAAAATGAAATATCATACATCTGACAACCAAGGTACATTCTCTTTTTTATTGGTCTAATGTTTCGATTTTTCACGCAAGCGCGCATATTCTTCTAATACCAATTCATTTGCTACAATTACATCAGGGTTAAACCGAGGTAAATGCAAACCATTTAAATGAGTAACACGACTTAGTAAAACATATGCCATGCCAGACTCAAACACCGATGATCCGAGATCAACTGAAAAAGATTTTGTTGTTGCTCCTTGAATTTTATGAATAGTGCAGGCCCAAGAAAGAGAAAGTGGGAAATTCTTTCTAATAATTGAACGTCCAGCATATACAAATCCTTGTTCAAGTGCAGCAATAGCCACTGGTAAATTGACAAAAGTATCTGAGTTTATAAAAAGCTGATCAAACAGGACCTGCACATGTTCAACTCTTCCATAGGAGTTAATGTCAATAGCATGGACATAACCCATTGCACCATTAACTAGGCCCCGAGGGATATCAAGATTGCGTAAAAGCATAACTCTCGAACCGATTGAGAGCTCTAATAAACATGGGGTATTGCCAGCATCTCTATCATCGTCTGGAATGAATTCTACAGGACATGTAAGGTTAGTTTGTGGATCACTAGAAGAAAAGTAATGTTCCGCATCAAGTCTGAATAATCGTGACTGTATGTTTTGCTGACAGTGTTGGTTATGTTCTGTGACTGCAGAACGTTTAGGATAAATGCTTAAACCCGTCATCGAGTTTGAAGATGAAGTTTCACGACTGACCAAACGACCTTTTAGTGCCTTCACATCATCACTAGAAAGCATACCACTCTAGCTCGATTAAGCAATTTAACATAGCTTAAATCTCCACTTTGACGAACATTTTCACGATGAAAAACAGGCTGAAATAGATTCCATAATGTTTGAATTTGAAAAGCGAATGCTCCACACACTGGTTTTATTTGGAAAAAATCTCCAAACAATATCAAATTGAAATTTCCAAATGGCAGAGTATTTCCAGCAATTTCTCCAAGACGCCTACTTATGAAAGTAAACATTCTATCACTGACCATACTTAGTTCATCTAATACAATAGTAAGTACACCAACAAATCTCTTTCGTAATGCATTTAAACTATAAGCTGTAAGAGATGCATAATTCAAATATTTGTCAACTGGTATATGTAATAAAGAATGAATAGTTTGACCATAGATATGTCTAGCTGCAGTTCCAGTTGGTGAGTAACATTTCACAGGTGATGTACCAGAAATACGTGCTGTATATAATTGTAAATAGCCGACAATGATTTTCAAAAGGTGCGATTTACCAACTCCGGCTCCACCTGTAATAAATAAGCGTAAAGGTTTATCTCCATTTAAAGAATGTTGTTGCACAATTTGTAAAGCTCTTTTTTGACAATTAGTCAGAGTAGAAATTGATTGAGTGAACTCATCTGCTGACATGCAAGATGCGGACATTTGTTGGTAATGTAATGTCTCAACATCATCGGTGCTCAAGCTATTGTTAACAAACAGGTGTGCACTAGACTGAGAACTGTTTAGCCCTATGTCAATACTAATTTATGTACCCTCAAATTCACACTGCTCTTCAAGATCTGCTTCAGCAAGACGAATACGGCGAATAGAGTTTTCAACTTGTAACAAAAAAAAAGTTGTGCATTTGTACTGAAAAATCAAGAAATGAATGCTTTGCTTTAAAAGCTTCTTTTGCAGTTGAAAAGTCACCAACTATTTCATTTTCTGATCGAAAGGGAAACAACAACATCAGCAGTGTAAAGTAGTAATCATCATTTGAAATCGAGAAAGAAGGGAAGCGTATAACAACTGAAGATTTTCTTTTGCGTATCCATATGTTATACTTTTCGACATAAACTCTTTCCAAAGACCGAGCAGATTGACGCACTGGAGGTGGACATTTCTTATACCATGAAGCAAAATAATGTAGAGACATTGTTTCCATACTGCTTGGTCTGGCCGAATAATAGTCAATTATATTGTGAAGAAATATATCAGTCTCAGCATCATTCATAGACTCTATTTCATTCAATGGCTTTAACATTTTAAAACGTTTGCTTGTGGTCGTGTATTCAAAAAGACAACTGACCGAGAACATTGTATAAGTTTGAGATTACTTAACCTAAATGCTGCTTCCTGTGCAGAAACCTGTCTGTTCTTTAAAACACACAATCCAATGTTCCAGAGACGCTGAATAGCAGTCATTTCAGGATTTTGTTGAAATACAGTGTTAATCAAATTGCTTAAAGCACATTTTAACTCATCAGGTTCAGCTTTGCATAGGTAATGACACACATAATATGTAGCTCCATCAGCATCATTAATAAGTTGAATGTCCATATTGGCTCGCCAATGACGCAATATTTCAGGATTATAAGAATTTACATATACAGAATCCTTTGGCCGATATGTTTAGTAAAATTTTCCTCTGTTTTTTACAGCCATAAATCTTGAAAGCAATTTTGTTTTTGGACAATCACGTTTTGGAAAACCAAATCGACATTGTTTTCTTGATGAGCGTGTACAGTAATTTCCGTGATGATGAGTTTGAAGTTTCTTAACCAATTGATACAATTCTGAATCATCAGATTCTAATGGTATGTGTTTTTTTTTAATAGTGTTGGAGATGTATTGAAGAATAGAATCACGTGTACCATCATCAACGTTTGTGGGTACACCTTCACACCAGAAAAAATATGATAATGAGGAGAAGAACCCCTTAGTTGGAATTCAGCTCTGGCAAAGTAATCTTTTACAACACCAATAGGTTTCAAGTTGCCATGTACAATAAATTTCATTAATGCAGAAAAACGTCTGTCAAAGTGAATGGAAGTCATCAAAGGATCTGATCGCATACTTTGAAAGAAAGATTTTTTTTAACAGCTTCTTCATATGATAAATTTTCAAGTAGCATTCCTAATTCTGGCCAGTGAAGGTCATCTGCTGAAAGGGTCATGAACAATGTTGGTGGTCCTAAAGAGCGAAACATAGCTAGTAAATTATACAGTGCATTACGAAAATATGCAGGCGAATTTTCTCATCTGGTCGGTAGTTTCGAAACCTCTTAAAGAATATAGTACCTTAACTTGACGGTAACACATCCGTGCTACATTGTGCACTTTTTCACATCTCCAAAATGACTACTTTTCTCATGAAACTTCGTGATATTTTCTTAATTATACCGCAAACATAGGCTGTGAGTGCTCGTTAGAACCGCTTCATTTGAAACGTCTCCAGCACGAAATGTCCTATTACCGCGGTAGTCACCGGTTTTACCCTCAACCGCTATTTTTAGATAGGTCTCTCCTTAAAATATCTCACTTGTTCGATTGTGCATGCCCAAGAAAGCATCAGCGAGTTTTATGTCGTCAAAAAAAAGCGATAAGTTATTTTCTATAACCGAAATAACGTGTATTCTTAACCAGGGCAAATATATATGTTCTGATACTGATTACTTTTAGCCCATTTTGTTTTGTTTGATTTGAGTTTTAACGTCCCCAGCAACACTTTAAGGTCATTTTGGGGACTTAACCCATTTCGTATTGAACGGAGACTGCTACTTTATACATCCCGTGAACACGTCCGTGAAATGAACACCCCCTTACACCCTACTATATATAGAGAAAACTTGGGTTTACCAGGGAAACCATTATTTTTCTTATTTTCACTCCAAGACATGGGTTGTGGGCACTCGTTAGTAGTGTCTCAATGAGGCGGTTCTAACGAGCACCCACAACCTATGTTTGCAATATAAATAAGAAAAGTACCATGGATTTTCATCAGAAAAGTAGCCATTTTGGAGATATGAATATTATCGTAATGTTAGCCTAAGATCATTTCAAAATTTAGGGATGTCAGGATATTTTCTTCAAAATTTATTGTGAAAATAGCTAAACTATTTGCAAACACCGTAGGCCCCGATCAGACGCCACAGAAAGCGGCATTTAATCTGGACCTGCACTGTTTGTCTGAGTGTTTGCCAATTACACGTTTTGGGTTTTCCGGTACAAAACGGGCATTTTACAGGAAGCCATTTCACTTTATTCTAATCACTGTGGGGCGATGTTTAACATCGTTGTCAGTCAGAACAGTAGTTACACGTGTAGTAAGCAGTGGGTCTGAAGATAATGATTAAATGAATTTTAAGTGCATCAAGATATCTATTGTTCGCAACATCTCTATCTGCAAAGGACTGGATTTCATCAGCCGTTTTTGTTAAGCAAAGGAGTCCTGCATGTCTGTACCCGTTTTAGGTATGTTTGAATTGGCAGTCTACTAGTATCCATTACGACAACACATCCGTGTGATAAAGTGCATTTTTCAGATCTCCAAAATGGCAACTTTTCTGGTGAAAATCCGTGATATTTTTCTTATAAATTCTGCAAACATCGGTTGTGGGTGCTCGGTAGAACCGGTTCTACACGTGCACAGTCCGAGAACAAACCACTCTTAAGACCATCAGGAAAACACGCCTATATAATTTTGACCCCTTGAACCCCACTTTTATATAGTAAAACTGGGGTTTACAGGGGTGAACCTTATTTTTCTTATCTCTGCTCTAAAATATAGATTGTGGGTACTCGTTAGAACCGCCTCAATCTATATTTTGAGCAGAAATAAGAAAAATATCACAATTTTTCATCTTAAATTTTCATTTTTTTCGGCGATAAAGGTGGCAATATATTTGTATAGGCGTGTTTTCGTAATGCTTATAAGTGTCCCCTATCGGTTTTCTTACGTGTCTCTTCAAGGGGACCCTGGGACCTCGTCATTCATATCAAACTAAGCATGGGGTTGCGAGATATTGGTCCTGGTAAACCCATTACTGAAGACCTAACGGTGTTTCTAATACTGTCCTCAATCTATGTCTGCTGCAGAAATTAGTACAAAAATCATACTGAATTTTCATCAGAAAAATGACAGTTTTGGCGTTTCTATGCAATACAGGCGTGTTCTGTGACCAAATATATCCCATTTTCGGATGTTGCTCGTGTCATAACCAATTTTCTTCGATGCATTACCTAATGATATGCGTTTGCATTCTCTAAACTTATTTTTTTTTTTGTTTAATCGTATTGAAGTTCGATTATAATTCGCATTGTAGCAATCCTTTATTTCTTAAATTCAAATATATCTAACAGATTATCTGACAAAGTGTGTTGTTCTTTTTAAACGTAAGCTTTATAATTTTCTACTTTTACTTTCTTGTCAAAAACCGATACTTACTTGAAAATCTAGATTGATAAATGAATATACAAGATGTTTATTGAAAACCTATACATTTGCATAAATTGTTTTTGTTTGAAGAGACCAGAGATTTCAACTGACACTTGATCGCGCTGTTTGTTATCGGCGAAAAGTTCGATATATACAACTGATATTGAACTTGAAAAAGTATTATGGCCTCGAAAAGACTGTTTAAATGTTTTTGCTTGGTATTTAGTAATGATTGAAAATATGCAGATTAGTTCTGTCACAAAAAGACGAATTGTGAGGAGATAAACATGGGCCAATTATTCCGAATTACTGCCCGTCTTAAAAACGATCTTTTCAGGCGGGTGAAAGGCAGTTAGAGACGTTATTTGAAAAGTGAAGGTATGTACGCAGTATCCTACTTTTAAGAATTTTGCTTTGTTTGTTTTCTCTTTTTTTTTGGTTTATTTTCTTGAAATTAACCCTTTTTCTACCAAATAGAATCTTCCACCTTATAACTAGCAGGAGTCCATTTCAAAATTTAGGAAAGTCAGGTTGTGTTTTCATCAAAATTTATTTGGAAAATGACTGAACTTTTAGCAAACAGTGGAGGCCCTGATTAGACGCCGTCTAATGTACATACCGGAAACCCCACTGTATATAAAGAAAATACGGAAGAAACTGTTTTCTCTTATTCGGGTTATCATACATTGTGGGCCATTTAAGGTGAATGGCAACACCTTCAGGGGAGGCAACTCCTGCAAAAATATTTTTGTCTTCCATGTCAATAGGGGTCAACTCTTAAAGGAAAGAATTTGCTCCTGAAAGGATAATTCTTTCCTTTAAGAGTAGACCCCATTTTCCATGGGACGGGGCTTATAGAAAAGCGAACAGGAAGTCCCGAAAGTTGTCTCCCTTTAAAAACTGGCGGAAAAATCTACCAGGTGTTCCCATGCCCCTTAATTTGGGAAAACGTGCATCATTGGAAAAACATGTAATAAAGTCTGCCATGTCAGTATCAATGATGTTTTTCAGAGAAATGCGTTATGTCTTTATTTATGCTCAATATTTAGATTGTCGGTGCTCGTTAGAAACGCCTCAAGAGGCGGTTCTAATGAACAACCACAATCTATATTTTGGATAATAAAAAACATGTACATGTACCCGTGGGGCAGTGATTTTTTTCAAAATTGGAAGTGTGGTATTCATGGTACTTATTGTATGGACTTGTTAAAAAAAGCTGTCATCCTGATTTGTTTGTTTGATTCGATGTTTAACGTCCCCGTCAACGCTGTAAAGGTCATTTTGGAGACGTTGCTTCCAATTTTGTGGGACTTTTACCCGACACTGAGATGAAATGACATCTCAAGCCCTGTCGCCCAATGAAACCAATAGGGTTTATTAGCATGGACGGTCCGCCTCGCACCGCGGTTCCTGGACAGGCTTAGATCCTCTAAGCGGTTTACCAGTACTAGTGTGCGGGCCGGATTCAGCTCTGCGGGGAAGCATCATGCAGCCCATATATTTCTTCAAGCCCCTATGGGCATGTCATCCTGAAAAACACATTTATCGATATTTTGAGCTTTAAATTAAATAAAATAGAAACATATCCAAGAACTCGAAGCAGTCTTAAGTCATTATTCCTGGTGGTATATGTGTGTATGTTGCAGGTCGATAAGTGAGCTACTGTGTGAGCAAATCCGTATTGTCATTGTGGTCATTTGTCAGCTTGGATAGTACCAAACCTCTAGTATCTTCTCAAGGCCGGGTTTGGTGTCGTAACGTTGTTCAAATTATGATACAGTTCGAACAAATTGGCCTGAGACTGGTGAACTCTATTAACATAATTTCACATCCGACTGAATGCATATATTTATCTTCGTTGTGTTCCGAAGATGGCGATATTGATGGTATTCTACTCGTAGGTTTCGTGAAATTTCCGTGAAATTCCATGTAGGAGTGTGGTGCCTAGTTGTAATAGCTGGTCACATGGTCCAATCAAATATTTTATTTGTGTATAGCTAATAAGCGACCGTGGTGCACGAACGGTTCGACTTTTCCTTCGAATAGACTCGTGCTCCACGATTGCATATGTATTTGAAAAATAACTCGTATTTGATTGGACCATGTGATCGGCTATTACAAGAGAGACACCACACTCCTGCGTGGAATTTCACGGAAATTTAACGAACCTTCCCAGTCGAATATGGCCTTTGTTATACAATACATAGAGGTCGGTAAATGGGCCGCTATTAGCGTGATACCGAAAATTCACGAGAAATTTACGAAAGCCGGCGCAATAGTCTCATGTCAAATTGTTCGCACTTTCTTATACTGAGTAGAATATACTATTTAAGTTACATGTGAGCAAACTACTTGTGTGTGTGTATGGAGAGAGAGAGAGAGAGAGAGAGAGAGAGAGAGAGAGAGAGAGAGAGAGAGAGAGAGAGAGAATAAAATACGATAACACATCCATACATGTACATATGTGATGTCTACAATTACGAAAACAAGCCTAAACAGATATATTGGAAACACATTTTTACTTCAAACATTGATTGTGGGAACTCCAAACATAGTGGGAACTCCAAACATTGATTGTGGGAACTCGAAAGAACCGCCTCAGTGAGGCGGTTCTAACGAGTACCCACAATCTATGTCTTTGAGCAGAAATAAAGATAATATTGTATACCCCTATTATTGATTTTTTTTCTAGGCAAAATACAGTTTGTGGGCGCTCCTTAGAACGGCATGAAGCGGCGGTTCTTACAAGTAGCAACAATGTCTGTTTTCAGAGAGAAAGAGAGAGATAGAGAGAGAGAGACTAAAGATGTAGGATTTTGATAACTCATCCGTGTGCTAAAAAGGCCTTTCTCATCACGCGAACAAGCCCGTGAAATGAACACCCCCTAAACCCCAGTTTATATAGAGAAAACTGGGGTTTACGGGGATATACATTAATATTTTTTCTTATTTTTGTTCCAAGACATAGGATGTGGGTACTCGTTCTAACGCACATCCACAAACTATGTGTGTACATGTAGTATAAATAAGAAAAATATCACAGATTTTCATTAGAGAAGTAGCCATTTTGGAGATGTGAAAAAATGCACTGTGTCGCACGGGTGTGTTATCGTAATGAGAACTACCTTCTTGAGATCAAAATATTTAATAGTTTCCTTATTTACTAATCCAAATATAAATTGGGGGCGTCCGCCCCCGCCCATCGGGGCTTGAAGAAATAGATGGGCTGCATGATGTTCCCACGCAGAGCTGAAACCGTCCGCACACTAGTACTGGTAAACCGCTTAAAGGATCTAAGGCTATCCAGGAACCGCGGTGCGAGGCGGACCGTCCACGCTTATAAAAGCTATTGGTTTCATTGGGCGACAGGGTTTGAGATGTCATTAGGGGCCCCACACTGAAAGTGTGGGTGCCCAATAGTAATCACTCTGTCCGTCCGTCTGTCTGTCTGTCCGTCCACAAATTTTCCTACTCCTCTGGTAGCGCTGCCGGGGCCCTAGTCAGTTTCACTGACAGCTCTAGTTTCATCTCAATGTCTGGTAAAAATCCCACAAAATTGGAAGCAACGTCTCAAAAATAACCTATACAGTCTTGACGGGGACGGTAAACCCCAAATCAAACAAAACAAACAAAGATTGGGGGCGCTCGTTAGAACCGCCTGAATGAGACGATTCTTGCGAGTGCCAACGATCTATAGTTTTGAGCAAAAATAAGGAAAATAACGAATCCCCAATGAAGGCCACATCTCTTATATCAAGTGGGGTTTTGGGCTGTTCATCTCAAGGCCTTGTGAAGACATTGATCTGAGTGAAACAGCTTTATCAACTGCTGTAAACACTACGAAAACATGCCTATACAAATACAATGTAAATTTTACCGGTAAAGAAAATCTAAGATTGAAAAATTGTGATAGTTTTCTTATTAATGCTCCAAACATACAGATAGATTGTGGCCGCAATCTATATTTTAGAGCAGAAACAATAAAAATGAGGTTTACCCCGGTAAACTCCGTTTTTCTACATAAAGGTAGGGTTCAAGTGGTCAGAATTTTATAGGCATGTTTTCTTGATAGTAAGACGATTCCAAAGATCTATGTTTTTGAGCAAAAATAAGAAAAATAACGAATTCCCAATAAAGGCAACATCTCTTATATCAAGTGGGGTTTGGGGGGCTATTTATCTCAAGGCCTTGTGAAGACATTGATCGGAGTGAAACAGCCGGTGCTAGGAGGCGTATGCAGCCTTGCAAACTATATAGCTATGTATGAAGAGACTCAATAAAACAGAGTCAATCCGATTTTCGTTCTTTTATGTGTTCTTTGTTCCCAATGTCAAATTTTTAGCTTTTTATTTTACCTCACTGCAGCTGGTGTTAAGTGCAGTGTGGCGGCCGTAAAAAGTCTCCCCGTGCTTCATCATAGTACAGATTATATTTTCTTTTCCTTTTGGATCATTGAGCCCATTCTGGTTACTTTGAAAATCGAATATCGCTTGCGCCGGCGCTTTGCTGTGTATGAAGAGACTCAATTAAACCGAGACTCCGATTTTCGTTCTTTTATGTGTTCTTTGTTTCCAAGTGCAGTGGTTACGCTACTCGCCTTGTAAACCAGGGGTCGCAGGATCGATCCCGGGCTTCTCCAGACTTTCGGGTGAGTCTTTAAACCGAGGTCCCGTCTCCGTATGACCTTAGCTGTTGGTGGGACGTAAAACTCGAACACTCACTCACTCACTCTTTGTTTCCAAAGGCAACCGTTTAGCTTTTTATTTAAACCAATAATTTCAATGTCATCAATAATAACTGATGTTTGGTATAATACATGTAATTGATTGTTGTGGTATCTAAGGGCGATATATTTAACACGTTTTACAGGCAATCACAAGTACATTTTGGCCTTTTCATATCTCATCTAAATGACTAGTTAAACACTTGAAATAATCGCGTATAAGAGGGATTGATTATTCTACAAGTCATACGATTTTGATGTTTAAAGATTTCGTAGGATTTGTAATTTGATAAATATCAATGAAAGAAACTTCATTTTTTCAAGTGATACGAAGCACCAGATAATTTTAAGGGGAATGGGAACACCTGGCTGATTTTTTCCGCCATTTTTCAAAGGGAGAAAACTTTCGGGACTTCCTGTTCGCTTTCCTATAAGACCTCAATGATAAAACATTTTTGGTATCCACCTCTAGGAAATAACATTTTAACGTCATAGGACTAAACATTATATGTCTTTTATCATATGACGTCGCGTCTGAGAGTGTATTAACGCCATGCATTATTTTTGATAATCCACTAGTGGATTAAATATGCAAATTAAGTAGATACGTTCCGTAACGTTACATGTACCACGTCCTTAACGATGTCGCGTTTACTAACGGCGGAATACTGACATTTTTGTAAACAATCGTGAATAAAATGTGTTTTAAATGTCATATGATAAATAGAATCTTGCATTCGTGCCCATGTCTTATTGAATTTATTAAACTCGTTGAGAAAAAGTGATAAAATGCTCGGCAAAGCCTCGCATTTTATCCCTTTTCCTCAACTCGTTTAATAAATTCAATAATACATGAGCACTCATGTAAGATCCTCTATATATCTATTCAAAAACATAGATTGTGGGCACTTTAACGAAACAAAACACACAAAAAACGTTTTGGAGATATGAAAGAATCCTCAATGTCACAAGGAACGGGCCTCCGTTGCTTGGTGGATAAGACAGCTGTTTCTTAATCATTAGGTCTGTAATCGCTGTGGGTTCGAGCCTGGATCAGGTCACATGCAAGTTCTGCAACGGAAGGTCAGGTGGTTTTTCTCGGGGTATTCCGGTTTTTGCCCACCTCTGCTTAAAGATGATCTCAATATTAGTCAAATAATCTTGAAAGGGTCGTAAAACCAAAACCAGAAAAACGTCACAAGGATTTGTCATGTAAGGTAATTGTCAGTATTATTTTAGCCTTGTATACAACACGACAGATGTATACTACTTCTAAAGACGCGATGGGTTAGAATTTAAGAATCTTACATGTGTCTGTGTTTGGGGGGGGGGGGGGGGGTGCGTCCCGAGTGTCACTGTCCGGCATCACGAGGCTTTCCGAATGATGCCGGACAGTGATCTCGAGAGACAGATTTTTCTGAGCGTGGATTTTAATATTGCAGTCACTTTGTTGGTTGCCGACGTCCGCCATATGCTGATGACTTAATGACGTCACGCAGCGTGCTGTGACGTCAACCTTAACGACGGCGCATATGAGGTAGTATTCAATCAGCGCAATTATTAAGGACTCTGGAATATTCAATTTTGGGTGAAACACCAGGGTGATGCTTTTTCACTTTTGAATTATACTGTATGGTCATGTCAGAAAGTGTGTGAAGCTTTCACCTTTCTACTTGACAATATTAATATAAGATTTGGTAAAAAGTTATTTAGACAAGTTGTGGGTATTTCGATGGGTACAAATTGTGCACCCCTGGTGGCAGATCTGTTCTTGTTTTGTTATGAAAGAGACTTCATGATGTTCCTTTCCGTTGAAAACCAAATTGAAATCATTGAAGCGTTTAGCTCGACTTCTAGATATTTGGATGATTTATTAAACATTGGCGATACCTATTTCGATGTCTTGATCAGTCAAATTTACGTCCAACCCACCAGAACTTCATTTAAATAAAGCAAATTCTTCTGATACCGAGGCCCCGGTTTTGGATTTACATCCATCTATTGTTGATGGGTTTGTTTCTGGCAAAAAGTATGATAAACGCGATGATTTTGATTTTGAGATTGTCAATTTCCTTTCTTTGATGGTGATGTTCCTCGTGCGGCATCCTATGGCGTTTATATTTCGCAATTAATTCGATTTGCCAGAGTGTCTAGTCATGTTACTGACTTCAACACTCGTAATAAAGTGTTAATTGTCAAACTTCTTAATCAGGGTTATCGGTATCATAAACTATGCAAAGCCTTTTCAAAATTTTATAGAGGTCTTTCCCGATTTAATTTCAAAATCCAATGCTGGACTTAAATCTCTTCTGCAACAAGGTCTAT
The DNA here is from genome assembly GCA_963580285.1 of Lucinisca nassula. Taxonomy (NCBI): domain Eukaryota; kingdom Metazoa; phylum Mollusca; class Bivalvia; order Lucinida; family Lucinidae; genus Lucinisca; species Lucinisca nassula. The sequence goes on along the minus strand of OY757011.1, from coordinate 92,768,268 downwards.
CGGAACCCGAATTTTATGGTGACTTAGTGTATAAATTTAAATGCAATGACTTCAGCACCCAATTTCGTAAAATCATTCTTCGATATAAAAAGATAGGGTACAAAATATATGTTAATCGACAGACTGCATGCATCGTAGTTAACCCAATCACGGTTGACAACTTGCTTCCCTCTTTAATTGCACGCCGGTGGGTGAGGCTTCAGATTCTATGACGGTTCCAGCGTAAAGGTTTTACTGAGTTAGAGAGTATCTTATTTTATGTAATGTTGGTTGGCGCCTGATGCTCTGTCTCTGGTCGGGACCATCGGAGTCTGACTGTTTGTCTTTTTTTGCTCCAGCATTCCAGTGGTTTCTTGCTGCCGAGTCCTGACCGTTGTTTCATCTCTGTGGTTGGTTTGATTTTTGTGTTCACGGAGCTGTTGCACTGATGAGTTGGGATGCCTTCATGCGGACTGAACAAATTAATTGTTTAAATCGCAACCGAAATAAGAGCGAGGATTGTGGCCACGTAAAATCGATTTAAGCCCCCCCCCCCAAAATCTCCCCAATTGGAATTCGTTGCACTGACCGTTCTAAGGCGGTTCTTCTGTCGCGGTTTACTTTTGTTATGGTTTGTCTTTGAGTGTGTGTCTCGCTTATATTATTTTGTTTTGGATAGCCAATTGGCCATTTTGTGGGAAAGTAACTGTCCTTTTGGCTTTCCGCTATTGATGTTTCCATCTAGTTGTTTTATGTTTGTGCTTCTTTCCCTTTGGTGTCTCTGATGGGAGCTGTGGGTTAATTATATCGATTCCTGATCGTTGCCTTCACTTCTATCAAGAACAGAATTATCTTTCCCAAGGTAAAACTACGGATTTCCTTAGCTGGAGTGCAAGAATAATGCTTTCAATATATATTTTTTATCATATAAACGTCTTTGCTATTTAGTGAATAACGTAATGTTATAACAATAATATGGCAACCCGTGTTTTACACATGGTTACTGGTCCGTGAAAGGCCTATGTTTTCTCTACAAATTCTGCAATAATGCCCTATTTAAAATCGTTAAATGTTAAACAGAATCATACATTCATGGTTACATTTAAAATTTGTGAAACTCGTCTTGAGGCTCGTTTCCTAAAGTCCATATGAAATGACCACGAAGGTAACATAGGATGCTCGTTCCTTAGTTTCTTATGAAACGACTACGAGTATACTCGCCGAAGGCTCGTATATCTAAATTTCATAGGAAATGACCACGAGTGTACTCTCCGGAGGGCAGATTCCTTAGTTTCATATGGAACGACCACGAGTATACTCGCCGAAGGCGCGTTTCTTTAAATTTCGTAGGAAATGACCACGAGTGTACTCTCCGGAGGGTAGATTCCTTAATTTCATATGGAACGACCACGAGTATACTCGCCGAAGGCTCGTTTCTCTAAATTTCATAGGAAATGACCACGAGTGTACTCTCCGGAGGGTAGATTCCTTAATTTCATATGGAACGACCACGAGTATACTCGCCGGAGGCTCGTTTCTCTAAATTTCTTAGGGCATCACCGCGAGTGTACTCTCCGGAGGGTAGATTCCTTAATTTCATATGGAACGACCACGAGTATACTGGCCGGAGGCTCGTTTCTCTAAATTTCATAGGAAATGACCACGAGTGTACTCTCCGGAGGGTAGATTCCTTAATTTCATATGGAACGACCACGAGTATACTTGCCGGAGGCTCGTTTCTCTAAATTTCATAGGAAATGACCACGAGTGTACTCTCCGGAGGGTAGATTCCTTAATTTCATATGGAACGACCACGAGTATACTTGCCGGAGGCTCGTTTCTCTAATTTCATAGGAAATGACCGCGAGTGTACTCTCCGGAGGGTAGATTCCTTAATTTCATATGGAACGACCACGAGTATACTCGCCGGAGGCTCGTTTCTCTAATTTTCATAAGGCATCACCGCGAGTGTACTCTCTGAAATTTCTAGGAAATGACGAGTGTACTCTCCGGAGGGTCGTTTCCTTAATTTCATAGGAAATGACCGCGAGTATTTGTTTTTTTGATTTGAGGTTTTACGTACCCATCAATACTGTATATGCCATTGTGGAGACGTTGCTTCCAATTTTGTGGGACTTTTACCCGACATTGAGATGAAAGCCCTGTCGCCCAAATGAAACTAATAGGGTTTATAAGCATGGAAGGTCCGACTCGCACCGCTTTGCCTGGGCAAACCTAGATCCTCTAAGCGGTTTACCAGTACTCCTGTGCGGTCGGTGGCCGCGATTGTACTCTCCGGAGGGTCGATTCCTTAATTTCATAGGAAATGGCCACGAATGTACCCTCCGGAGGGTCGTTTCCTAAATTGCCTAAGAAATGACCGCGATTGTACTCTCCGGAAGGTCGATTCCTAAATTTCATAGGAAATGGCCACGAGTGTACTCCCTGGAGGGTCGTTTCCTAAATTGCATAAGAAATGACCGCGAGTGTACTCTCCGGAAGATCGATTCCTAAATTTCATAGGAAATGGCCACGAGTGTACTCCCTGGAGGGTCGTTTCCTAAATTGCCTAAGAAATGACCGCGATTGTACTCTCCGGAAGGTCGATTCCTAAATTTCATAGGAAATGGCCACGAGTGTACTCCCTGGAGGGTCGTTTCCTAAATTGCATAAGAAATGACCGCGAGTGTACTCTCCGGAAGGTCGATTCCTAAATTTCATAGGAAATGACCACGAGTGTACTTGCCGGAGGGTCGTATCCCAAGAAGATCCTGGAAAGCATCTGTGAGTATGGCAGAGAACCTCATGCTGAAAAACGTTGAGGCTATCCAAGTTTCGCTTGCATAGATTGTGTTGTCAGCACCACAACTCTGTAGTCTTTTAGCTTTGTGTCAAGCCGTATTCCACTTCGATCCCAAACACTACCACGTGGTCTGCCAAATGCTGCACTAGCTTTGACAATTCTGGCATTGGCTTCATTGCAAGGCTCTTGATAATATGCTTCCAAGGTAGGTAGACTTGTCTACCACTTGCACTCTTTGTACCAAAATGTTCCTTTTGATTGAATTCAGAAAACGCATACCCACACTGTAGGGTTATATTCAGAAATAACGAGGTTATAGACGTTTGTACTTCGGAACCTCTGTTTCACCAGCTAAAGTCGCTTATGTAGAAAGCCGACGTTATCCGATAATTTGGAACGCCATGATCAAAAGTTGCGCGTGAGCTGTCCTTTTTTTTTTCTTTGCATTAAAAGGTCCTAACCTTAATTATTTGTTTTGTTTGGTAAAATAAAATAGATGTTACATTCCGGAGAGGGTGAGAGAGTGATAGTGAAAGACGTTACCTTTGGAATATGAATGTCAACCTCGGCTGCGCTTCAGTTGATATGCATATTCCTCAGGGTGACTTTTTTCACAGTCACCCTCTATATTTTCATCATTATTATTATAATAGTCTAGCAGGTCGGAATGTGCCTTACCTGGCCGCAAATCCATAAGGCACATTTTCATGTGACGGGGCGTATATTTCTAATGATAATCGTATATTTAAGGAGAATGAAAACACCTTCAGGGGAGACAACTCCTTCTAAAGTGTTTTTGTCTCCCATGTCAATAGGGGTCCACTGTTAAAGGAAAGACTGCTCCTAAAGAGCAAATTCAATTCTTTCATTTAAGAGTAGACCCCTTTCTAAGTCGGTCAGAGTTTATAGAAAAAGAAACAGGAAGTCCCGAAAAGTGTCTCCCTTTGAAAAATGGCGAAAAAATCTGCCAGGTATTCCCATTCCTCTTAAAATGATAAAAACAAGTTTAAATACTGATTGCACTGGCTTACCTAAAACCTGTCACCCCTGTTTAACATTGTATATTTGCCGTGTCAAACGAAACGTACCATAGGGCGGACTCAAACCAGCCTGGATGCCAACGCGGTCGAAATGCACATTCCCCAGTGTCCAATTAATGTTCTTCGGACAACATTTTTTTATATATCGTGGCAGCACGCACAGTCAGATACGAGTTTTTGCTGTGCGCATTTAGCCGGAAGATAATTGTTCGCTCATCTCTGGCCATATGTAGTAGTCTAACAGATTATCAAAAATATGATAATTTTGAATAGGTGTTGATATTTGTTATAAAACTGACTCTATAACTATTCAATAAATACTCCTAAGTCAGAGTTCAAATCTATAAGAATTTACTGCACCCAACTTAAGTATAATCCTGTAACGTTGTTAAATTCATACCATGAAATATATAGATAATATAGTATTATGTAAATTTAAAGTGAACAGCGAACTCTAATGGAATACATTTTTTCTATGGATATTAAATTTCACGGTTCATGCATCTTGGTATTCATGTACATATGGTACCTTTTCATAACCTAACGTTAACAAACCCATAATTGTTTGTGCATTTTTTTTAGTTTTGTTTTGTATTGGAGATTAACGACCCAGTCAACACAATTTTAGGTCATTTTGAGCCGGTCCGTGTTTGAGCTGGGTATTCATGTACATATGGTACTTTTTCATAACCTAACGTTAATATACCCATAATTGTTTGTGCATTGTTTTGTTTTGTTTTGTATTGGAGATTAACGGCCCAATCAACACAATTTTAGGTCCCTTTGAGCCGGTCCGTTTACCTGTCCACACTTTTCCTGGGCAGGCTTATACGTAAGCGGATAACCAATACAGTGCACATTCTTTCGCCCAAATCTGACAACTGCCCTTCTTGAATCAGCGGAAGAAAGAGAGTGACCGTAGAAAGATTTCATGATCAATCTCCACGAAAGAATGTTACCGACCCCAGCAGGTATCGAACCCGCGTCCTCCTGATCACCAGTCAGACGTGCATCCGACTGAGCTACCGAGGCCGGCCTTGTGCATTTTATATGTTCCTTATGTTCTATGCATTTTTTTAATAAATTACCGATCCGAAAATGGATCTTATTGTGGTTCGTTACGGCATGCATCATTGTGAACCAAATTTTATACATAGAGAGAAAAGTAGTGTTCATTAGGGCATGCATTCTTGTTCTTTGTTTTGTTAAAATGCGGTTCAATGAGGCGATTCTAACGAGAAAAACAGTCTGTGTTTGTAACACGAAAAACAATATTTAGAAAACGTCTTCTGTATATGTGTACAGAATCATCACGCAAACACGCCCGCATAATTTTGCCCCCCTTAAACCCACTTTTATATAGTAAAACTGGGGTTTACATTATTTTTCTGATTTCTGCTCAAAAACATAAGCTTGTTAGTACTCGTAAGAACTGACTTACCATGGCGCTTCTAACGAGAACCCAAATTCTACGTTTTGAGCAGAACTTCGAAACATAGAGTTAATTTCTTTTACTAAGACCACCAAAATAGAGATGAAAAACTGAAAGTTTTAGTTAGTCTTTCTTTGTATTTCCTGCACACAGTGTCGTCTGGTCAGAGACCGTCTTAATATAGAAATGTACTGAAGCAGGATTTGTTTAAAAGAAAAAAATGTAAGTTTCGATAATAATGGTATACGAGTACATATTTGTCCTAAAAAAGACATTGATTGTTGATACTCGTTAGAACCACCTCATACTCGATGAGGCGGTTCTAAGGTGCATCAACAATAATAAGTAAATCAGATATTCTTCTATAGCTAAAATTCTCACACAAACATATATTAACATTATAGTCCCAACAAATTTATAATAGTAATTGCCTTATCAGTCGCATAACCTGATTATGATTCATAAACACACCGCTACAAAATCGAACGCAAACAAAAACTCCTAATTGTGCTGGAAAATAACCTGAATATCAGTAAACACACCGCAACAAAACTAAGTCTCAAGCGAAGATGCCGTAGCTTCATGGCCGTTGACTGTCAGGCTAAACGGAGGTCAGGGATTAATACAAACAGAACTTAAATTCACATTCTCGCACGATATATGTATGTATTCACCATATTTGCATTATTTGCTGGCTCCCGGCTTGCACATTGTCCGTATTTGGAAAAACAGGTAACCAGACCCCCCCTCCCACTGACCTTGAAGGTCAGGGGGGTCTGGTTACCTGTTTTTCCAACACTGATAACCTTCAGACTAGGAACCAGCAGATAATGCAAATAAGGTGTATAGAACATTTGTAGTACATGTAACTTAACCAAACATAACGAAAACACGCTTATTGAAGTAAGTTGACAATTTTTATACCAAAAATGAAAATTTTCTGATAAAAAATTCTTATATTTTTCATATTTCTGCTCACAACATAGATTGTGGGAACTCGTTCTAACGAGTACACACAATCTATGTTTTTGAGCCGAAATAAGGAGGAAAATGAAAACCCCAGTTGTACTGTATAAAAGTTGGGTTTAAGGGTGGTGGGGTCAAAATTATAAAGGCGTGTTTTCGTGATGATTTGGTGTAAATATGTTTTGCTCCAGCATTTCTGTGGTTTCTTGCTGTCGAGTCCTCACCGTTGTCTCACCTCCGTGGTTCTTTGATTTTTGTGTTCACGGAGATGTTGCACTGATGAGTTAGGAGGCCTTCATGCGGACTGAACAAATTATTTGTCTAAATCGCGACGGAAGTAAGGGCGAGGATTGTGGCCACGTAAAATCGATTTAAGCCCCCCAGTGGAAATCTTCCACTGACCGTTCCAAGGCGGCTCTTCTGTGGCGATTTATTTATGTTGTTGTTTGTTACTTACTGTGTGTATCACTTGTGTCTTTTGGTTTTGGATGGCCATATGGCCATTTTGTGGGAAAGTAACTGTCCTTATGGCCTTCCTTTGTTTCGGTTTCCATTATGGTCTGGTCGCTTAATGTTTGTATTTCTTTCCCTTTGGTGTCTTTTATGGGTGGAGTAAGTTAGTTGTATCAATTCCTGATCTTTGTTTTACTTCTACTTTCTATAAAAGGGTTATCCTTTGGAAGCAAGGAGTACACCACAGAAGTGAAAAATATGGAGTGTACATGTTTTCTGGGCCAGACTAGCTAGTTTCGGCCAATTAGGCCTCATCAGTGACCCTCAGATATTTTCAAAATTCCACAATGGAATCCATGATCCCAAAGGACAAGAAAATATAATCTACACTATGATGTAGGGCAGGGAGACTCCCTGCCCTTAATCTTAGTGTTGGTTTTTTGGCTAGTCTTTTGGAATCATCGGTTCCAATGTGGAAGTTTGAAAATATTGGAGGGTCACTGATGAGACTTAATTGACCGAAACTAGCTAACCAGGGAAAAGGGGAAAGAAAAAAAAAAAAACACTTGTAAATTAAATGAGTAAAGATACTCCAGGAACTGATCGAACCAGGACCTAAAGCCTATTTCAACAGTCAAAAGGAAGGATGGACAATTCTGTTTGTGTCTGAGTTTAACGGCCAAGTCAACTCTCTGTTTTAGGTCATTTTTGAGCCGGTCAGTTTAACTATCCACACTTTTCCTGGGCCGGCTTATACGTAAGCGGTTACCAAGTATATACAGTGCACATTCTTTCTCCAGAAACTGACAGCTGCACTTCTTGTATCAGCGGAAGGGGTAGAATGACCGTAGAAAAGATTTCATGATCAATCTCCACGAATGAATGTAACCGACACTGTTAGGTATCGAACCCGCTTCCTGGTCATCAGTCAGACGCGCATTCGACTGCGCTACCGAGGCCGGCTAAGGAAGGATGGACAAACACATCTTAACAAACAACAAAATCATAGGCGACAAGCCGAGTTAGTAGCCCTTTCCCCAAAACGTGGCAACTCAGTTACCTTTACTGGTCTATTGCCAGTTAACTGTTGTCAGTTCGGTAAAACCGCCATTGCCAGTCAACTGTCAATAGCGGTTTTATGTTAAAATCGCTATTGCCAGTTGGCTTGCAGAATTGTTGCATTCCGGTTATTATTTTTACAGAGGGATATAAATTGGTAGTGTCTTACCAGTGCTCAGACTCTGTTTTCAGCACAGTTGAGAATATCAGAATATTTCATTTGCAGAAGGTATGGAAAGAAAGAAAGTTCAAAGTTACATAAGACTTACTGAGTCATTATTGGCCTGAAGACCTATATGCAGTTCCAGTACCCGCATTCTGTGTTTTAACAAGAGGTCCATGGGCAACTAAGCTCACCGAAGGTCATGTTGTTTTATACCATATACAGGCATCGCGCCCATCTTTGTCATGTGACTCCAATCCCACGAATAACTTTTCATTGCTTCGTTAAGGTTTGCAATGTATTTGTATAGGCGTGTTTTCGTGATGATTTTTACTAAAAACTTAGGCTGTGGGTACTGGTTAGATCCGCCTCATTGAGGCGGATCTAACGAGTACTCACAACCTTTGTCTTGGAGTGTGTGTGTGTGTGTGTGTGTGTGTGAATTCGGGTTCAACGTCGCTTTCAACAATTTTTCAGTCATATCCCGACGGTGTCTGGTTGCGACAGGGAGCTCAATGCTCACTTTTATAGTGCTGCCTCAGTGAAGTATCATGTCCCAGACACATTACATGATACCACTCCCAGTCACATTATCCTGACACTGGGTCGACCAGTCCTAGCTCTGCCCCGTAAATCTGAGTGCAAAGCGAGGAGCAGCTAGTACCATTCTTAACGACTTTGGTATGTCGCGGCCCGGGATCGAACACGTGACCTCCCGTTCCCCGGAGCGGACACTCTACCAACTGAGCTATCGGGGCCGGTCCTATGTCTTGGAGCAGAAAATAAGGAAACTATCATATACTTTGTAAACCCCAGTTATCTCTATATGAAGTTGTGTTTAGCGTGGTCTCCATGACAATACAGTAAAATTCCGCTATTAAGACCTTTAATTCTGCTTTAAAAGTAGAAGAAAAACAAAGATCAGGAATCGATACAATTAACTTACTCCATCCATCAAAGACACCAAAGGGAAAGAAACACAAACATGAAGCGACCAGACCATAATGGAAACCTAAACAAAGGAAGGCCACAAGGACAGTTACTTTCCCACAAAATGGCCAAATGGCCATCCAAAGTAAAAAGATACAAGTGATACACACAGTAAGTAACAAACAACAACTTAAATAAACCGCCACGGAAGAACCGCCTTGGAACGGTCAGTGGAAAGAATTCCACTAGGGGGCTTTAATCGATTTTACATGGCCATAATCCTCGCCCTTACCTCTGTCGCGGTATACACTAATTTTGTTTATTTTAAAAAGCTTTTTTAATAGAAGTGTGCAGTTATTCTTTCTTCGAATTTCCTGCACACAATTTCCTCTGGTCAGGTACCACCTTTGGGACTGTTCAAAAGTGGTCTTAAAGACCACTTTTGAACAGTCCCAAAGGTGGTCTTAATATAGGTATGTTACTGTACTTGTCAACCTGATGACGTTTTCGTGTGAACAGGTTCATTTTGTATCTTAAGACTCTTCTAGTTTCCAGATCGCAGCCAGCCAACGACTGTCCCGTTGAATTTTAACTGAAGGTTCAATATGGGCCTAGATGTTGACCTTTTCGAAGACGCTGTCGACAGCGAGTTTCTTTGCAAGTTATGTCATAAAGTTCTTCTCAACCCTATCGTCGCAGGGTGCAACCATGTGTTCTGTGAACCGTGTTTGTTACGTCGTTTACAGTCAAAGGTAACTAAACATTCGTGCCCGACGTGCTCAGCTGTGATAGATCCAGACACATTTCTGACCTCCTCAATTGATTTTAAGCTCAGGTTATTGAATTTAAAAGTCAGATGCAGCCATAATTGTGGTGACATCTTCGCTCTTGGGGATCTACCAGATCACAGCGAAATTTGTCCGAACACACCAGTTCCGTGTGAATTCAAAAAGAAGGGATGTAAGAAAACTGTGCGGCGTAGTGATCTTCAGAAACACAATGAGGAGTGTGAATTCAGAACTGTTGAATGTGAGGCGTGTGGATATGTGACTATTTACCGCGAATTGTTTACGCACCAGAGTAGAGTCCGGTGTCTAGAGAAGAAACTCAAACAGCAAGTCATCCGGGAAAGGAGAGTTTCAAGTCAGCAGATACAAAAACACCGAGATAAAATGTTTCGAGAGAAGATTCGACTTGAACAAGAACAGAGGAGACGTTTTATGGAGCACGTCAAGCAAATGCAAGATAAAAATCCAACGTTGTCTCAAAACAAATCCTATCCAAATTTAAACAAATCTGATTTGAGCTTGAACGATTACGGCTTGCATTTGGATTTAAATGATCCGCCAAGGAACGGTTCTGTGTTCGTTACTGAAAGCGCCCTGGTAGACACTGAGAAGCCCAAACAAAATATTGACAGATACATGGGACGAACTCCACATTCTTCTAGGTCCGGGTTTGCGCTTCAGTCTTGTGCTCAATGTGGGAAATTCTTCAGGGCAGATACAAACCATCCATATTCCTGTCGGTGGCATGCAGGGGTGAGTAGAGAATAGGCTACAAATAATTGCTACGTCATAGATTGAAATGGAATATTAACACTTGTGCTCACACACACAGGATTATTTATTCACCCTTATCCTGCTGTTCACGACAACACCCCCCCCCTATCTTTGCAAACAGTGTAGATCCAAATCAGAAGCCAGCTAGAAGCAATCTGACCAGGATCTACACTGCTTGGCATTCAGTTTGTGAATTTGAATGTATTAATTACTTCAAGTAAATTGATTGGTTGAAATGTAAATGGGTGTGGCTAAATTAATTTATGCAACGGGAAAAGGGTTAATCGACCCACCATCGCGAAATTTTGAAAATATTTGAGGGTCACTGCTGAGTCCGAATTGATCGAAACTAGATAGTCTGCGGGCCCAGAAACACTTGTACAGTTCTGCGGTGTATTCCCTGCCTCCAAAACCCTTTCATAGAACATAGTGATATCCGGTGACTGGACACATGTTTTGGGTTAGGCAAAAAGTGAAAATCCGACAAGGTTAGCCGCTGCAGAACGAGGCGTCTAATCCGGGTTTACAGCGTTTGCTTACACAACGGGAATTTAAGGAGTATGGGAACACATTCAGGGGAGGCAACTCATGCAAAATTATTTTTGTCTTACATGTTAATTGGGGTCAAATCTTAAAAGAAAGAATTTGAGCAAATTCTTTCCTTTAAGAGTTGACCCCTTTTTCAGTGCGACAGGGCTAATAGAAAAGCGAACAGGAAGTAACGAAAGTTATCTCCCTTTGAAAAATGGAAAACAAATCTGACAAGTTTTCCAATTCCCCTTAAGGGTTAAACGAAAGTCCCCGTTTCAGGAACATTTTCTCAGCCTACACTCAGAGACAATCGATCCACCAGCGCTGTCAATGCCGGTTTCGGTGGCCCAGTCAGTTGCGTATCTGGCTGGTTAGTGTTTGAATTTAGGTTTAACGCCCCCGTCAACACTATTTAGTTCATGTTGGAGAGGTTGCTGCCAATTTTCTGAGACTTTTACCCCACATTGAGATGAAATGAAAGCCCGGCGTCCAGTGAAACCAGAAGGCTTATATGCATTGGACGGTCTGACTCAAACCACTTTGCCTGAACAGGCTATGTCCTGCTAAGCGGTTTACTAGTACTCATGCGTGGTCAGTTTCAGCTCTGCGTGGAAGCACCATGCAGCCAAATCTTTTTCTCCAAGCCCCGATGGGCGGGGGCGGGCATATGACTGGTTGTCAAGAAGGAAGTCGCAGGTTCAGTTCTTGCCTTCAGCATTCTTTCGTTGAGATTGATCATGAAATGCTTTCTACGATCTACCTTTCCGTTCCAGAGTGCAAGAAGGGTAGTTATCAGTTCCTGGCAAAAGACTGTGTACTGTATTGGTTACCCGCTTATGTTTATGCCAGCACAGGCAAAGAGTGGTTAAGCAAACCGACAGGCTCGATATGACCTAAATAGTATTGACACGGTCGTCAACTTAAAAAGAGTAAAACGAAATAAATTAATAATAATATAAACAAGCGGCTGCGTTATCAGTGTTTTATTTCAAATTGACAAACTTAGTCATTACGAAAACACGCCTATAAATAGTGACAATTTTACCGCCAAAAATTGAAAAATTCTATTATCATTCATATTTTTGCTCCAAACATAGATTGTGGGTGCTCGTTAGAATGACGGTTCTAACATAGATTGTGGGTACTCGTTAGAACCGCATCGTCGAGGCGGTTCTGACGAGTACCGATAATCTATGTTTTGAGGCGGTTCTAACTAGTCTCGACAACCTATGTCTTTGAGAAGGAATAATCAAAATAATATATACCCCTGCTAATCCAAGTTTTCTTCGTATAAAGAGGGGTTTTCCTCTCCCGGACTTGTTAACATGGTGACATGTATAATGCTAAATACGAGACTTTAATTACGAAATTTCGGCTCACAGAGGAGCACATAAAGAGACTGGACAAGCTTAATTGACAAACAAGGAAAGAACTCTGAGTATCAAATATTAATCATATGACACCACATGTACGACAGACTATTTTAGCTCCGCTATTAAGACCACCTTAAACTAAGACTAAATCTGCTTTTAAAATCTTATTGAGAAGGTTTCAGTTAATTTTTCTTTGTGTTTTCTACACCTAGTGTCTCCTAAAAGGGTCCACCTTTGAGACTGTTCAAAAGTGATATTTAAGACCACTATTGAACAGTCCCAAAGGTGGTCTCAATATAGTGTTTTACTATACATTGCCCAGGTTCACAAACTAAGAATGTTCATTTTTTTGTTTCTTTCATATTCCATCTACCTTTATGATGATCGTTCCATCCTATAGCCGGTAAGTCAGTTTGACAGATAAAACAGATCGATCGATCGATCAGTCTAGATCGGTTGGTCGTAAGTAGGAATAAGTACAGTCGAACTTCAATGGCACGAACACCTTTGGGACCTCGAAAATCTGTTCGAGACAGGATAGTTCGAGCCACTGAGGTTACTGTCAGGAGGCATAACGAGATACTTTTAAACATCTTTTCGGTGTTCTGTAATGAAAATGTATGCTGTGTGTACTCATTAGAATCGCCTCATCGAGGCGATTCTAATGAGTACACACAGCATACATTTGCAAGATAAAAGATTAAAATCTCCTTAATTAACCCCACTATTTCTTATGTAGAGGATTTCGCTAGGGGCTCAAGAATGGGTTCGACACATACATGGTAAACGAGCCATCGGTGTTCGAGCCATCGAAGTTCTACTGAAGTAAAGTAAAGTTAATAATATTGCAAAGCAAGTAAATATGTTCTATAAAAGGGTTATCCTTTGGAAACAAGGAATACACCACAGAAGTGAAAAATATGAAGTGTACATGTTTTCTGGGCCAGACTAGCTAGTTTCGGTCAATTAGGCCTCATCAGTGACCCTCAGATATTTTCAACATTCCACAATGGAATCAATGATCCCAAAGGACAAGAAAATAAAATCTACACTATGATGTAGGGCAGGGAGACGTTTTACCGCCGCCACACAATCCCACACACCAGCTGTAGTGAAGTTAAATATGTTCTATAAAAGGGTTATCCTTTGGAAGCAAGGAATACACCACAGAAGTGAAAAATATGAAGTGTACATGTTTTCTTGGCCAGACTAGCTAGTTTCGGTCAATTAGGCCTCATCAGTGACCCTCAGATATTTTCAACATTCCACAATGGAATCAATGTTCCAAAGGACAAAAAATATAATCTACACTATGATGTAGGGCAGGGAGACGTTTTACCGCCGCCACACATTCCCACACACCAGCTGTAGTGAAGTTAAATCTGTTCTATAAAGTACAGTAAAGAAAACGAGGAACTACTTGCAAGTAAGTAAGTAAGTAAGTAAAGTAAAGTAAAGTAAAGTAAAGTTAAGTAAAGTAAAGTAAAGTAAAGTAAAGTAAAGTAAAGTAAAGTAAAGTAAAGTAAAGTAAAGTAAAGTAAAGTAAAGTAAAGTAAAGTAAAGTAAAGTAAGTAAGTACCGCTGAGCTCTTGTTAGTAAGTGAGTAAGTAAGTGAGTCACGTTATTGCAACATGTTTGTGTGACTGATACCCTTTTTTCCGTTCAAAACATACATATACATTGTTGCGCTGGGCCGTTAACCACCAATGCAAACAAACCTATACATTGTTGCCGGGTACCGGTAGCGATTCTAACGAGCACACGTCTTCTCTTTGATGGAATCGGGCCCCCGCCCATCATGGCTTGAAGAAATAGATGGGCTGCATGATGCTTCCACGCAGAGCTGAAACCATCCGCACACGAGTACTGGTAAACTGCTTAGAGGATATAACCCTGCCCAGGCAAAGCGGTGCGAGTGGGACCGTCCGTGCTTATAAAACCTATTGGTGTCATTTGGCGGCAGGGTTTGAGATGTCGCCCAATGAAACCAATAGGGTTTATAAGCAAGGACGGTCCGTCTCGTGCCGCTTTGCCTAGGCTTAGATCGTCTTAGCGGTTTACCAGTACTCTTATGCAGTCGGTTTCAGCTCTGCATGGAAGCATCATGCAGCCCATCTATTTCTTCAAGCCCCGATGCGCAGAGGCCGAGAAAAATGTATAAATTGTCTAATATACAGTCGAACTTCGATTGCTCGAACACTTTTGGGACTACGAAAATCTGTTCGAGACAGGGGTTGTTCGAGCTATTAGGGGGCCTGCTCCCAGGAGGCATAACGGAGTTAATTTTGGGACATGTTGTCGGCGTTCTATACTAAAAATGTATGCTGTGTGTTCTCATTAGAATCGCTTCATCGAGGCGATTCTAATGAGTTCTCACAGCATACATTTGCAAGATAAAAGTCGAACATCTCCTTAATTATCCCGCATTACATCTATGTAGGGGAATTCCATAGGGACATTAAAACGGGTTCGACCCAGCCATGGTAAACGAGCTACTGGGATCGAGCCATCGAAGATCTACTTTATATGGATATATGGAGCGGTTTTAAGACTTCTATTTGGACTCCAGAAAATAGTTTGAATTAGCCATGGCAAACGAGATATCCATGTTTGAGTTATTAAAGTTTCATAAAAATATTTGCCGTATTAAAAAACTGAAATCTGAACGATAGGTTAACTAGCGATGACGTTAGTTTTGAACAGCTGAAACCAGGACGCTAGAGATGCCATTTGTGCCTGGCCACGACAATAAGGATAATAGATCCGTGCGCCTTAGTGCATTTGTCATACATGTATCTCCAAAATGGCGACGTTTCTGATGAAAATTTGTGATTTTTTTCTTACTGGTGCCCCATAAATAGGTTGTGGGTGCTCGTTAGAACCGCCTCATTGAGGCGGTTCTAACGAGTACCCACAACCTATGTCTTGGAGCAGAAATAAGAAAAAATAATGCAGACCCCAGTTTTCTCTATGTTAGATGAGGTATAGAGGGGTGTTCATTTCACGGACTTGTTAACGTGATGTAAGAAAGCTATTGTGGCTACAACTGTGACCTAGTGTCCACACTGGCTGCGTTCCCTTAGTCTGGCTAAACTTATCTTAAAACGCTTTATGCGGTCTGCAAGAACTCTAATCAGACTTCACGTATGCTCAGGCTGATCTGAGTCTTTGCAAATATTTGATTGTGGGATTTATCATACCCTGTGTCATTTTTGATCAATGTCGGTGACTTTCTAGACCCTTGTAACCTTACCCAACTTTTTATGTCCCCGGAACACATTGGTTTTGCCCTGTCCGTTTCTCTGTTGGTTTTTGTTGATTTGTACGAGTGGTCATAACTTCTGAACGGCTTGAGATAAAGCCTTCGTATTTGGCTTGTATGTTCCTTGTGACAAGGGTTTCCACTCGGCTCACACGAAAATTGATTTGTGACCTTGACCTGTGAACTGCTGTAAAGGAAGAAACAACAACAACAACAACAAAATAAACATTGGTTTATATTTTGGACCGTTTGAGATAGAGCCTTCACATTTGGCATGTGAGGGCTACCAACTCGTTCAAAACATTTTGACCTTGACCTTGACCTTTGGCGTACTTTAACGAAAAAAATAACATTTGTCAAAACTTTTGAATCATTTTAGGTAGAGTCATTATTTGCCATGTAGGTTCCTTGTGACAGTGGTTTTCCAAATTGACCTGTGACCTGGACCTTGACCTGTGACCTACTTTATCATAACTTTTGAAAGTTTGAGATAGAACCTTCATATTTGGCATGTGGGGTCCTCGTGCCAAGGTTTCCTATTCAGATGAAAAAATTTGACCTGTGACCTTGACCTTTGACCTATATTATCATCACACTTTAACCATTTGATAATGCATATAAGTCCTATTGGTTACATATTTTGGCATGTAGGTTCCTTGTGACAAGGACTACCCACTCATACAAAACATTTGACATGTGACCCGAACCTACTTGATAAAAAAATAACATTGGTTAAAACCTGTGAACCGTTTGAGATAGATCCTTCATATTTGGCATGCACATTCCTTGTGACTAGGACGTCTCACTCAAACAAAAACTTATGACCTGTTACCTTGACATGTGACCTACTTAAACAAAATGAACTCGACCCGGGGAACATGTTCATGTTTCACAAACACATTTTATTTCCGCAATACAAGATGGTTAAAGGGATTATGCATAGACTTAGAAAAGCGATATACATGTACACACGTGTTATGTTTGAATGAAACATGATATGGTAATTTATTTTGTTTCTTTTTCATATATCTTCAAGATGGTAAGTACAACTTAGTCTCATAATAATGATTCATCTTCACATTGAAAAATAATTTTAGTTAATGTCTACTTGAATTAGGGATTTCATGTTTGAAATTTCAGTATCTGATAATTTTAATATATCGAATACATATGTTTATATTATACATGAATTCAGGATATAATAAACCAAAATAATTTTGAATTTTGAACTAATATATAATAGTCGCGGATAAGATTGCAAGGGGTTGGGGTGGGGGTTGGGGCGGTAAGATGTTGTCAATATATGTAAACTTCGCTGAGTCCAAAAGGAGATTCGGTAGAGCGCCTTCCACATGCTCTTTGCAATAGGACCA
Source organism: Lucinisca nassula (assembly GCA_963580285.1). NCBI lineage: Eukaryota > Metazoa > Mollusca > Bivalvia > Lucinida > Lucinidae > Lucinisca > Lucinisca nassula. The sequence goes on along the minus strand of OY757011.1, from coordinate 92,751,342 downwards.
AATGGTCATATACACCATAGCTTTCTTTGTTTTACAGTTGAATTAACATAATCATTTTAGTAATAGAATATTCCAAAGGCAGGTGCAAACGATAGCCCCGCCCTCCCAATCTGGGAAAGTCGGTATGTTTTGCAAAATGTAGGTGAACGGATGCGTCCTAAAGTGGCACGAAACCCATCCGCTCGACATTTGCATTTGGAAATATTTCCTGTTTTATTATCGTAATTGTTTTGTTTCTTTTCATGTCAAAAACAGATAGAGGTTTTCGTAAGTACAGTGTGTTTTTCTTCCTAACGATAACACACCCCTGTGACATAGTACATTCCGTCATTTCTAAAAACAAAAATACTTTTCCAATGAAAAATTGTGATAATTTTCTTATACATACTCCGGACATGGGTTGTGGGTGCTGGTTAGAACCGCCTCATTGAGGCTGTTCTTACGCGTACCCACAATCTACGTTTATGTCTTGGAGCAGATATAAGTAAAAAAAAGTTAACCTCCATAAACCCCAGTTTCTCTATATAAAGGAGGGGGGGGGGGGGGGCTTAGACATGTTAGAGGGGTATTCATCTCACGGACTTCATCACGTTAACAAGTCCGTGAAATATACACCCCCTTACACCCCAATTTATATAGAGAAAACTGGGGTTTACGAGGATATACATTATTATCCTTATTTCTGTCCCTAGACATAGGTTGTGGGTACTCGTTAGAACCGCCTCAATGAGGCGATTGTAACGAGTACCAACAACCTATGTTTTGAGTATAAATAAGAAAAATATCACAAATTTTCATCTGAAAAATTACTTTTTTCGAGGTTTGAAAAATGCACTATATCACACAGATGTGTTATCGTAATGTGTTTATATGGTGAGTATGTATAGAATACTTTTTATGCTTTGCTTAAGAGTTGAATAGGATTTTATAACATATACATGGATAGTGGCTCGTTCGGAAAGTCAGTACGAATTGGGTTTACATGCACATGATGCAGGAGTATTTTAACCCTTATCTTGCTGAATATTCATTTAAGCCACACCCATTTCTGTCTATCAGCCAATCAAATTACTGAATATAATTTATTGCTACAAATTCATAAACTGAATGCCAAACAGTGTAGATCCTGATCAGATGGCTTCTTCAGAAGCCATCTGATCTGGATCTACACTGTTTGCATAGAAAGGGGGTTGTCATGAACAGCAAGATAAGGGTTAATCACATTTTTTTTTGGTTTTGTACGAAAGTCGTCTCAATCGTTATTGCTGTCTTCAAAAACCATTAATGCATTCATATACACAAGCAACCCTTCAGTATTCTTTAAGATAAATCTGACCTCAGTTGAATATGAATACACAATGATTTTCAATTTTTTTAATAAAATAAAAAGTTGAACTTCAACGGCTTAAATACCTTTTGGGACCGTAAACGTGTTCGAGACAGGGGTGGTTTGAGCCATTGAGGTTTATTCCCAGCACCAGGCCAGAAGACATAAAATGGGTCTTTTCGATTTTCTTTAAAATACAGGTACATGTATGTCGTGTGTGCTCATTAAAATTGCCTCATCGGGGCGATTCTAATGAGTACACACTACATACACGTCAAAGATTGAAAAAGAAAGTTATCCTAAACATTTTAACATCTGCATCTGAAAATTATTGTGCATATATGGGAAATCTTCCTATGCAATAAGGAAATGATTTTGAAACAGGATGAAAATCGAGCCACAGCCGTAGCTTATACATAAGTGGCTAACCCGTACAATGCATATTCTCTCGCCAGAAAATGCCAAAAACCCTTCTTGAATCAGCGGAAGGGCAGAATGATGGTAGAATAGATGTCATAATCTCCACGAAAGAATGTAGCCAACCCCGGTAGGCCTCTGACCTACCGGCAATCAGACGCGCATCCGACAGAGCTACCAGCTAAATCTTTTTGTATATGAATTCCAAAACATTACAGCATTTAAACGTAGTTTATCAGTTACCCCCATTTATTAACTGCATTATAACATCTTGACCTGATAAAGATATGCTATCTCAGGACAAGTGAGCTTTATCAGGTCAACGTAACATTGCACCTCTATGATCTGGACGGATGGAAATAAACTGAAAAAATGTAAGAGTGTACAAGGCCGTGAATTGGTAAAAGAATACCAGATTTGTGTCATTTGATATCAAGTTTATCAGGCTGGGCTTCGAGAACGCATGTTTAATCGTTCCACAAGCCTCGCGATTCTACAAGCGTTCTTGAAGCCTTGCCTGATAAACTTCATATCAAAAGACATGAACCTGGTATTCTCTAAATACAGGAGCAGAGGATTTGTATTAAATATCTCTTTTATGGATTAACCTATTTTCTTAACAGATTTGATATGTTGATAAGAAAATCTTATATGTATAATAGTTTCTTAAAAGTCATCGAACTTCAAAGCTTAAACAGTGTTATTTTACACCTTTCTATTTAGATCCAAATGAATGATTACATGTACTTTAGTTTTGGTTTTAAAGAGTGGTAATACAAATATAACTGAAAACCACAATACAAATATTCAATTACTGTATATCTAATTACAGTAATTTCGAATGCAATTATGACAGCATATTATTTTTTTTTCCTTTTCATATGCCGTGCCATCTTCATCTAAACAGGGTGTAAGTATCTTCATATTATTTTTACATCGCAATAATAATTTACAAGGAAATACAGTAGCATTCCAGGATTAAGACCAGTTTTGGAATTGTTCAAAAGAGATCTTTAAAACCTATTTTGAAAAGCTCCAAAAGTCGCTTTCGTACTAGAGGATAATGCTTGGAGAAAACATAGAGAAAGAAAAACTGTAATTTTCTAAACTAAACAGTAAAATCCTATATTAAGACAACCGTTCAAAAGTGGTCTATAAGACTGTTCAAAAGTGGTCTATAAGAACATAAATACACAGGCATGTTTTTCGTGATGCAAAGTATATTTCCATTGTGGTACATAGTAGCTCTGCTATTTGTGTGAATATCAACACAATGCTTTGTAACGAAAACTCTGTAAAGTAATGTGCAGATAGCAGGCCTTGGAGAGTATATGAAAGTATTGGACATAAAGTATTCATCTAAAAATGTTTATTTTTATATTTGTTCGATATTGTACCAATATATAAAATTTCAGTGCCAACTTTTATTTTCTATTTCATATTATGTTCTGTTCACTTCTGGTGGAATCAACAGGGGGTAAGTAACAGTTTTAAGTGTAATAAATATGCAGGATTCAGACCGAGGGCCGATTTTGCACTATCTGCAACCGCATCGTCAAATCATGGGACGATGCGGTTGCAGATAGTGAGCTGCCATTCTTTTCTAGCTCACCAGTCACGTAGTGACGAGGTGAGCTTTTGGGATCACTTTGTGTCCGTCGTGCGTCCATAAACTCTTTCTTCAAACGACATATCCTCCTAAACCACTGATCGGATTTTGTCCAAACTTCACAGGATTGATCCTTAGGTGGTCCCCTTTCAAAATTGTTCAAATAGTTCCGGTCCGTTGCACATCTAGGTCACAGGAGCCAAAAATAGTTTTTATTTTCACCCAAAACTTAAAAAAAATCTTCTTCTCAGAAACCACAAGGCCCAGGTCTTTGATATTTGGTATGAAGCTTCATCTAGTGGACCCCTACCAAGATTGTTCAAATTATAATGCCGGGGCCAAAAATGCCCCCGCCCCGGGTCCCATGCTGGGGCCAAAAATGCCCCGCCCCGGGTCCCTTTGGTTTTACATAGGATTATATAGAGAAAATCTTTAAACATCTTCTTCTCTGAAACCGCAAGGCCCAGGTCTTTGATATTTGGTATGAAGCTTCATCTAGTGGACCCCTACCAAGATTGTTCAAATCATAGTGGTTGGGCTAAAATGCCCCCGACCCAGGGCCTTTTTTGCATGGGCTTATATAGGGAAAATCTTTAAAACTGTTCTTCTATGAAACCGCAAGGCCCAAGTCTTTGATATTTGGTATGAAGCTTCATCTAGTGGACCCCTACCAAGATTTTTCAAATTATAGTGCTGGGGCCAAAAATGCCCCCGGGCCCTTTGGTTTTACATAGGCTTATATTGGGAAAATCTTAAAAATCTTCTTCTCTGAAACCGCAAGGCCCAGGTCTCTGATATTTGGTATGAAGCTTCATCTTGTGGACCTCTACCAAGATTGTTCAAATTGTAGCCCTGGGGCCAAAAATTCTCCCGCTCTGGGGCCCTTTAGTTTTAGATAGAATTATATTGGGTAAATATTCAATAATCTTCTTCTCTGAAACCACAGGGCCTAGGTCTTTGATATTTGGTATGAAGCTTCATCTAGTGGACCTTTACCAAGCTTGTTCAAATTATATCCCTGAGACCAAAAATGCCCCCGCCTCGGGGCCCTTTGGTTTTACATAGACTTATATAGGGAAAATCTTCTTCCGTGGAACCACAAGGCCTAGGTCTTTAATATTTGATGTGAAATTTCATCTAGTGGACTTCTATCAAGATTGCTCAAATTATAGCCCTGGAGCCAAAAATGCCCCCGCCCCGAGACCGTTTGGTTTTACATAGACTTATATAGGGAAATCTTTAAAAATCTTCTTCTCTGAAACTGCAAGGCCCATGTCTTTGATAATTGGTATGGAGCTTCATCTAGTGGACTTCTACCACGATTGTTAAAATTATAGCCCTCGGGCCACAAATGCCCCCCGCCAGGGGCCCTCTGGTTTTACATAGACTTATATAGAGATAATCTTAGAAAATCTTCTTCTCTGAAACAGCAAGGCCCAGGTCTTTGATATTTGATGTGAAGCTTCATCTAGTGGACCTCTATCAAGATTGTTTAAATTATAGCCCTGAGGCCAAAAATGTCCCCGCCCCGGGGGCATTTGGTTTTACATAGGCTTATATAGGGGATATCTTTATAAAAATCTTCTTTTCTGAAACCGCATGGCCCAGGTCTTTGATATTTGGTGTGGAGCTTCATCTAGTGGACCTTTACCAAGATTGTTCAAATTATAGTCTTTGTTGATATCTGGTATGAAGGTTCACCTTTTTAGACCTCCCTCAACATTATGCACATTATGATTATAGCCCTGGGGTCAATAATGGTCCTCCCTGGGGCCACTTATTACTGTATGGATCAGGTGACAATCCAGGGCCATCGTGGCCCTCTTGTTTGACAATGAGGGTCGCCTATCATATCGCGCATCGAGGGACACTTTTGTTTTTCCCACATCAAGGGTCGTTTGCGTCATATAGAAGGCCACTTTACCGTAAAGTGTCGTTCCATAATGACGTTACTATACATTTTGGTTTATATAACACGATCTGAGAATCAGGCCTTAATCAAGAACCAACCCTTGGTCTGAATCTTTTATATAGTTGTAAATTGCTTCGAAAAAGGCATTTTATTAATATACGAATAAAGACCATACGGGAAGGACAAGAAGTTCTCAGATAAAAAAAATTTGACCAAATCTTTCTGACCCCAGATCAGACACCACAGAACGTGGCGTCTGATCAGCCTACACTGTTTTCTTGAAAATACACAAAAAACAAAAACAAAAAATAAAAACAAGGAAAAAAAACAAAACAACAGCAACAACAACAAAATAACCACGGGAGTTTAATTGTAAAACGAAGCAGTTCAAATCTCAGCCCAGGACTATTTTTCCAGCCCACACTCAGAGGCAATAAACTCACCAGTACTCTCAGTGCTTTGAAATTTAGTTTTGTATGGAATTGCCACTGTGACATTGTATAACTGATAATGAAAAATTCATATAAAGATCACCCGCGTTATCCTTCTTGTTTCAACGATACGTGAATGTATTACACGACTGTTTTGTTTGTTTGTTTGATTTGAGGTTTAACGTCCCTGTCAACACTGTAAAGGTCATTTTGGAGACGTTGCTTCCAAGTTTGTCGGACTTTTACCCGACATTGAGATGAAATGACACCTCAAGCCCTGCCGCCGAATGAAACCAATAGGGGTTATAAGCATGGATAGGCCGACTTGCACCGCTTTGCCTGGGCTGGCGTATGTCCTCTTAAACGGTTTACCAGTACCCATGTGCGAGTCGGTTTCAGCTCTGCGTGAAAGCATTATGCAGCCCATTTATTTTTTTCAAACCCCGATGAGCGGGGCGGATTACACGACTGTCATCAGGAAAACATGCCTATATAATTTTGACCCCCTCGAACCCCAATTTGATATAGTAAAGCTGGAGTTTACAGGGATAAACCTTATTTTAGCTCACCAAAGCCGAAGACTCCGGGGGAGCTTATAGGATAGGCTGTTGTCCGTCGTCGTCCGTCGTCGTCGTCACACTTTCATACGACATCTCCTCTGAAGCCACTGGGCCGATTCAGCCCAAATTTCATCTGTAGCATCCTTGGGCTGGGGATTGGTGGTTTGTGTTTTAAATGAAAATCTGCTCATTAATTTGGTTGCTATGGCAACTTAGAGTTTCCATAGACTTATAATGGGGAAAATTGAAAATGGCATTTACTGTCAAGTAGAAGTAAAACAAAGATCAGGAATTGATACAATTAACTTACTCCACCCATAAAAGACACCAAAGGGAAAGAAATTCAAACATTAAGCGACCAGACCATAATGGAAACCTAAACAAAGGAAGGCCATAAGGACAGTTACTTTCCCACAAAATGGCCATATGGCCATCCAAAACCAAAAGACACAAGTGATACACACAGTAAGTAACAAACAACAACATAAATAGATCGCCACAGAAGAGCCGCCTTGGAACGGTCGGTGGAAGATTTCCACTGGGGGGCTTAAATCGATTTTACGTGGCCACAATCCTCGCCATTACTTCTGTCGCGATTTAGACAAATAATTTGTTCAGTCCGCATGACGGCCTCAATTCATCAGTGCAACATCTCCGTGAACACAAAAATCAAAGAACCACAGAGGTGAGACAACGGTGAGGACTCGACAGCAAAAAACCACTGAAATGCTGGAGCAAAAGAAAACCAACAGTTAGACTCCGATGAGCCCGACCAGAGACAGAGCATCAGGCACCAACCAACATTATCTCTCTAATTTTCAATGCCTTTACGTTGGAGCCATCATAGAATCTGAGGCCTGACCCACCGGCGTGCAATTAAAGAGGGAAGCAAAGTTGCCAACCGTGAGTGGGTTAACTACCTTGCATGCAGTCTGTCGTATAATATCCATGTTGTACCCAATCTTTTTATATCGAAGAATGATTTTACGAAATTGGGTACTGAAGTCATTGCGGTTATATATTTTTCTGAATTTATATACTAAGTCACCATAAAATTCGGGTTCCGATAGACCTTGTTGCAGAAGAGATTTAAGTCCAATATTGAATTTTGAAAATAAATCAGAATGGCGTCTATAAAATTTTGAAAAGTATTTTGACAAACTTTCATAGAAGTGTTCCCTAGGCAATCTATTATCTGCCATATGATTTTAGGCCTACTGCTCATTTCTATTGGTTGCCATGGAAACAAAATTGACAAAAATACAAGAAAAATACTTTAAAAATCATCTCCTCAAAAACCGTATGCTCTATGAGGCTGAGAGTGTTTGGAAATATTCACCATATTTGCCTTTAAAGGTTTTGTGTTGTTTTTTTTTATGAAATTCGGCTTTTTAGTTTGGTTGCTATGGCAACTTAGATTTTCCATAGACCTATAATGGGGAAAATTGAAAAATGACATTTGCTGCCAAGTCATTGCAGATATTTTGACAAAACTGTTATAGAAATGTTCCTTGAGTAAACGTCTCTCAGCCATATGCTTTTATGCCAACACGGGGTCCCCCGGGACGTACCAGGGCCATGTCCCACCCTTCTCCACTCTATAAAAGGCCATATAACTCAGAAACCATTCAGATCCCCGACCCAAAACCATATAGGCCGTGGGCCAGATATGGTTTACCTCCCCCCCAGGGGGATTTTTGTAGACCATATTTTTCTGAAAGCCTGGTGTCTTGCAAGGATTTTGCAACATGTTAGCCCTCTGGCAATGGCAGCGTTACCGTGTAACATCCTGTTATATATGTTACCCCTCAAAACTTTTGATAAATTAAGAAAATTGTAAGACTTCCGAAAAGTGCAAAAGATAAAGAAGAATTTCCAATTTGGTTATTTGATCGAAGTAAGCTATCACTGCGCCACAGATAGGGACCTTTGAAACCAAAACTGGTCGCCCCTGGTGTAACGTATGTCACCTTTTTTTCATTAAACCCTATATATTTCATAAAATAGTCTAATATAGTTTTACCTAATTTTTTTCGTAAAAAAATTGTATTCCCTATTTTGTTATAGTATTCAAGGCCTTTTAATGACCTTTTCAAAACTGCAAACATTATGTTTCTATCTTATATACTTATTGAGTTATTGAATGTTGAACACGGGAACCCCCTATTTCACAATTTTCATCATATGACCATTATGCCATCATTCATTGAACCATGTATTGAAATAAAGCACTTCATATACAGCGCACACATGTTTATTGTAAAAACTTTAATAGACATTATCAGTTTTAAAAGTTTTGAATGAATTGCTCAGCTTTTAATGTCTCATTATGTCACGTATGTAACATAAGGTAGAAAGGTCTTTAATAATGAGTGATATTTAGGCTCAGAAAGGTTTTTCCACCATTTTGATTATCTTAAATCAAATATTGATAAAAAGTATTAGATTAGTGAAAGGAATTTTAAGTTTCACATTCAGTTGCCAAATATATGGCGGAGAAAGTAACGTAGTTCAACTAAATGTATTATTACATGAGTCAATCTCCTATGTAACACAGGATACAGTATAAAATCTTAACATAATTGTTAATATAATTGTTCAGCTGCTTGTATGTCCTATCACCAAGTAGGAAATAAATAAAGCTTACTGTGGACTTCCAACCATCATAAGTTTCAATGTTTTTGCATACATGTGTTAAAAAATCCTTTTAGTAACATGACATACTTTATTTGAATGATAGCATATTTGGTAACTTTCCTGAAAGCTTAAGTTTAAAACCAAACTCTAATACCATTCACTGCAGTATGAATGTTCTTATTTGTTTCACTGCTTAACTGTTAACAGCATAAAGACTGAAACATCACGTACATAACATAACATCATACAAATCTTAAAATTATTGCCAAGTCACTTTTTGCTCCAAATGAGGTATCACACTATATTCTCATGTGACTGGAATAAGTATGGAATAAGTTTAATCATCGCCTCATAATAGTCTGACAGAAAATGGTTGATATCTCTGTCTACCTGAAACTAGCATTCAAAAGTATTTGAAGCTAAGTCATTATTCTTTACACATCTGGATGAGGTCACCTTGTCAACATTGAACATTTTTTAATATTCAAGATGGTGTCCAATATGTCCATCAAATAGAATACTTAAAAATAAACTAAACTTACAGCCCTGAACGCGATGCCTTTTCTTATTTGAAGGAATCTGTAAAATTCCTGCTGGTACAGAAATGGACTGCCCCATCTTTGAGATATTTTCTCCGCATTTTCTCCGTAAAATAATTTAAAAACTAAACACACATAATCACAACCAAACTTTGAAAACCATTAAGTGTATCAGTCCAAAACAGGGTTAAATACTTCTTATGTTTTATTTGATATTTTCAATTACTTTCAGAACAATTTTATACCTTAAGCTTATGTTTTCTCTACATTGCAGATAAATGGTACCGTATATAACATACATGTTTTACAGAATACCTGTTTAAAAATAACAAAGTCACATAATTCCTTACAGACAGTAATCTTAAAGGGTAATAAGATTACATTTATTTACTTTAATAGACTAGAATCAGCAGATATTTAAGGACAAGTCTGGAGATCTGGTGTGAGATCTGGCATGCTTACAGCAAGCCAGCTACCTGGAAGGGGGCCAACTCGTGTGAATTTTACCCCTTTACTTGCATGTTAATCAAAAATCAGATGTTGATTATGATGATGATATCTTGTAGCAGAATCTATATATTTAGTAGCATCTTTATGCATTATCTAACATTTATGTGACTTAGAAATTGATATATACGAATACTTTTGTAGTATGTAAATTGTACCATGTAGCACATTCATTGACTTTGCATGGTACTTTATAGTTTCAACTTTGCGACATACATATGTGCATGTATTATATGCTTTAGTCATGCTGATAATGGATTGTTTCAGACATAAGAATATTCACAATCTTTGAAACAACATAATGCTAAATTTTATACCAGATTTGGATTCTGGTATATTCTGTCATGATATGACTGACACTTCTTTTTAAGCAATGTTACATATGTTACCATTTTCACAGACAAGAAGTGAATGTATTTTATGCCAATGAATGTTTAATTTCAAGTGCTCTTTCTGTATAATAATAGATATGCCAAGTTTCTAGCAATACCAATATGCTCCAAAGTATTGGTTATTATTAAGCACATGTGTACATGTGTGCTGTTTTGGTACAAACACATACGGCTATATTATCTTAGCAAAGACTATCATTGCCCGATGTTTGTTTATCAACATGGATCAAAACCTGCTAGTTTAATAGGAAAATTGGTCTGACAAGACCTGTAAGACTGCTGCTTATATGTATCAGTAACAAAAGCAACACACTCTGCCCTTGGTAACAAGTTAAATAAAGATTTCGAAGGTTTCTGTAAGGTAGCAGGAATAGCCGTTAACCTCAGTAGTATGGCATTACCCAATGATATGTGCAGCATTGGATGGCCAATCGCTATGTTCAGTAATAGATTTGTCAATTGAGAAATGCAGAAGTGTGGACTTGGCAGGTTTGGTGGGCATGCCGTCAGCAGTTGCAAGCGACCATGGAACAGGTCACAAGGCGAACGGCAATGTCAACTTAAGGTCAACATTATGTCCAATAGAAAAATGGACAAGCTGTCTTAAGATATTTCTTACAGCTATGATCTGGCTTATTTTGTTTTGTGTGCTGGTGAATTTCCTCTTGGTCCTGCAAGTTGAAAAAGTTTTTAGCTTGTTACGCTTGATGGTTTGTAAAAGCCAATAGACCTTTGAACTAAACGCGAGTTGATGGAGTCTTCCCTAAAACAATGTTACATACGTTACCATGCTCACGGCTTTTATAACAGTCTTCCATAGACTTCCTGCCAATACATATGAGCCTTAAACAGATCCTTAGTTATGTCAGGCTTAGTAAAACACCCAAATGCAAACAGTACAGTTCATTGTCTTCAACACTGGAACTAAAAGGGTTGATGTAGCCAAACATCGCCTCGTTCTCATTTCACATCATGCTCTTTACTTTTAATCTGAGCAGGTCGCAAGTTTTCTTGTTGTTTTTACTGTCTATTACGTCAGGGCTCATTTCAGTGCATTGAAGAGTTGTTTCAACATACTGAGCTCTCACGTGTCGAGAAATACACCATCTTTAGTACGCGACGTAATTCCTGCTGACGCCCTAAAAGCCTACTTGATACTTGGCATGGCGTTTATTGTTTGTTCAACACAAGGACCATTCTGACAGTAGTTATTATAAATGTTCCTGTGCGCATGCTTAGTCCCTAAGAAGGATCTTTAGCTGAAGGCTATCTATTTTTATGTGAGCAAACAGCCAAGGTTCTGGCAAGACTTCGCAGATGTGCAGGTTAGCCTGGAATTTTGTTGTTTGCGTATTTGATAACGGGTTGTTTTCCGACGAAATATTGGCTAAATATATGCAGCTAAATATTGGCGCATAGGCGCTTGCACTTGTTAACAAGTCTATGCAGTAATAATGTTATTGCTCAGGATTGTAAAATATAAACATTTAAAAACGTAGATGCCTTATTTCTGCTCCATACATTGACTTTGTATGCTTTGTATGCTTCAACAATCTACAAAGGTGATTGCAAATCAGTACTCTTTGGAACTGCTACAACAAAAAAGACTGTAATGGGTACCAGCAATCTATTTGAAAGACCACATCTTAGCAATTGTGTAAGTGACCATGATAAGGAATTTAAATTCATTTAAGTAGCAGCCTTACAAGTAAGACTTAAGTCTTACATGTGTAGACAGTAATCGCAATACTGATAATTTAAATACTTGGTAACGTATATAACGGTAATAAACAAAAGCATTTACAACCTGAGTATTTAAAATAGGTGTCTGTGATATAAGAAGTACATTTACCTGTGCAGGCATGCAAATAAGTACAAAAAGGGCCATGTTGTACACATAATCAGGAATATTTAATGCTATTTTGAGGGTAACGTACTTAACATGGATGTTACACATTAACGCTGCCACTCTCAGAGGGCTAACATGTTTCATTTTGTGGCTTATATAATGTACTATTAGAAAATCATAGTGTACAAAAATCCCCCTGGGGGGGAGGGGGGTCTATTGCCAGCTCAAGGCCTAATACATATTCTTGTTCCTTATGAAAAGATACATTCATTGACACCAACTTGGGGTCTTCAGTGGTGCGCCGGCGCCTTGCCCCACCCCTCCACTTCACAAAAGGCCATATATCTAAGAAATCATTCAGATCCCCACCCAAAAACCATATATATTCTTGTTTCTTAGGATAAGACGCATTTCGTGACACCAACCCATGGGTAACCCGGGATGCGCCGGGGTCATGCCCCAGCCCCTCCATTTCATAAAAGGCCCAATATCTTGGAAACGTTACAGATCCCAACCGCTAAACCATATATATTGTTGTTCCTTCTGAAGAGACGCATTCATTGACACCAATTTTGGGGTCTTCCTGGTTGCGCCGGGGCGTTTTCCCACCCTTTTACTTCTTAAAAGGCCATATATATCTCAGAAACCATTCAGATCCCCGCCCCTAAACCTTATATATTCTTGTTTCTTATGATAACTCACATTCAGTGACACTAACCTGGAGGTCCCCTGGGATGTGCCGGGGTCGTGCCCCACCACTTCATTTCATAAAAGACCCAATATCTCGGAAACCATATAGATCCCAGGGGCCATTCCTCTCCTCTCCACTTCATAGAAGGGCCTCATATATCAGAAACCGCTCTGACACCTACCCATAAACCATATATATTCTTGGTCCTTATTATAAGACACATTTAGGGACAACAATCTTGGACTTTCCTGGGATCAACAGGGCAGTCCCAACCCCTCGATGGCTTAAGAGGCCTTATATCTCCGGCATACAGATCCCCACTGCTACACCATATATATTGTTTCTTATGATAAAACGCATTTAGTGATACCAACCAGTGCTCCATTGGGTCCATGCCCTACACCCTCTACTTCATAAAAGGCCTAATGTTTCAGATACTGAGTCCAGATGGGTGCTTATTTGATATGGGGTTCATTTGGGAGACTTTATAACTGGTAGATTTAAATGATATCATGTTAAAATACATGGCTGCTACTAGGCAGTGCGCACCTGAGCTCTGGTGAGCATAGGGGCCCATGGGCCTCTTTTTCTTATTTCTGCTCAAAAAATTGTGGGTACTCGTTAGAACCGCCTCGATGAGGCGGTTCTAACGAACACCCACAATATATATTTTGAGCAGAAATAAGAAAAAATTAACATATTTTTATCTTAAAATTTTCGTGTTTTTTTTTTCAGCGGTAAAGTTAACAATGCATTTGTATAGGCGTGTTTTCGAAATGGAAGTGATAAGCATGACTTGTACATGTATAACTAATGCAATTTGTCATGAAACTGGTGACCTCTATTACAATAATTTCACATCCCATTGAAATCATGTACAGAGGACCCTCGTTATAACGACAGTATTTGTTCCCTATATTTGTGCCGTTATAGAGAATTTGCCGGTTTAAAGAATCACAGTTAGGAGTATGATAAGTAATAAAAGACCTTTTCCCCATCATTACTCCAAGAAACAATTTTTATAGATATTTGTTAGAATCGCCTCGGTGAGGCGATTCTAACAAATATCTATAAAATTTGCTTCTTGGAGTATTAGATTACAAGATTCTTTTATGACTATGGACTGGATTTGTGCATTTCCAACCCGAGGGAAGCTCACGCTGCTCGAAACCGAGGCTAAGCCTTTAGCTAAGTAGTCATTCCATTCAAATTGCCGTTATAACGAGTTTTTCCGTTATAACGAATGTCGGTATAAAGAGGGTTGACTGTATTTATCTTCGCCGTTCCGAAGAGGTCGATATTATTATTCAATACACAGAGGTCGGTAAATGGGTCGCCATTCACGAGATACCGAAAATTCACGAGATGTCTACTGTCTAAAACCGACATATTAGGCGATATCATTGACTAATTTATTCTTTGCATAGAGGTCAGTCACATGTCAAAATGCACCAGCTATATTTCAATTTTGTATTTTTACGTGTAGATTCTTGTTCATTCAAAATGTTTTTTTTTTCGTTGCAGACATGTTTCGCGTGTGGTCGTTTAGATTACCAGCCTGGATGTACTACCGGTTTTCACAAAGCATGATGACCAAACATGCTGCTTTAGTCCTCGACAAAACTGACGCCAATAATACTCTACACACATTGGATGTCGCCGAATACTAGTTTAAACTACTGACCTTACAGACCAACCCACTTGTTTCCTCACACCTCGGAGTTTATATATCTCTTAACTCTTAAGACGCCAAGAAAAACTGCATCTGAAAATGTCGCCTGCTTATGTCGTCTGCTGAATCTTCTTGCAAATTTTTCATTTTTTTTTGCATACAGGCAAACAGTATGGACCCAGATCAGACTGCTCCTATAGGAGCAGTCTAATCTGGGATCCACACTATTTGCAAAAATGATTAAATTTTTAGTAACTGGCAGACGACCAAGCAGACGGCAATTGCAGGCATTTTATGGGTTAACAAATCTTGAACAAGTGCATTTCATACAGTACTTAGATATTGTGCTAAAACATTAAATGTATTAGAGTTACATGTACATGTGTTTATGTTATTTTCAACGCGCATGCACAGTAGGTAGCTCTTTCTTTTGTTTGTTTTTTTGCTCGTCTGTTTTTTTCGAAGAAAAACTTTCGAGCTGTTGTCATCACTCCGGTATCTGTATTCTCGTCGTCGTCGTCCTTCGAAACAACTTTACCTTGGCTTTAACTTCAAAAGTGTTTGATCTGGGCCCATGAAACGTCATACACATACTCACAATCACAAAAGCTACATTCTGACCAAGGGCCATAACTGTTTTATTGAATTTGATTTTCTATTGTTTTGTTCTGGAATACATTTTCCTCTCAATTCAATGCTTTTTATAACAGAGCCTTCCAACTTGACGTCTGTGTTTCCTGGGACAAGACATTTCCATTAATACAAGGCTTCATGACCTGACCTTGACCTTTGACCTATTTTTTGAAACTTCACACACATACTCACCATCACAAGAGCTACATGTTCCTTAGGGCAAGACCTTTCTACTGGAATCAAGCTTCTTAACCTGTGTCCTTGATCTTTGAACTTTGACATTTTTCGAAAATGTAACCAAAAACTTAAACTAGGCCATATTTCCAGAAGTTTTTGACCTACCCTCATGAAATTTGATTCGTATCTGTATGATTACAAGAGCTACGTTCTTAGCAATCTCATAACTCTATCCTGTAATTTGCTTGATTTATCTCACTTCTCGACATCGAAAAAAGCCCGTTTAAAAACCGTTTTGGTCTCCTGTTAATATCACAAACAATACAGCTTCTAAAATCCATATGTGTGTTCCTTGGGACAAAACTTTTCCATTGATATCAAACTTTGTTCTTTGACCTATATTTCGAAAATTTACCGAAAAAAATTTAACCTTGGGCATATTTGGAAAAGTATTTGGCCCAGCCAAAGAACAACACTTTTTTAATGCAACTCTTTACCAAATTTTCGAGGGTCTCCCCTCTTCAGTAGGGTTATATGGACACCACACTCTACATTTTAAATAACTTTCCAATATGGTCTTCCAATGTTTGAGGAAAAACAGGCAGCAAAATGGGTATGAATTGTGCACCTCTTGTGGCTGATCTGTTCTTGTATTGTTATGAAAGAGACTTCATGTTGTCGCTTTCCATTGATAACCAATCTGAAATTATTGAAGCTTTTAGCTCTACTTCCAGATATTTAGATGATTTATTAAATATTGACAGTACTTACTTTGATGGTTTGATCAGTCAGATTTATTCCCTAGAACTTGAGTTAAACAAGGCAAATTCCCCTGATACCGAGGCCCCATTTTTGGATTTACAATTATCTATTGTAGATGGATTTGTTTCATGCAAAATTTATGATAAACGTGATGATTTTGAATTCGAGATTGTAAATTTTTCTTTTTTGGACGGTGATGTTCCTCGTGCGACATCGTACGGGGTTTATATTTCGCAGTTAATTCGATTCGCTAGAGTGTCTAATCATGTAACCGACTTCAACACTCGTAATAAATTAATAGCCGCTAAACTTCTTAATCAGGGGTATCGGTATCATAAACTACGTAAAATAGAAGTAAAACAAAGATCAGGAATCGATACAATTAACTTACTCCGTCCATCAAAGACACCAAAGGGGAAGAAATACATTCATTAAGCGACCAGACCATAATGGAAACCTAATCAAAGGAAGGCCATAGGGACAGTTACCCCCTCCCCCCCCACAAAATGGCTATATGGCCATCCAAAATTAAAAGACACAAGTGATACACACAGTAAGTAACAAACAACAACATGAATAAATCGCCACAGAAGAACCGCCTTGGAACTGCCAGCGGAAAGATTTCCACTGGGGGGGGGGGGGGCGAAATCGACCCCACGCGGCCACAACCCCCGCCCCCACCTCCGCCGCGATTTAGACAAATAATTTGTTCAGTCCGCATGAACCAACAGTTAGACCCCGATGGGCCCAACCAGAGAAAGAGCATCAGGCACCAACCAACATTACCTTGAATTAGATCTGTCTAATTCTCAATAAGCCCTCACGCCGGTACCGCCATAGAACCTTTTTCTAAGTTTTATAGACGTCATTCTGATTTGGTTTCAAAATTCAATGTTTGACTTTAAACACTTCTGCAACAAGGCCTATCGGGACCCGAATTCTATGGCGACTTAGTATATAAATTTAGGAAAATACATGCCTGTAATGACTTTAGTACCCAATTTCGTAAAATCGTCGATATATAAAGATTGGGTACAACATAAATGTTATAAAACAGACTGCATGCATGGTGGTTAACCCAATCACGGTTGGCAACTTTGCTTCCCTCTTTGATTGCACACCGGTGGGTCGGGCCTAAGATTATATGACGGTTCCAGCGTAAAAACATAAATGGAATTTTATTTTATTTTAGTTTTCTTTATGTTGGTTGGCGCCTGATGCTCCGTCTTTGGTCGGGCCCCTCGGAGTCTAACTATTGGTTTTCTTCTGCTCCAGCAATTCTGTTGTTGTATGCTGTCGAGTCCTCAACCTTGTTTCATCTCTGTAGTTTTTTTTTATTTGTATGTTCTCGGAGATGTTACACTGATGAGTTAGGAAGCCTTCATGCAGACTAAACAAAATTAGTGCACCGCGACAGAGGTAAGGGCGAGGATTATTGTCATGTAAAATCGATTTAAGCCCCCCAGTGAAATTCTTTCCACTGACCTTTCCAAGGCGGTTCTTCTGTGGCGGTTTATTTATGTTGTTGTTTGTTACTTACTGTGTGTATCACTTGTGTCTTTTTATTTTGGATGGCCATTTGGCCATTTTGTGGGAAAGTAACTGTCCTTATGGCCTTCCTTTGTTTAGGTTTCCATTATGGTCTGGTCGCTTCATGTTTGTGTTTCTTCCCATTTGGTGTCTTTGATGGGTGGAGTAAGTTAATTGTATTGATTCCTGATCTTTTATTTTACTTCTACTTCTCAAACATCTACATCAACATACGCACATCTGCACCATATTGTGAAGGCGCATGCAAAATTTGAAGTCAATCAGTGAAGAAATGTGGAAATAGTTAGCATAACAAGAAAAAACAAGAGCTCCACAAGCGGAGCATTATACGCCCTTAGCAAATTAATATTTGTTGGACTGACACCTTGAAACAATAAGAACTGCTCAATATCATAGTGTAACTACATATCAAATTTCAGTTTGATCGGATCTAACTTGTAGGAGGAGTTTGCCGGAAATGAAAATGTCTACAGATCTTTTCGCAGTGTTATACTTATATAAATATCTGGTGGACCATCCTCTCTAAACCATATGCACTGCTCCACATCATAGTCAAATTTAATATCAAGATTTTGCTAGATCAAATGTTACCTGCAAGATAAGTTAGCCACAAACAAAATGTGTACAGAAAAGGGGCATAACTTAATTAAATTTTGGTGGACCGTCACCTCAAAACAATAAGCAATGTGCCCCATAATGGTCTAACTATATACATGTATGACGTTTCAGCTTCATCGGATATTAATTGTAGAAGTTTGACACAAATAAAATACTAACAGAAATCTGCAAAGGGGCATAACTTTATTAAATATGGTAAGCCATAACCTCGAAATAATATGTGCTGCTCAACATTGTGGTCAAACTATACACGTATATCAATTTTCAGCTTGATTAAATGTTCACTGTAAGAAGAGCTAGTCATAAACAAAATGTTCACAGGAATTTTCAAAGGGGCATAACTCTATAAATATTTAGTCGACTGTAACCCTGAAATAGTATGCGCTGCTCCACATCTCGGTCTAACTATATATCAAGTTCCAGCTTGATCGGTCCTAAATTGCAGGCAAAATTGCTTACAGAAACTTTCAAAGACACATAAAGTTGTTTTATTTGTTGGACCGTAACCTCAAAACCAGATCACTGGCTACGTCAGAAAGGGTCCCACATAGAGCTATCATAAAGTGGTGGTACAAGTTTTGTCAGAATGTTGAAATTTTGATGGTAAGTATTTGTGTGCATTTTCATGAGAGAAAGGCAAATGCTTTTGAAGTTATGATCAAGATTAAATGTTTTTGGTTAAGGCAAGACATACACACGGACAAAAGCAATATAGGTAAGGTGCTGCGTCAGAATATAGATCTTGGGATGGTGAGTATGTGTGTGAAGTTTCATGAGAGTAGGATAAATCCTTTTGAAGTTGTGACCGACGTTACGTTTTTTGGTTAAGGCGTTGCAATCACACGGACAACGGCTATATAGTTTTAGCCAGTGTGGGGCACTAACACCATCATGGTCTAACTATATATCAAGTTTCAGCTCGATCGAATGTTAATTGTAGGAGGAGTTATCCGTAAACGAAATATTTACAGAAATACTCAAAGGGGCATAACTCTGTAAATATTTGGCGGACTATAACCTCGAAAGAGTATGCGCTACATCAGGCCATGGTCTTACTACCTACTAAGTTTCAGCTTGGTCAGATGAAAACTGTAGGAGGAGTTTTCCGGAAACCAAAAAGTTTACAGAAGTTTTCAAAGGGACATAACTCTGAATATTTGGTGGACCGTAACCTCGAAATGATATGCGCTACACCAGGTCATGGTCTTACTATCTACCAAGTTCCAGCTTGATCGGATGAAAACAGTAGATGGAGTTATCTGGAAACGAAATTTTACAAAAATGTTCAAAGGGGCATAACTCAGTAAATATGCGGTGGACCGTAACATCGAAATGCTATGCGCTACATCAGGACATGGTTTTACTATCTACCAAGTTTCAGCTTGATCGGAAGAAAACATGTTGGAGTTATCCGGAAACGAAAAGTTTACAGATGGACGGACAGACAGACGGACGGACGTTCTGACGGACGGACGGACGCCAACCCCGTACCATAATAAGATCGTTTTTAATGACAGATTCTATCTGTCATCTCTAGCTATCCTGCGTGTTGTAAAGTAGTTCCGGCTTTCTTACGACTTGCTTCCGGCTTTGACCGCCAAAGAAATATGAGTCCGCACAAAAATGTAGTCCGGTTAGGCGCAGTTATCAAAATTGTACATCTTATAATAGGAATACAAACTTTTGAAGCAGACGACTTGACGATTTTATCTTACCTTTCAGAGAATATATTCAGCACTTCATATGAATCAGCTGCATCATGCGAGACTGTATACCTAGATCAATTCGGCATCTGCTTAGACGTCTGCTCAGGTTTTACACTGTTTTCTAACAGTGCTGTCAATATTTAATCCTTAAAGACCAGCCGGTAAGCTGCAGACTAGAATATTAATGGGTTTTCCGACATTCGAGGTCAAGTCTAGGTCAGTTACAACTCGGTGTATATCAGACTTTGCGAGCAAAGGCTGTCCCTTTCAACCATGGAATATGGTACAGATACCTACATATGCAAACAGTGTAGGTCCTGTGATATAATTCTAGGTGCCATATTTAGCAGAATGGACGAGCCCAACTTCAGTGATGGAAGAGTACACTCCAGAAACCCAAGGCAGTGAATAAATCAAAGCACTGACAACACTCATGCCGATTGTCTCTAAATGCAGGCTGGTCATGAACCAGGATTCGGACTGATCCGTTTAAACCGAACGGAAGTTTAGTAACTGATGCAAAAAATGTAGAAAACGATCAGCACCGTGTTCTGTGGCGTTTGATCTTAGTCTACATTGTTTGCCAGATCGAACATTTTTTCAAGTGCAGATTTTACAGATAACACTTACATGTAACCAAGACTGACAAATGACCCGGCTATGTTTGGGTTGATTGTTTGGCATTCGACCCGAAGTTACTAATAAAAAAGCGATTCAGAGCTAACGTCTACGTGACTATCACTGACTTCTCAGAATGACCTTTTTCTTGCAGAAAATAGCCGCAGTGAGATCGGGGTATTCCATAAGACTGAAGAGGGTCATCCTGGAATCATAGGGTGAGCTTGGCAAACAGTGTAGACCAAGTTCGGACGCTGCAGAACGCGCTTCTTATCAAAATCTTCACTATTTGTTTGGAATTTTAGAGTTAAATTAAACAGTTTAATCTCAGCCCAGGACTTTTACCCCAACCTACATCCCACCAACAGTTTCGGTGCTTTGATTTTGAAACCAAACGATTGCATGATAACAACACGCTTAGGCACCATGCCCTTAAGCTAAAAAGCTTAAATCAATCAACCGTGACGTATGGTTACCAGTCCGGCCACGATCCTGTGTTTTGTATTGTTTGATTTGAGGTTTAACGTCCCCGTCAACACTGTAAAGGTCATTTTGGAGACGTTGCTTCCAATTATGTGGGACTTTTACCCGACAATGAGATGAAATGACACCTCAAGCCCTGCCGCCCAATCAAAACCAATAGGGTTTATATGCATGGACGGTCCGACTCGCACCTCTTGTCTGGGCAGGCTTAGATCCTCTAAGCAGATTACCAGTGCTCGTGTGCGGGTCGGTTTCAGCTCTGCGTGGAATCATCATGCAGCCCATCTATTTCTTTAAGCCCCGATGGGCGGAGGCCAACGATCCTGTGTACCACCTTCACACCAGCACTGATAGAAACCACATGTTCAGGATCAAACTTTTGATGTGTGATGTTAGGTCGTGCCTAGAAAAGAAGAAATTGTATTTTGTTCTCAAAAAGCATCAAGTGAGAACGTATTGCAACATTGTTCATTAAACCCTGGACAGTAAGAGTGAGTGAGTGAGTGTTTGAGTTTTACGTCCCAACAGCTACGGTCATACGGAGACGATACCTCGGTTTAAAGACACATCCGAAAGTCTGGAGAAGTCCGGGATCGATCCTGCGATCCCTGGTTTACAAGGCGAGTGGCATAACCACTACACCACGGAGGCTTCTAATTGACAGTTAGAAGCTGGTCGGAAAGCGGATGGCGTTGACTCTGATTTTGGGTGTCACATGTGTGTGATCTATTTGTCTGTTGGAGCGACATCTTACTATCAACAGAAGACGCTAGTGGACGTCGGCGTAGCGGAAGACCGACGTCAGTACGTCAAGATCGATTCATCCGACAGACGCATATGCAAAGCAGATTTCCGCCGGCATCTGCTACACTGTACCTGTAGATAAACAAAGGGTTTCAACTACCGACTAATAAGCACTGACACTGTTCGTCGCACTTATGCGATGCACTTTTGAGAGCTGGACGTCCCTGTCGTGACCAAAATTAAGACGTCGACACAGTACGGAACACTTACGCTGGTGCATGAAATACGTACATGTATATTGGCGTCTAAGCGACTCGCGTGATGTGCGTTTCAGTGACACATCGCACTTCAGCGTGAATCACGCCGATTGTCGTTTCGGGATGTTTCGACACATAGGTGTAAGGTATGCCGAGGCGACGCGTGCGTAATAGAACATGACATATCGGATGGAATAAGCGAAATGGTATGTCGAGCTATTGTAGCTAGCGACATTAAGAACATTCAAGATCATGACTGAGACGTTAACTGAACAGCGAGACGTTACATCAATCAAGTGCTGCGGCCTCAGGTGGTTCCATTTATTTGTTTACGCTCAGAATCTGGGATATCTAATCCAGCAGGATTACGCGCGTGTTTATAGTGGTGTTCTTACTCAAAAATGTCTTCAAGCCAATGGAATTCATGTACTGGACTGACCAGCCTTTCTCCTCCGATCTCTTTTTGAAAACTAGAGTATCTTTTGGGGGGAGGTGTCCACAACCGACCAGACAAAAATGTTGCTAATTGCCAGTTGTATTGTTAAAACTTGAATTTTAATGTTTGGTTTTGAAAATGTAAATAGTTTCTTTCCAAAATTTGAAACATCGAATGGCATTTCATGATAACACCGGTGTATAGACATCTGCAAACATATCATACAATGGAATTTGCAGAACTACTTTTCTAAATTTTAAGATCTTTTTAGAAAGGTTGTCTGTAAGTTTTCACAGTGTTTTGATTTTCTCATAGAATCTGTCATTTCAGTGCCTTTGGCGCTTTGATTACCAAACGGGTTATAATGAGTCACGTACGGACGGATACATAGACCGACCAACAGACTGACTTCTCTATACCCCTTCAATCTTTGTTTGCGGGGGTATTAAAACACCTTACCTTCCGTTGCACAACTTGGAGTCTAACATGCGACTCGAGCCAGGTTCGAACCACAGCTGTGGGAAACCTATTGATTAAGAGTCAGCGATATTACCCAGTAGCCTGTGGAGGCCCATGGTAGCTCTATTCATCAATTTAAGCTTCACGGATATATTCATACATGTGTACCCTGGACCTCTATAACATAACGGTTGGTTTTCTTCTGCTTTGATGTCAGAAGGTCCTCGATTCATGATCGTCTTATTTTTTATAAAACTGTTTCGCTCTGTACAGTTTATTCGCAGATGAGATAGGATTCCTGCATGCAGACCAATTTGCTTTTGAAAATTGTAGAAGTATCTCCATTGAATCTGAGAGCCAGTGATCAGGGTCCTGTTTGTTAAAGCATCTTTACATGTAGCTTAACGAGCTCGTTAGTGTTAAAATGTTAACTGTTCTAGAAAGTACAATGCCTGTTATAGTGATATTTTTGCTGAAAAAAATGTGAGCAACTTTTGCATTTGCAAAAGCTGCTCACATTTTTTTCTGCAAAAATATTAGTATACTTGCCATATTCAAAGATCAAATTTTAACGATATGTTGACTAATGACGTCGTGAGTTTCGAACAACTGGGTCCATCTCCCAATTTCTGCTCTATGCACCAAATGGAAAATATAAACATTACAGTAATGCAACGAATGGTACGCCGAGTTCGCAGGTCTATACCAAAAAGCTGACAACTTAACACAAATTATATATTAATAACAAAAAATGGTCGAAAATGTAATAAACGTAAAACTGTTAAACGGTTAGTCATTCTCAACGATGAAAAGCACCACCATTGCACAGCCAGTAATGAATTACTGTGATTTAAGCAAGCTTTTGGGATCCGAATGTAGTTTACAACGGAGTTCAGACAATTTATTTTGGTACATTTAGTCAATTAAATCAACAAAGACTATATCAGGTCTAAGAAAGTTGTTTTTTTTTAAAGACAGCCTATAAATTTAAAGACTCTCTTTGAATATAAAGACTTTTTAGTCTGAAAATTTAAAGACTGACACAAATAAAATCATGAAACTGGCGTAAAACAAAATCAAAGTACTGAAAGTACTAATAGAAGGTGATGGTAGAAAACTGTTAGTTTTTACACAGGGTAATTTCATTTCATTATCTTTTTTTTTTTTTTTTGTTTAATTTTTAAAACAGTCAATGGTTATGTATGATTGTAGTAACGCGAGGGAAAGACAAATGAAATGTCAAAAACAAAATTGAGGATCGAACGGTACATGTTGTGGTTCCCTTCTTGTGTCAATGAGAATAATTCTGGAGACAATAACATACATGTAGATTCTAGCAAACAAGATAATTTACTCAACACTCTATACGTTCTAGCAAATGGCTTTCCTACACCAACGCCCCCCGCCCATAGGGGCTTGAAGAAATATAGGAGCTGCATGATGCTTCCACGCCGAGCCGAATCCGGCCCGCACACTAGTACTGGTAAACCGCTTAGAGGATCTAAGGCTATCCAGGAACCGCGGTGCGAGGCGGACCGTCCATGCTAATAAACCCTATTGGTTTCATTGGGCGAAAAGGGTGGGGAAGTCATTTCATCTCAATGTCGGGTAGAAGTCCCACAAAATTGGAAGCAACGTCTCCAAAATGACCTTTACATTGTTGACAGGGACGTTAAACATCAAAGAAAAAAAAACACAAACATTTCTAACACCAATATTCCGGGACACTGGCTGGTTTTTATCTGAGGCTTCGATCACAAGTTTAAAAGTTTGTTGGTTGCTATGTTTTGTCAAGTGTTTGAAAGACATCCGTCGACCCAGTGAAACCTCGATTAAACAAGAGGGCCATAATGGCCCTGGAACACTCACCTGATCCGAATTGTACAGATAAGGTGGAGTAGATGGTTTGAGGCATTTTGGTAGAGAGTGACCAAAGGAACATTCCTGTGAAATTATTTCAAAAGCAGTCTACCTATTTAGTAGTACACCACGCGAACAAGTCCGTGAAATGAAGATCCCTCTAAATCCCACTTCATATAGAGAACACTGGGGATACGGGATGGGGGTATACATTATTTTTCATATTTCTGCTCAAAGACACAGGTTGTGGGTACTCGTTAAAACTGCCTCATTAAGGCGGTTCTAACGAGCACCAACAACCTATGTTTTGATCATTGTTAAGAAAAATATCACGGATTTTCATCAGAAAAGTAGCCATTTTGGGGATGTTAAAAATGCACTAGGTCGCATGGGTGTGTTATCGTAATGAGAAGTCAGTTTAAAACTTGTTTATTGTTTCATTTGGTGGCTTTTATGTTCAGTGGAGCGAAACTATTTTGAGCAACTTTGTCAGAGGGTCACCTATGGAACATCCTTCCACATTATTTTCTTTCTGCATGAGGATGAAGTCTTTTCAAAGTTCCCTTCTAAAGAGCTGACTTATATGTTAATATCTGGACATTTTCCGGACATTGAGGGTCATGTCCTAGGGCATGGAGATGAATTTGCTCAGCGTCACGTGAACAAGTCCGTATAATGACCCCCCCACTCAACGCTAAACCCCCCTTTATATGGGGAAAACTGGGGTTTACGAGGGTATACATTATTTTTCTTATTTCTGCTCCAAGACATAGGCGGTTCTAACGAGCACCCTCAACCTACGTTTTGAACATTTATATAAAAACTATCAATGCTTTTCATCAGAAAACTTGCCGTTTTGGAGATGTGGAAAATGCTCAATGTCACACGGGTGAGTTATCGTAATGGTCTAACTTACAATGCCTAGCTGTGACAATTGGCGGGGGTGGGGGGGGGGCGTTGGTGCAAGAATTGTCATAAAATGCTAGACATATGGGTCATTGGTTCCCTTTGACAATACAGAACTTACTTGTATGTCACTATCTGGACATATTGTGGACATTGAGAGTCAGGTCCTAGTGCAACAGAGGGAAATAGAGAGGCTCAGTTTTACTAATAATGTCACATAGTGACAAAGGGAGTGGTTATGTGTCAGTGGTTCCCTTTGACAATACAGAACTGACTTGTATATGTCACTGTCTAGGCACCTTGTGGACATTGAGGGTCAGGTCTTAGTGCAGCAGAAGGAGATGAACCGGCTCAGCTTTAACCCTATATAAAACCAGTGGGCTCCGGGTAGGTCCAGTTTTGACCCGATGGGGTTATAATTTGGACAATCTTGGTAGAGGGCAACTAGAGGAAGTTTCATTCCAAATATCAAAGACTTAGACCTTCTGGTTTCCGACGAGAAGGTATTTAAAGGTTTTCAGTACGTCAGTCTATGTGAAACCAGTGGGCCCTGAGGCGGGGCCATTTCTGACTCCAGGGCTTTGATTTGAATAATCTTGGTAGAGGTCACCCGCACACAACTTCTAGTAAAATATCAAAGACCTGGGCATTGGTTTTTTTAGAACATTTTAAAGGTTTTCCATATATGGCTATGTAAAACCGGTGGGGCCTGAGGCGGGGAGAGGACAAACAGATGAAGCATCATACCAAATATCAAAGACCTGGACCTTCTGGTTTCAGACAAGAAGTTTTTTAAAGGTTTTCCATATATAAGTCAAAATAAAACCAGTGGGCCCCATGGCAGGGCCATTTTTGACCCAAGGGCTGTAATTTGAACAATCTTGGTAGAGGTCTGCTAGATGAATCTTCACACCAAATATCAAAGACCTGGGCCTTGCGTTTTCAGATAAGCTTTTTTTAAGAATTCCCTTATATATCCCAATGTAAGACCAAAGGGCACACCGGGGAGGCGAAGGGGGGGGGTTGGGGGTAGGAGCAATTTTGGCACAAGGACTATAATTTGAAAATCTTGATATAGGTCCACAAGACGAAGCTACATACCAAATATCAAATATCCGAGGCTTATGGTTTTAGACAAGAAGATTTTTGAAGATTTTCCTGCGAGATGTCTATGTGGAACCAGTGGGCTACAGGGCGGGGGCATTTCTGGTCACAGGGCTATAATTCTAACTCTTGATAGAGGTCCACTAGACGCAGCTTCATATCAAATATAAAACACCTCAGCCTCCTGGTTTCTGACAAGAAGATTTTCAAAGGGTTTCTCTATATAAGTCAATGTAAAACCAAAGGGTCCCGAGGCGCGGACATTTTTGGCCCCAAAGCTATAATTTGAAGTAGGAAAGTCTATTGGTCTCATAGTGTGGCAAGGCTTTAAATGCCATTTCATCACAGTGTTAGGTAAGAGTCCAACGAAATTCGAAGCACGTCTACACAGTTTTGTTTATTTGTTTGATTTGAGGTTTAACGCCCCGTCAACACTTTATAGGTCATTTTGGAGAAGTCGCTTCCAATTTTGTCGGACTTATACCCGACATTGAGATGAAATGGCAACTCAGCCCCTGCCGCACAATGCAACCAAAAGAGTGTATATGCATGGATGGTCCAACTCACACCACTAGTACTTTTCCTGGGCAGGCTTAGAAACGAAACCTTTAAGCTGTTTACCAGTACTCATGTTCGGTCGATTTCAGCTCTGCGTGGAAGCATCATACAGCCCAATCTGTTGCCCAAAGCCCCGGTGGGCGGGGCGGTTATACAGTCTTGACGGGGACGTTAAACGTCAAATCATACAAATCAAATACACCTCAGTAAAAAAGGTAAATATTCAGATACAGAAGAAGAAGAAACAAAATCTGATATTTTCTGACCTCGGCTCAAAAAAAAAAAAAAAAAAAAAAAAAAAAAAAAAAACAAGCACCCACCGCCCGCAATAAATATGCATTTCTCCGTACTATAAACGTTAAGATTACGGTGTTTAAGTTATAAAGTCATATTTTCCAGATTGTTCACAGAAATATATCCATGCAACAGTGAATCGGCCCCCGTCCATCGGGGCTTGAAGACATATATGGGCTGCATGATGCTTCCACGCAGAGCTGAATCCGAACCGCACACGACTGCTGGTAAACCGCTTAGAGGATCTAAGCCTGCCCAAACAAAGCGGTGCGCACGAGACGGACCGTCCATGCTTATAAACCCTATTGGTTTCATTGGGCGAAAGGGCTGGAGATGTCATTTCTCAGTGACGGGTAAAAGTCACACAAAATTGGAAGCAACGTCTCCAAAATGACCTTTACAGTGTTGACGGGGACGTTAAACCTCAAATCAAACAAATGCAACAGTGAAGGTAACTTCGCTCTATCCGCCCCGCCCATAGGGGCTAGTAGAAATATATGGGCTGCATGATGCTTCCACGCAGAGCTGAATCCGGCCCGCACACTAGTACTGGTAAACTGCTTAGAGGAGCTAAGCCTGACCAGGAACCGCGGTGCGAGGCAGACCGTCCACGCTAATTAACCCTATTGGTTTCATTGGGCGACAGGGCTTGAGATGTCATTTCATCTCGATGTCGGGTAAAAGTCCCACAAAATTGGAAGCAACGTCTCCAAAATGATCTTTACAGTGTTGACGGGGACGTTAAACCTCAAATCAAGCAAACAAACAAAACTTCGCTCTATCTGTAGTATAGCAAGTCGTAGTATTCCATTCATACTGTCAACTCATTCATTGAATTATTAATCCGCGATCTAGATTTTGAGCGAGTTCTGTTGACGTACTAGAGTTAACAAGAGTTGACTTGCTCCAAAACGCGCCGTCTAGGAATATTGCGACTGCTAGAGTTAGCTTGGTATGAGAGTCGGAAGCCTTGCCTAGTAACAACGAATACGTTGGAGGGTGGAAAATTGTAAGTTAAATGCAATCCGAAAATCTATTATTCCCAACTATTTGAAATTTTGGCCATGTGTTGGAAAAATCGCGTCCAACTTGAAAACATGTTTATACTTTCGATTTACTCGAGGGCAAACGATGACATTTTCTTGACGTCAGTAGAGTTCTGAATCTGAATCGTTACTGGTGACGCATCAAATGACATTTGATGCTTCCTGTCGCTTCTAATTGTTGGATCGTGAAGTGAGGCCGGGGGGGGGGGGGGGAGGAGATAAAATTATTGTACAACTTTGTACAAGAGTAAGTCTACTGTCTCCCCTACTTTTCTTGAGTTAACTTTAGTTGGTCAGCTGGACCCGCTCAAAGCAAACTAGGCCATGATAAAGCTGCGAATTGAGACCAGTTTGAATCAAGAGGATTAATTTTATGGCATGCTACTCTGAAGTTAGTTGTTTGTGTAATTGGCTTCCTCAGTTTGACAATCTGCATATCATTTTCACTGATCAAATGATACATGCGCGTCTATTGATAAATATATTGAGGCTTATTTTTCTTGAAGCATAGGAGTGATTCGTCATCAAGGGGCTCCAGTGTCGATTGGCATAAGAAGGTGAGACCTGAAAGGTCATCACTTTCTAATAAGTTTATATTCATTTCTTAATTAACCTACGATTATCCCCCTGTCATCGTGTTTTATGTTCTTGCTAGACAGAACTCCCAACTCCCAAAGAAGCAAGCTTGATTGAACTCAAGTTAACTCTAATAGTGCGGCACGAGCCATAACCCGCGTGTTTTGGTGTAACTATAGTTAACTCTAGAAAGTCAACCGAACTCGCTCTTAATAACTAGGCCAGGTCAGCTGCGAAACGAGACCAATTTCAAATCAAGATCCATTTTATGACATTTAACTCTGAAGTTCATTGTTTATGTATTTTGCATCCACAGTTTTTTCCAATCTGCATATTATTTTCACATATCAAATGATACAGGCGCGTCTCTTCACTGATTTATGAGGACCTATTTTTCTTGAAACAGAGGAGTGATGCGGTATCAAGGGAATTCTTTGGAGTGTTGCCATAAGAAGGTGAGACCTGAAAGGTCATCACCTTCTAAAAATCACATTTTGCTATTTATAGTAATTTGGTCGTTATCGCTGGAATATTTAATCATGTGTAACTGCAAATTAAATAGTTAACTTTACTTAATTAAATTCTTTCAACAATAATTGAAGATTTCTAAGAAAACAGATTTGTAGTTAGATTCATATGTAAAATGTGCTAAGGAATGACAGTGTATAACGTTTTTATCATTTGGTCAACATACTGACCACTCGCTTCGACAGACAGTGATGAAAGTTTCAGCCTGCCTACTAAAATGTCTGAAAACGAAATACAACGTCAGTACGAAACTCATCTACCGCGTTTGTGGTCTAAGGGAAGGAACTGTGTTGTTTTATGTCTTAATTATTTTCTATCATTTAAACAATATTAACATTCATCAAAATATATGCAGTGTTTAGCAAAACCTTTCTTTTAATGAGCTGAATGAAGACTGGGGCTGCGTATGAGAATGCGATTTTTTCATGTTTCATCATTTTCATGATTTTCATTGTGTAAGTCTTTAAATCTACAGACTATAGTCTTTCAAACGCAGTGAGACGTGACTGCACTTTTGAATTTGGACTAGTCCGTGTTTTAGGTAAGTCGCCTTCAGTTGGTATTTTTTATTGGGAGATATAGTTTTACTGAGATTCGTACTGCATCATACTTACCACTTGTCCACGACGTCTACATGATGGCATTATCAAAAAGCTTATTTATAATTTTCAAATCCTGTGAAAAAAGAAATCCGAAACCTGCTTCCCCTAAAACATGGAATAGTCTTGCCACGCTTGAACGTTGAACTCTCAAAGGTCGTT
This sequence comes from Lucinisca nassula, assembly GCA_963580285.1. Classification (NCBI taxonomy): domain Eukaryota; kingdom Metazoa; phylum Mollusca; class Bivalvia; order Lucinida; family Lucinidae; genus Lucinisca; species Lucinisca nassula. The sequence continues at coordinate 92,720,722 of OY757011.1, read as the reverse complement.
GATAAACTATAATACAGACAGTCTTTAAATATAGACTGTCTTTAAATACACTGTAGGACAACTTTCTTAGACCTGTATATTTAGACCTGTATACTTAGATTCAGACCGAACTATCTTACGTAAGATCATGTGCGAGAGACTTAATGAACTATGAATGGGCATAATGGAAACTTATTTGTTTGATTAGAGTTTTATTGCTAAGTCAAAGCGATTTAGGGGATGGCGGTAGTACAGATTCCGTGATCAATCTCTGCGCACTCGTGATTTGATCTACTTTACAACTGGCCTCGAAACAGTGATTGTTTACTCAACAAATCACTGCTGCAGCTGACCTATTGCTATTGCTTGATTTGCGTTTTTTGTGTGCATATTAATGTGACAAGTCCGTCTACGTCTTCGGTGGCTTCAGATGGGATTTCTTTGTTCGTGACATTTCCTGAGTAACGTTTTATACCTGTTTAAACCATTTTGTTACAGAAACCCCATAACGGGTACCCTGGCAAACAGTTCAGGCCCAGATAAGACGCCGTCTGATCAGGGCCCACACCGTTTGCAAAATATTCAGCCAGTTTCCAAATAGTTTTTGAAAAAAAAGCACCACCTGACACCGATAAATTTTGAAATGGACTCCTGCTATATATTCCGAGGAGGATTCCCTTTGGAACAAAAAGGATTAACATCCGTTAATGCATACCTCTCTGTACCCAATTTATATAGAGACAGGTTTGGTTTACGGGGATATTCCTGTTTTGTTTCCTTATTCTTACTCCTCACAAAACACGCCTATATCATTTTTAACCTCTTGAACTCCACTTTTATATAGTAAAACTGAGGTTAACAGGGGTAAACATTATTTTCTTGTTTCTGCTCTAAAATATAGATTGTGAGTGCCTCGATGAGGCGGTTGTAAGAGTACTCATTATCTATATTTTAAGCAGAAATAAGAAGAATATCACAATTTTTCGTCTTAAATTTTGCATTTTTTTTTCGGCGGTATAATTTACAATGTACATGTATTTGTATAGGCGTGTTTTTGTAATGCCAAAATACAGATTGTTGGCTCTCGTTAGAACCGCCTCATTGAGTTGTTTGGTCGAGACCCACAATCTAAACCTACAAGAAATACGAAATATGCAAACATTTTTGTGGAAAAATGCCAGATCTAGAGAGAAGTAAGACGCCATTTGATATGTTGTGAGCTTCGTATTGGAGGAGGTACGCAGGGATGTTCTTTTTAAGTCCTACTATTCTCTGACTATATAGGGCCGTGTACCCAAAGACTGGTTTCATTGGATCAGTTTATATCGCCGAGGTACATGTAGCACTCTAAAAAAAGACAAACATCTTTTGTTAAATGGATAACATCGGTGAAAGAGCAGTGTTCCATTATTTGCAAAAAAAAAAGGCCCAACACCTAAGGATATCCATAATAATATGGTAGTCTTGAGGATGACCCCCGTCCTGGAAGGCCTGTCAATGGTGCAACCCCAGAAATGGTCCGTAAAGTCCATGATATTGTTACATGTATGACTGACAGGCGAGTCACAGAAAGATATATAGCCAGTAGAGTTTGCATTTCACAGGAAAGAGTACATTCCATTCTGACAGAGGATCTTGCAATGAGAAAACTTTCGGCCTGATGGGTACCAAGACATCTGACAGTTGATCAGAAGCACACCAGACACCCATTATCGCGTGCTAATCTTTTTTAGGAAGATCCTGCCAGCTTTCTTCAGAGATTTGTCACTATGGATGAAACATGGGTCTATCATATTACCCCAGAGGCCAAACAACAATCAGAACAATGGAAGCACCCCGGCCCACCCTCGCCAAACAAGTCAAAGTAGAAGTAAAACAAAGATCAGGAATTGATACAATTAACTTACTCCACCCATAAAAGACACCAAAGGGAAAGAAATACAAACATTAAGCGACCAGACCATAATGGAAACCTAAACAAAGGAAGGCCATAAGGACAGTTACTTTCCGACAAAATGGCCATATGACCATCCAAAATTAAAAGACACAAGTGATACACACAGTAAGTAATAAACAACAACATAAATAAAGCCTGTTCCATCAGCTGGAAAGGTTATGGCCTCGGTTTTCTGGGATGCATATGGTATTCTGCTAATAGATTATATCCAAAAGGGACAAACAATCAATGGCACACACTTTACTTCTAACGCAGTTACGGGAACATATAAACTTAAGCGCCGCGGAAAGCTGACTAAAGTTGTATTGTTCCATTAGGACAATGCTCCTGTTCACAAGTCTGTCATTGCTATGGCTGCCATACACGATTGTGGCTTTAAATTGATTTAGCAGCCGCCTTATTAAACTGATCTCGCTCCACCAGACTTTCATCTATTTCCAAAACTGAAAACAGCTATTTCAGGCACCCAATTTCAGTCCGATGATGATGTCATATATGCAGTGGATGACTTTCTGAACAGTCAAGAAAAGGAGTTCTATAAAAGTGGAATTGAGGCCCTCAAACACCGCTGGAAAAGTGATTAGATACTGAAGGGGAATAAGTTGAAAAATAATACAATATGTTTGACAAAATTCAAATCCTTCAATATGAGGCTTACAACATATCAATCAACCCTCATATCACACAGGTGGGTTATTGTAACGCTAAGTGACCGAGTGCATTTTCATTGCTCAAAAAAAAAAAAAAAAAAATGGCATATCTGAATTTTGTTTTATTTTAGCTTCATACACATCACGAAAACACGCCTATATAATTTTGACCCCCTTGAACCCCACTTTTTATGGTAAAACTGGGGTTTCGGGGGGTATACCTTATTTTTCTTATTTCTGCTCTAAAATATAGATTGTGGGTACTCGTTAGAACCGCCTCGATGAGGCGGTTCTAACGCGTACCCTCAATCCATACTTTGAGCAGAAATAAGAAAAAAACATCACAATTTTTATCGGAAAATTTTCATTTTTATTTTTTCGGCGTTAAAATTTACAATGTATAAGTATAGGCGTGTTTTCGTGATGAGCTCTTAATTGCCACCTCTTTTGGCGGTTCCTTCATGCGGAATGAAAATTATTTTTGGTTTAAACAACGATAGAACCAAGTACGAGGATTGTGGCCACGTAAAATCGATTAAAGCCCCATCCCCAAGCCGCAGTGAAAGTCTTTTTACTGACCGTTCCAATGCGGTTTTTGTCTGTTGTGGTTTATTGTCGTTATACGAGCATATAGGTCGTCTTTGTATTATGGAGCCTGGTAGCTCAGTGATTAGTGGACTTGCCTATGATGCAAGAGGCCCCCGGTTCGATTCCCGGCAGCGGTAATAAAATTGTGGTGTCCGAACATGCTCCACTGACATTATTGTCAGGAGTGAATGCCACAAAATGCACCGTCCTCCGGATCGGGGCGTTAACGGGAGGCCGCATCCACTGTGCAGGTTAAGGATCACTATCGTAATTGCATGATTACCGTGTGGGCTTTCATCCTGCAAACTTGAAGCATATGTAAAGTGTGTACGATCGAAAAGAAAGAAAGAAAGGAAATGTATGTATTGCTAAAATATTTTATTTTGGATTTCCGTTTGGCCATTTTGTGGTGTAGTAACTGTCCGTTTGGCTTTCCGCCTGTGACGTTTTTATTATTGGAAGTTGTTTTTTTAATGTTTGTGCTTCTTTCCCTTTGGTGTTTTGGATGGGAGATGTGAGACAATTGTATCGATTCCAGATCATTGCTTCCACTTCTATTCTACCGGTAACAAGTATCCACACTCTTTGTTATACGGCAAAGAAATTTCGAGCCTTTTGACTGGACAGCGCAAGGGTAATCATTTTTCATACATTAAATAACCCTCTCTGAATTGCGATTCATCATATGACGTCGCGTCTGAGAGTGTAATAACGTCATGTATTATTTGCGATAATCCACTAGTGGATTAAATATGCAAATTAGCTAGATACGTCCCGTAACGTTACGTGTACGACATCCTTAACGACGTCGCGTTTACTAATGGCGGAATATTGATATTTTCGAGAATAAAATGCGTTTTAAATGTCATATGATAAACAGAATCTTGCATTCGTGCTCATGTGTTATTGAATTTATTAAACTCGTTGAGGAAAAGGGATAAAATGCTCGGCAAAGCCTCGCATTTTATCCCCTTTTCTCAACTCGTTTAATAAATTCAATAATACATGAACACTCATGTAAGATCCTCTATGTCCACCATCTTGAATTTATTGCAGTTGATAAGAAATATAACCAAAATAATTTCATGCACCACATATAAGTTTCAGCCAATAAACAAATACATTGTTTTTCATTCGTTCCGTACTTTATTTCATTATTTTCCGATATGAAATTCTCATTCAACATTTTTCCACTGAGTACCGTGATCAACGTAGCGCGTGCGGCAATGCCCGTTTGATGATGTCACATATAAATCTGATGACGTCCGCTACAAAAATCCTTTGGAAACATTGCAACAATGTACAAAATGTCGTCAAAAGCTTTCCAGTATAACAAATTCATTGTTTTGATTCTTGACGGGTTACATGGGATCACATTCCCCGCCTGAAAGAGATCGATATTTACCCTCGCCTAACGGCTCGGGCAAATATCGCTGTCAGGCGGGGAATATGATCCCATGTTCCCCGTCAAGAATCAAAATAACTTATATTGTGCTTGAGCAGATACCAAAACTATACGTATACATGTAAGGCACCCGCCCATTGGGGCTTGAAGAAATAAATGGGCTGCATGATGCTTCCACGAATAGCTGAATCCGGCCCGCACACGAGTACTGGTAAACCGCTTAGGGGATCTAAGCCTGCCCAGGCAATGCGGTGCGTGTCGGACCGTCCATGCTTATAAACCCTATTGGTTTCATTGGGCAACAGGGCATGAGATGTCATTTCATCTCAATGTCGGGTAAAAGTCCCACAAAATACTGTCTCCAAAACGACCTACATAGTGTTGACGGGGACGTTAAGCATCAAATCAAACAAACAAATACGTATACATATACTCTTATAAACCGAACTTTCCCCCGGAATAAAGAGACCATTTCACGGGCTTTTAAATGGTATGCAAAGATACGAATCATCTTCGAGTCGCAAGAATAAGAAAAAAAACGTTTAAATGCAACAATAATATATTTAACAGTGATATTATGTTTATGTACATATAACAATATCTTTACAAACATTTATTACGTTTCGATCACAGTATTTAAGAGTTTTCCCATCACATGAACTGGCCTGTGAAATGAAGACCCCCCTATACCACACTATATATAGACAAAACTGGGGTTTACAAGGGTATATATTATTTTTCGTATGTTTACTCCAAGACATAGGTTGTTGGTACTCGTTAGAACCGCCTCAATGAGGCGGTTCTTACGAGCACCCGCGACCTTTGTTTGCAGTATTTATAAGTAAAATATCACGGATTTTCATCAAAATAGTAGCCGTTTTGAAGATGAGTAAAATACACTATGTCGCACGGGTGTGTTATCGGTATGCATTCTTGTCTGTACAATGTAGATGTACAACCTAGAAACTAAAATACAGAAAACCCTATGTTGAACATCCGGGTCACACAAAAGGACCATTGGAGTATACGTCATCCAGGATCGCGAAATTACCAATGTGGACTGGCCCAGAGTTATAGAACTGTTTTCATGCGCAACTCAGGTGAGCATGAAATTTATAATGCTCATAAATATTAAAATACAAATGATAGAGTGACCTTTCTTGCTCAGATCAGCATAGAATGCCATTTATCCTGCTCATTAATTTTAAAATGCAAACATTTGTTGGTATTTTAAAATTGAGAGTTGAGCATGAAAAAAAGTTTTATAACCTCGGGGCCAGGTTAACGTGTATTGAACTCACCTCCAAATCCGACTTTAAGTACATTTTGGAGAAAAGTTGGGTTTATGGGGGATTCACCGTTTTCCTTATTATTGTTCAAAAACAAGAATTGTGGGTACTCGTTAGATCCGTCGAACTGAGCCAGGTGGAGGCTGTTCTAACCAGCGCGCGTCATGTTTATTTAAATTAGAAATAGGAATAACTATCTAACACCTTCATTTTGCAAAATGTGGATGTGTTTTACAAAGGGAAGCAAATTTCATGACTTAACTGAGACACCCCGGAACGGTTATCGTCTCTTAACCCATAACACGCCGAGAAAAAACTAGATCTGAAAATGTCGTCTGCTTATGTTGGTGCTGAAGTTTTCGCAAATGTATTAGCATATTTTTGCTTATAGGCAACCAGTGTGGATCCAAATGAGATTGCTCCTATAGAGAAGTAATTTGATTTGGGTCCACGTTGTTTGCACAAATGACTTTTAAAGTAAACAGCAGGCGACATTGTGGTGATTGGCATTTTATGGGTTAAGGGGAAAAATACTTTCAAAGAGGTTTGCGTCATGGCCATCCCCCTTACGAACTAGAAACGGAGTTACTAGATATAATGCATTTTATTATATCTCCAAAATGGTCAGCCCCCGCCCATCGGCGTTTGAAGAAATAGATGGGCATCATGATGCTTCAACACAGAGCTTAAACCGACCGCACACGAGTACTGGTAAAGTGCTTAGCGGACCTAAGGCTGCCCAGGTAAAGCGGAGCGAATCGGACCGTGCATGCTTATAAACCTTATTGGTTTCATTGGGTGACATGTCATTCCATCTCAATGTTGGGTAAAAGTCCCACACAATTGGAAGCAACGTCTCCAAAATTACCTATACAGTGTTGACGGGGACGTTAAACCTCAAATCAAACAAAACAAATCTCCAAAATGGCAATTCCTGTGATGAAATTTTGTCATAATTTACTTGTCAAAGTCCGAACATATGTTGAGGGTGCTTGTAAGAAACGCCACATTGAGGCGGTTCTTACGAGTACTTGGAGCAGAAGTAAGAAAAATATATTTACGCACCCAAATAACAACAAAAACAAAATGGACAATCAGATAAAATATTTAAACAGCGAAACAAGATGAGATCATGGTAAAACATGTGAACTTAAGACAGAACACAACCGAAATACATGCTTGCATGTGTGACCATCAGACCCTGCATGTATGCCGTCTGATGAGAGTCTAACATCATTAAAACACGCCTTTACTTTTGACCCTCTTGGACCCCACTTTTATATAGTAAAACTGGGATTTACAGGGCTAAATTGTATTTTTCTTATTTCTGCTCTAAAATATAGATCGTGGGTACTCGTTAGAACCGCCTCAACGAGACCCACAGTCTATATTTTGAGCAGACATAAGAAAAAAATATCAGATTTTTTCATCTTAAAATTTTCATTGATAAAGTTTACAATGCATTTGTATTGACGCGTTTTCTTAATGGAAAATGTTCGTTCAAGCGATTATCTGTTGATTCTGTGACAAACAGTTGAATCTTATCAAATTGCACGGGTGTATATGCATCTTATCTGCTCTCTAGGGCCCCAGCTCATCGGGGCTTGGAGACATAGATCGGGCGGCATGGTGCTTCCGCGCAGAGCTGAAAATGAATGAACTTGGGTACTCGGGTAAAGCGCTTAGGTTTGAGCCTGCCCAGGGAAAGTAGGGTTGATCGCTCCTTAGGCCCTAGCGGTTTCTTTGGACGGTAGCTTGAGATGTGTCCCAAAAGATCGGAAGAAACATATCCCGTATGACAGATGTAGTGTTGATAGGGCGTAAAACATTATCATAAACAAAAATAACCTGCTCTCACATGCAAGCTTGCTCGTTCGCTACGCCCCTTCCCAAGGTTTTAAAGAGCCTACACGTGAAAAAGGGACCTTCTCTAGCTTACGTTCTTCCCTTGCGGATGCGCAGCAAACTTACAGATCTTCACACAGGATCTTTTACACGCATCTACCTCAAGACCCCTTATGTGTGCTCGTGAGGGCCACAATAAAAGAGGCGGTCCTGGCGGGCGCCCTTGGCCTGTGTTTGGAGTGTGGGAGAGAGATGTATCATAAGTTTTTCATCAGAAAAGTTACCGTAAGAATGCACTAGGTCGCACGGGTGTGTGGCCGTGATGCGGTCTAACATCGAGATGAATGCTGTTTCTTACAACTCAGACAACAACACGATCAGCTGACATAATCTTAAGGTCGTGCGGCGTGTATCTTTACTGAACCCAACCATTCTTGGTAGACCAAAATGAAAAAAAAAACAACATCTCGTATTTGAATGTATATATGTATGCTTGCTTAGTATGTCTAGTGATTCGAAGTAAATAAAGAGGACAACTATGAAAAAAAAAAAAAAAATCCCGTCTATATGTCTGCGAATACCAAAGGATGTAGCGAGACTGCGCGCATGCGCAGGCTCGCCTGAGTCTTTGCTGATCGCCGAGATAATTTCCCTCTTGTAATGTGCTGGCCCAAATGAATTACAATGTATGTAAATACCATTACCAAAACACGCCTATACAAATACACAGCAATTTTTTTCGACGAAAAAAAAATGAATGATTTATGATGACAAATTGTGGTATTTTCCTTATTTCTGCTCAAAATAAAGATTGTGGGTGAACGTTAGAACCGCCTCATCGAGGCGGTTCTAACAGGTACCCACAGTCTATATTGTAGAGCAGAAATAATGTTTACCCATGTGAACCCCAGTTTTTCTATATGAAAGTGGGGTTAAAGGGGATCAAAACCATATAGGTGTGATTTCGTGATGATCACGAAAAAATGCCTATAATTTTAAACCTCTAAAAATTCTACGTTTATACAGTGAAACTAGAGTTTACAGGGTATACATTATTTTCCTTCTACTCAGTCAGACCGAAGCTCCGTCTGCACCCCTACCCAGTCAGGCCGAAGCTAGTCTGCATCTCCATATAGCTTGCACTAGGCTCATTCAGCAGGCGACAAATTGCTGATATTTCCTTATTTTTCTCAGAAACCAGGACTTGACACCTCAAATCCTATTTCCTAGAACAATTAGGAAAATACATCAAAATGTCTGCTGCGAAATAGTACCAATCATGCAGAGCTTTAATATCTTTCTATGGATGGCCCAGAGGTTATAAAGTGCTCATGCAATCAGTGAAAACTTTGATCAGACTACACGGAGGAGCAGGCTGGTCTTAGTCTTTGTAGGTTGCAGTTTTTATATGCCCTGGTCATCAGGAAAACACGCTTAAATAATTTTGACCCCCCCCCCTTGAAACCCACAGTAAATCTTGGGTTTTACAGGGGTAAACCTTATTTTTTCTTATTTCTGCTCTAAAATATATGTTATGGGTACTCGATAGACCTCATCGAGGCGGTTCTAACGAGTACCCACAGTCTATATTTTGAGGAGAAATAAGAAAAATATCGATAAGGCGGTTTTCACGAGTACCCACAGTCTATATTTTGAGCAGAAATATGAAAAATATTCCAATTTTTCATATAAACAATTGTTGTTTTTTTTCGGCGGTATTGTACCGACATGTTTTCGTAATGGTGACAAGATCTACAATAATTTATGGTTTATTCAACCAACTTATCGGATGAGAGTACCCGCAATTTATGTTTTTGATAAATAAGAAAATCATGTATACCCTGGTAAGACCTACTAAGCGGGGTCTAGAAGGGCGTTTTATGCATTATAATACAGATAAGCTCGAGAAGAACCTAACCATTTTCGCGTTTTGTCCGCGGGACATACGCGCATTGCGGGCGTGTAAAATTTTCGGGTTTCAATGCGCGGTTCATCGCGTTCATACGCGATTGCAACGCGTTTAATATCAGCCAATGAAAGTGATTATTCGTAACGCGTAAGGTTAAAGACACATTTTTTTCCTTATATAAAAGGGGTGGCCTGTCTAATGATCTCCAATTAACATTACCTTCGGACCATAGTGCACATCAAAGGCTTATCTTATCTAAGTGATTATGAGGTGATTATGAGCAGATTTCTTGTTTAATAAGGGGCTCAATAAGGGTACTTGAGTGATAGGATAATTTACTGAGATTGTTTCCAACAACATATTGTTAAAATAACTTCTTTTTTACTTTAAAATAAAATAAGGAAAAACACTGATATCCATTGTTTCCTTTACTCAAAAGTGCAAAGAAGTAAACAAACAAGGTAAATAATTTGATTAACCTCAAAATTTAATCAATAAATTTACCTTTATTTATTTATTTATTTATTGGTTTATTTTGGTTGAAAGTATGTGAATCACAAATCATATAATGTCTAAAACATTAGCATTTTATAGTTTCAGTCAAGATGGAACTGTAAAATGTTCCTTATTTTAGACACAATCATATCAGAAAAGAGAGAGAGAAAAAAAAAGATTTTTTTTTTTAGATTTTATTTTTCACCTTTTCAAGTTTAAAACTAAAATAACAGATACAATTAAATTTATTTTTCTTATTTATAATGCAAACATAGGTTGTGGGTGCTCGTTAGAGCCGCCTCATTGAGGCGGTTCAAATGAGTACCCGAAACCTATGACTCAATGAGAAGATTCTAACGAGCACACGCAACCTATGACTTGGAGCAGAAATAAGGAAAATAATGTATACCCCCTTAAACCCCCATTTTCTCTACAGAAAGTGGGGTTTAGGGGATGTTCTTTTTTCCTCAAAAACATATATTGTGTGTCCTCGTTAGAACCGCCTCATGGAAGCAGTTCTAGCGAGCAATCACACTGTAAAAACAAATTGTGGGTACCAGTCTGAACTGCTTCGCTGAAGTGGTTCTAATGAGTACCCACAATATATGTTTAGAGCAGAAATAATAAAGTTATCAGGATTTTATCTGAAAAAAAAATCATTTTTGGTGGGAAAAAAATACCAATATATTTGAATTGGCATTTTCTGTAATGATTATAAATAATGGCTACTAAATATAAAATCGGAAAAAAGTGCTGTTGTTTCTTCCATGCAAATCAAAATAAGGACTTTGATGTAAATGAATAGATGTCATTTGTCAAAGTTATATCCCTAGGTAATTTATTACCCTCTCTTGGTCCCCTACCTGTATGACAGCCTGAATACCCCAAGTGTATTTTATCTCAATGCTGGATTCTTTAATAAACGGTCATTAGGATGTTATGTAATCGAAAAATGTGTCTTTAACTCAATGCGCGTTTCTTTGCGAGAGAATTCCAACCAATAAGAATAAGCCAGGTAAGCGACGATAAACCGCGTGAATGCGAAAGAGCACGGACCAATCAAAATCCTCTTAGCTCGTTCCATTATTCTTTATTTTATTTTTTTTATTCATTCACAAATTAATGGCGGTATTGGCCTCTCTTATCAGTAGTGATTTCTTCGGATAAACACACACAATAATATTTACATTTAAAGACATATTTTGGATTGCATAACACCCTAATGTATGGCAGTTTAGAGATAATAAACACTCGGAGTATTCTGATGCATATGTTGTAGGGAACCAAGAGGGTAATCGTTTATCCTGGGATATTTGTTTGACAAGTCACGTCTATTTACTTGTTTGTGGGCGCTCATCAGAACCGCCATTTAATGGAATTTAAGGGGGTATATATTCTTCTTATTTCTGCACAAAATATAGATTGTGGGTACTCGTCAGAACCGCCTCGCCGAGTCGGTTCTAACGATTACAATAACCTATGTCTTGTGCAGAAATATTAAAATAACGGAAAATGTTCAGTTTTGGTGGTAAAAAAATCAATAGATTTGTATAGGCGTATTTTCGCAATGAAGTTCCAACAATCTTTGTTTGGATCAAAGACAAATAAATGAATATATAAGCACATAAAGAAAAAATAAGGAAAAGGTAAAGGCTGAAATACGCACATTTCTTAAAGTTCAAAAAGTTTAGCGCCAAATGGCAAACAGTGCAGGCCCAGTTCAGATGCAGAAAAAACTAGGCGTCTGATCAGGGCCTACATTGCTTCCAAAAGCTTCAGACATTTTCATAATATTTTTGAAAACAACTTAACCTCACTCTTTTAAATTTTGCACTTGTCTTGTGCTATTTACAAGGTGGAAGATTCCATTTGGCGCCAATTGGCAAAAAAGTGCAAACCCAGATCAAACGCAACAGAATTAACGTCTGATCAGGAACTACATTGTTTGGAAAAAGTTAACTAAATTTTGAAGAAAATGGCAAAATGGTAATAGTAAAAATGCCCCAGGTCAGGCGCAGCAGAAGTAGGCGTCTGATCAGGGCCTAGATTATAGAAGATTACGAAATGTTCAGTTATTTCCCAAATAAATTTCGAAAAAAAAAATGTATGTTAGGTGGAAAATTCCATTTGGTAAAACAAATGTGTTAATGAAAACAAAATAAATGAAAATTACAACAATAAGTAATTAAATAAATGAGCTGCTTCTGTGAGTGACGGAACATCAATTATTTCGGAAATTTTGAAGAAAAGACAACCTCACACTCATATTTCGAAATGGTTTTGTGCTATTTACAAAGTGGAAGATCCCATTTGGCGCCAATTAGCAAACTGTGCAGACAAAGATTATTCGCAACAGAATTAGGCACCTGATCGGGGCCTACATTGTTTCAAAAAGCTTCAAATATTTTCAAAATAAATTTTGAAGAACACACCCTCACACTATTAAATTTTGAAACGATCTTGTGCTTTTTACAGGGTGAAAGATCCAAATGGCAAAATAAAGTGCAGATCTAGATCAGACCTAGTAGGAGTACGCGTCTGATCAGGACCTACTCGGTATGCCAAAATACACAAAGAAAACAAAACTTAACTTTAATTTTGAAATGGACTTGCTCTATTAATAAGGTGGAAGATTCCATTTGTTGCTAATTGGCAAAAAACATGCAGACCCAGATCAGACGCAGCAGACGTAGGCCTCTGATCAGGGCCTACATTTAATGCAAAAGGTTCAGACATTTCCAAATAAATATCGAAGAAAATGCAACTTGATTCTCCGAGTTAATTAAACAAAATAAATGAAAATTACAAAAATAATTAATTGAAAATTGGGCCGCTTCTGTGAGTGAAAGAACATTGTTTATTTCGGACATCTAGAATAAATGACGATAATGAGATGTTGTTTTAAACTTATATCTTTATAGCCCCCCAGTTGCACCTGGGTGTCATAAAACTTTTGGTCAATAAACATCCTGCATTTTGACAGTCAACTTCAATCACGACTCAGTACCTGTATTTTACCCTTTACCCCCAGGCAAATGTAAATGGATAATTGACTAGTCCGCCAGATTTGTTATGTTCAAACTGAAAAAAATATCTGGAATAAGGAAAATTTGAAGAAATAGAAAAAAGAAACAAAAAAGAACGATAAGTGTGAAATAGTTACGCGGTACTGATTGGTTGCTTTTGAAACGCTAAGCAGTCTGTGAATGTGCACTATCTGCGTTTTCGACACTCATGTTTGATTGGCTGGTCAACAATCGCGATTTACACGCAATATCGCGTTATTCATAAAAGCAATTGATTGGCTAAAATGTCGTTCGCAAGTGAAACGCGTGAATCACGAGTGCGAATCTCGCGCGTTACAAATGCGAAACAAATGCGTGTGCGCTGTAAAGTTCTTCTCAATCTTAACTGTAACACAACAGTGTGACATAGTGTATATTTTTCACATTTCCAAATTGGCTGCTTTTCTGTCGAAAATCCGTGATACTTTTCTTATTTATACTGCGAACATAGGCTGTGGGTGTTCGTTAGAACCGCTCCATCGAGGAGGTTCTCACGAGAACCCATAACCTATGTCGTGGAGCAGAGATGAGAAAAAAAAATAGTATACCCCTGTAAAACAAAGTTTTCTCTAGGTGTTCATTTCAAGGCCTTGTTAACGGGACTTACTTGTTAATATCACGGTATTCGGACATTTTGATCCCCTTGAACCACACTTTTATACAGTAAACTTTATTTTTTCTTATTTCTGCTCTAAAATATAGATTGTGAGTACTTGTTAGAAGAGTACCCACAATCTATCTTTTGAGCAGAAATAAGAAAAAATGAAGAGGTGGTTCTAATGAGTACTCACAGTCTATATTTTTAGCAGAAATAAGAAAAAATATCACAATTTTTCATCTGAAAATTGTTATTATTGCGGCGGTAAAATTTACAATGTATTTGTACAGGCCTGTTTTCGAAATGCAGATTTGAGTCAGCGTCCGATTAGTAGGAACACAGCCTGCCTTTTTCGCCTGAAAGAAATTTTGGACAATCTGCGTTCAGTATAGACTCTGAACAGACTGCGTTATGTCTTAAAATACATGTTTGCCTGCCACGGTTCAATTTGTAACTTTTACCACGTGAATTGAACTACATCACGTTATCAAGTCCATGTAATGAATACTCCTCTAAACCACACAATATACAGAGAAAATGGGAGTTTACAGGGGTATACATTATTTTTCTTCCTTTTGCTTCAAAACATAGGTTAATGGTATTTGTTAGACCCGTCTCAATGATGATGCGGTTCTAATGATGGAGTATAAATAAGAAAGATTTCAAAAATTTGCATAAAAAACAAGATGTGTTTGTGAAACACGAACATGTCCTCGGACATGGTATTTTTTTTCAAAGTTGGTCACACTTCAAGGTCAATGTCACATGTCAAGATTTTACTTGAGTGAGACACAAGGAGCTGACATGCCAAATATGAAGGCTCTATCTTAAACGGTTAAAAAGGTTATGAACATTTTTATTTTTTCTTTTAAGTAGGTCAAGGTCATGGTCAAAATTTTTTGCATGAATGTAAAGCTCTAGTCACAAGGAACCTACATGCCAAATATGAAGGCTGTAGCTCAAACGGTTCAAAAGTTATGACCAATGTTAACTTTTTCTTTTATGTAGGTCAAAGGTCAAGGCCACAGGTCAATATTTTTTGTGTGAATGTAAAGCTCTTGTCACAAGGAACCCACGTGCAAAATATGAAGGCTCTATCTCAAACGGTTCAAAAGTTATCACCAAAATGTTATTTGTTTATTTTAAGTAGGTCAAGGTCAAGGTCTCAAATCAAAATCTTTTGCACGAATGTAAAGCTTTTGTCACAAGGAACATACATGCCAAATATGAAGGCTGTATCTCAAGCAGTTAAAAGTTATGACCAATGTTATTTTTTTCTTTTAAGTAGGTCAAATGTCAAGGTCACAGGTCAATTTTTTGCATGAATGTAAAGCTCTTGTCACAAGGAACCTTCATGCCAAATATGAATGCTCTATCTTAAACCGTTTAAAAGTTATTACCATGTTAAAGTTGTCCACATACAAATAAACAAACCAACAAACAGACAGGGCAAAAACAATATGTCCCCGTTATCGCTACCGGGGAAATAAAAACAACAAAACAACAACAACAAAACAATAACAGATGACCGTTTTGAGATATGAAAGGATGCACTATGGCTCGTAATGAACTGAAAGAGGAATCATACATGTATCATAGGTAAGAATTCACTTTACAAAAACATACCAATTCAAATATTTTGGTAATTTTGCCACCAAAAATGATAATTTGTCCTTTAAAAAATCCGATTTTTTTCATATTTCTGCTCTTAACATAGATTGTGGGTACCCGTTAGAACCGCGTAGACGAGGCGCTTCTAACTAGTACCCACATAGATTGTGGGTACTCGTTAGAACCACCTCGACGAGGCGTTTCTAACGAGTATCCACAATCTATGTTTTTTGGACACAAAGAAAACAAATGTATACCCCTTTGAACCACAGTTTTGCTATATAAAAGTTGGGTTCGAGGGAACAAAATTGTATTGGCGTGTTGTAGTGATGATACATACTGGATATAGCGTTACACACTTCTAAATCTTAGCAAATAACGATTTGCGATTGATGTGCCCCCCCCCCCCCGCCCAACTGGGCTTGAAGAAATATATGGGTGGCATGATGCTTCCACGCAGAGCTGAAACCGACCCGCACACGAGTACTGGTAAACCGCTTAGAGGATATAAGCCTGCCAAGGCAAAGCGGTGCGAGTTGGCCCGTCCATGTTTATAAACCCTATTGGTTTCGTTGGGCGGCAGGGCTTGAGAAGTCATTTCATCTCAATATCGGGTAAAAGTCCCACAAAATTGGAAGCAACGTCTCCAAAATGACCTTTACAGTGTTGACGGGGACGTTTAACCTCAAATCAATTAAAAACAAAGCGACTGATGCATACAAACCCACATCTTAGGCTAGTGTAATTAGCTTATCTAAGGTAATACTTTACTTTTTACTTGACCATAATATTTAAATTGTCGTATAATCCATTTAAATACTGCAGCGTATCAAATGCATAATATGTATAACATAACATTGCACACATATATTAACATATTTCCATCTCCAACCTAACAATAACATTGTATAACGTTGTAACCATTTTCAAATCACAGAATGATCATTAACAAAGAAGAACGTTCAATATGAGAAATACATGTATATAGGATATATGTTCATTACAAACTTATGTCCAAGACGTTAAGACATCCAAGCCACGAAAAAACTAATAACCACCTATTTAGATTGACAGAGGGCTATCCCGAGTATGGGGACACAATGGAAAATGTGCGCTTATTTTGATGGAACAAGGAAACATTAGCAAATGAAAATATGACCCTTCAATACCTGTACTGTAAGCAAACAGTGTACACCCAGATATATGGGTCTACACTGTTTGTCAAGCCCAACCCATGATTCCACCCCAGATTCTACAGATAACCCTTTGACGCAACATGCTGACCTCACTTTGATAAAATTAACGCTGCTATTTTCTATAAATAAGTTACATGTACATGGGTTTCCTCAATCAAGCGTAGTAACAGCGTAACAAGAAATTCATGAACGCATCAGAATCTTGGCGGCAGCGCGGGCACAGTAGCACAAGCGCAGTCGCATCATGCTGCGACTCCACCATTAACTAATGGCCAACCACGATGCGTCTGCTACGGCCTTGGTGCTTTCTGCTGCATTTCCTCTCCGCTTATGTTGTTGTTAGTTGGTTATAGTCTCCATATTATAACATTCTGCTTGTACCAGTACGGCCAGTTTCTGCGAGGAAGCACAATGTAGCGCAATCTATGTCACAAGCCCCGATGAGTGGGGCCCTCCTTGGATATGTGTTCCAGATTACGGATAACTAGGATCAATACCAGAGCCCAACAATGTGAGCCAAATGTCTTTCATGGCTACAAAATACATGTAGATACGTTTATGATGATTTTTTTTCTTCTAATTTCTGCTTCATGTTGAAACTTAAGATTGTGCGTGCTCTTTTAAATCGCCTCAGTCCAAAACAATGCGCATTTGGGCAAAAATAAGAAACTGATGAATATCCCGGTCAACCAACCCCACTGTTGCTATAGGGACAATCGAGATGACACTATGATCAGCAGTCGCCATTATGATTTTTTTTCGGAGGTACATGCTTCGGTTTTTATAGCTATGATTCAATCACATTTAAAATAAAAATCTCAAAACAAAGCGGAGAAAATTAATACACAACCACAGTCTATTGTACAGCATGAACAATTCTAAAAGTGTTTCAATATATTTTTGCCAGAGAAATTTCTAATTATGGCGTCATTTTAATCCAGTGTTGATAAGCTGTATGAAGTCATTTCAACCCAATGTTGATAAGCTGTTAACGCAAAAGACCGAGACTAGTACCTCCATTATTTGGGGCTAGATGGCGTTGTAGATAGTATAACGCACATGTAACTGTTTATAATTTTTGAGTTTGACTGAAGAGTTCCTCTACCGATCGTCCCTATATGAATTCTAGTTTACAGGTTTATTCTGTTAATGAACACGTTAAAGTAATGGGTTGACCAAATACTGTATGTCGGTATGAAATGAGGTTATCTGTGGCGTACCGAAATGAATCATCACCGGTAAATTCGTTCGCACTTGTATTTAATCCGATCCATCTATCCAAAATATTTCCGTATAAAACTGGCCTTTAATCAACTGGTAAATTCAATAAAGAACCATTTTTTACAATATCATGCTCACGAACTGATGACCAGGATGTCCACACTTGGTTTTGGAACACCTGACGTTCACTACGGCCGGTTTTGCAGGATCACCGTTCTCGCTCGTTTGCGTTTGCAGACAGTTCATTAGTACAATACATCAGTGTCACATACTGCATGCATGCATGGCTCAATAATGACATTTTCTGATGTTTTTACACTACATTTTTCATTTCTTTAGTAAACACAGATTGTAAGTGATCGTTACCCACAACTACGTGATATATGTTGGAGCAAAATAACTAAAATAATGTATACCTCCTGTAAATGTTACTTTGCTTTATAATATAATATGGAGTATACCAGGGTCTTCATTACACAGACTGAAATTCTTTTCACTAACCGTTCCAAGGCGGTTCTTCTGTCGCGGTTTATTTTAGTTATGGTTTGTCTTTGAGCGTGTTTATCGCTTATATCTTTTTGTTTTGGATAGCCAATTGGCTATTTTGTGGATAAGTCACTCTCCTTTTTGGCTTTCCGCTATTGCTGTAGTTGTTACATGTTTGAGTTTCTTTCCCTGTGGTGTCTCTGATAGGAGGTGTGGGTTAAAAGTATCGATTCTTGAACATTGCCTTCACTTCTATTTTGTATGCGCAATATAGCCTACTTTGTTAACACAGACTTGTTAACATACTAATTCTCACACATTTACATAAACATGTACCGGTACATGCAATTCGACCCAACCGGCTGCCATTTGAATAAAACCAACCTTTAATCAACCCGGGAACTCAACGAACCATTTGTTTGAACGATTTCGTTCGCAGGTTTCTGTCTAACTAACTGCTTAGAGTGACTTTGACTGTCTATAGTTTTTGTCTTGGGGCAGCTGCCGTTCAGTTTGGTCGGACTTGCTGAAGCACCATTTTCACTCGTTTTCAAACAAAGCTCTTGCATTTGAAGGAAGCTACTCTCCAAAGTTAGTGCAAAATGATCAGACTGTGTCTCTGCGTTTGACTTAAAAGCGGCGATGCAAACAACAATGTTGTGCGGGTGAGGATTGTAGCACACTCCATAACCATCAGGGACCACTGGTCCATAAGTCATAAAAGCATCCATAGTCGTTGGAACCTACAGTAAAAAGAAAATCAAATTTTGTACCATTCAACATACAGTAAAATTCTTATATTAAGGCCATCTTTGGGACTGTTCAAAAGTGGTCTTAAAGACCACTTTTGAACAGTCCCAAAGGTGGTCCTTGACCAGAGGACACCGTAGGCAGTAAACGCAAAAGAAATTAAGTGCACTGTTCAAAATAAGCTTTTTCAAACAGAATTAGTCTTAATTTTAGGTGGTCTTAATAGCGGAATTTTACTGTATCAAATGCTAGACAGTTGCCTTTAACATACAGATTGGTTGTTTCATTTCAGTTGTATGATACGAGCCTCATGCGAGTTTCATTTAATTAATGTGAAATGACCATTCGTGTTAAATTTGTTAAATCAAAAGGCCATGTCTCTTTGTACTCGCTCCATACCAAGTGCTGCAAAAGACATTAAGTTGTCAAGTAGGCATTGTTTGATTATGCCGTGTTGATATTACTTGTACACGTGTTACACACGAAATACTTGAAAAACATGTAATAATGTTGTGTAGGACACTGCAAACGTTAGGATGCCTAAACGGCCGACATCCCTATATGTCCGTCAAACATCACCAATCTGTGACTTGATTCCGTCCTAGCTATAATTTGGAAAAATCATTTGTAATAACGGTTAATTGTATCGATTCCTGATCATTGCCTCCATGTCTATTTAGTAATGACAAATTGTTCCCTAAAATTTGTTTTGGACCTACCTGACTTGTTGATAAAGTAAAGTGATTTGACATGATGTAGGCAGGATCTGTGAACATGTCCAGTGGAGGAAGACCTATTTCTGCAGCCAGTTCTCTTAAACCAAGAAGATGACAGTCAACACCATGACCGAGAATTGTCTGAAAATATTCAAATGGTACGACAATATATAGAAAGAACGTTACATGAGTTTTCATGTATTATTGAATGTATTAAACTCGTTGAGGAAAAGGGATAAAATTCTCGGCGAAGCCTCGCATTTTATCCCTTTTCCTCAACGAGTTTAATAAATCCAATAATACATGAGCACGAATGCAAGATTCCATTTATCATATGACATTTAGAACGCATTCAGTTCACAAAAATGTTATTCCGCCATTAGTAAATGCGACGTGGTGAAGGACGTCATACATGTAACGTTACGGGACGTATTTATCTAATTTGTATATTTAATCCACTAGTGGATTACAGAATTTATTACATGACGCTATTACACTCTCAGATGCTAAGTCATATGATAAAAAATGGCATACGAAATATTTCAAGTTGCGATCTGACACACATACATGTATACAGGTAAACTTCAGTGGCCTAAATACTTTGCGACCATGGGACTGTGTTCGAGACAGCGATTGTGCGAACCATTGAGGGTTGGTGATAGCTATAGGCCAGGAAGCATATTAAAGTTAGGAAAAAAATCGATCTTTTATCAGAATTGCCTAATCATTACGACACCACCCTCACCTATCGGGCTTGAAGAAATAGATTAGGCTGCATGATGCTTCCACTTACAGCTGAAACCGACCGCACATGAGTACTGGTAAACTGCCTAGAGGGTCAAAGTCTCTCCAGGCAAAGTGGTGCGGGTCAGAACCGTCCATGCTTATTCGAGTCGTGAACCCTATTGGTTTCTTGGTTTCATTTGGTGACAGGGCTTTAGATGTCATTTCATTTCAATGTCGCGTAAAAGTCTCACAAAATTGGAAATGACCTTTATAGTGTTGAGTGAGTGAGTGTTCGAGTTTTACGTCCCACCAACAGCTTAGGTCATACGGAGACGGGACCTCGGTTTAAATACTCATCCGAAAGTCTGGAGAAGCCCGGGATCGATCCTGCGATCCCTGGTTTACAAGGCGAGTAGCGTATCCACTACACCACGGAGGCTTCTGTATAGTGTTGAAAGGGACGTTAAACCTCAAATCAAACAACAAAATAATCAGTCGATGCGATTCTACTGAGTTCACCGAATGCATACTTTCAAGATTAAGGAAAAAAAATCCCAACATTATTCTTCAGTACAGTAGAACTTCGATGGCTCTAACACCGATGGTTCGGTTATCAAGGCTGAGTCGAACCAATTCTTGAACCGCTAGGGAAATCATCTACATAAGAAATAGTGGGGGATAACTGAGGAGATTTAAGTCTTTCATCTTGCAAATGTATACTGTGTGTGCTTATAAGAATCGCCTCGCTGAGGCGATTCTAATGAGTACACACAGCATACATTTTTATTATATTACACCGAAAGATGTCTCAAAGTATCTCGGTATTCCTTCTGACAGTAACGTCAGTGGCTCGAACTACCCGTCTCGAACCGATTTTCGAGGTCCCAAAGGTGTTCGAGCCATTAAAGTTCGACTGTATTTCGTATCTGGAGCTTAACTACAAAATCCTCTTCGGGATCGAAAAAGCTATTGTAAATAAGCCAGCTGACGTTCCACTGAACAGTGGGCGATAGATATAGCATTTTCAATTTTAACAACATTGGCGATATTTATATTGACCGTAAAATATAAAGACGAGTTACAGTTATTTGGCGGCTCTTTTTGCGGCTGCAAAACATCTCCCCGTACTTTGCTATAGTAGAGATTTTGAAGTCACCGAAGATTCTTGGTTGCGTTCTTTGATATCAAACGTCAATTTTGCAAGAATTTATTTACATTCACTTTAGTAAGTGATAGCATTATGATAATATTCGCTATAATAAGCACTGGCATTGTGATAACATTTACTATAGTTAGTGTTAGCATTATGTTAGTAACTCTGTAGTTTGTGATGTCATTAAGGAGACATTCACTTTATTAAGCTTTAGCATTTTGATAACATTCACTTTATTTAGTTTTAGTATTGTGATAACCATTTTCACTACAGTTAGCGTTTGCATTATGATAACATTCACTAAAGCTGGCGTTATTATTAGGATAACATTCACTATTGTTAGTGTTCGCATTATGAAAATATTAACTATAATTAGCGTTAAAAATATGATAACATTCACTTTAGTTAGGGTTAACATTATGATAACATTCATTATAGTAGCATTATGATCACATTCACTATTCGTAGTGTTCGCACTATGATAACATTCAATATAATTAGCGTTAGAATTATGATAACATTCACTATAATTAGCGTTACCTTTATGATAACATTCGCTATAGTTAGTGTTAGCATTATGATTACATTCATTATAGTTAGTGTAGCATTATAATAACATTCACTATAGTAAGTGTAGCATTTTGGTAGCACTCACTATAATTATCGTAAGTAATATAGTAACAGTCACTATAGTTCGTGTAGCAATATGATAACATTCACTGTAGTTAGTGTCCACATTATGGTAACTTTCAGTATAATTAGCGTTAGCATTAATATAACATTCACTACAGTTAGTGCTCGCATTATGATAACATTCACTATAGTTCATTATGATAACATTTACTGAAGCTAGTGTTAGCATTATGATAATCGGCCCCGCCCGTCGAGGCTTGATGAAATAGATGGGATGCATGATACTTCCACGCAGAGCTAAAACCGACCGTACACGAGTACTTGCAAACGAGTACTGCCTAGGCAAAGTGGTGCGAGTCGGACCGTCCATGCTTATAAACCCTATTGGTGACATTGGGCGACAGGGCTTGAGATGTCATTTCATCGCAATGTCGGGTAAAAGTCCAACAAAATTAGAAGAAACGTCTCCAAAAAGACCTATACAGTGTTGACGGGGACGTTAAACCTCAAATCAATGAAACAAACAAACGAAGCATTGTCATAACTATCACTCTTGTTAGTGTTAGCATTATGATATCATTCGTTATAGTTAGCGTTAGCAATATGATAACATTCATTAAAGTTAGAGCCCTTGCTTTCAATGCCTAATAATGAGCCTTTCCTTATAAATATACGGGATATTTACCGTTCTGTTTTAACCATATATTGTTAATGCTGAAATAAAGCGAAATAACAATCTACGAGCAAGAATTAGAACTATGTAAACCCTTGACAACCGCACATGTATAACGTAGGGTTCACGGCATGGACTGGTTAACGTAACGAGACTGATCGATTTTTAAACTATCGGTTTTTGGAAGTCCAAAAATATTCACCTTTTTGTCATGTAAACGGTATTTCAGTTGCATTAAAAATAGAAGTAAAGGCAATGATCGGGATTCGATACAATTAACCTACAGCTCCCATCAGAGATACCAAGGGAAAGAAACGCAAACATGAAACAACTAGACCCTTATGAAAATTTCACTAGCGGAAAGCGAAAATGACAGTTACTCTCCCACAAAACGACAAATTGGCTATCCAAAGCAAAATTATATAAGCAATACACACACTCAAAGACAAGCCATAACAAAATTAAAACACGACAGAAACCTTGTTTCCATTTTACAGTTTTTGCGTCTTCTTTTTTTTTTCGCATCTATTTCATTCTGGAATATACGGATTAAGCTTGATTACTATGAAGGCGAAATACTCATCGAACATAGTGCCCAGTGCTCCCATAAAATGTCATTTGTGCCGTAAGTATTGACCAGTCATAACTCAGAAGACCAGAACCTGGAAATTTATAAACGCGCATTGTAACAAGTGACGACACATATCAGGCCAGTCTCCTGCTTCGGTCTGCTCAAAAATCCATTCGGTAGTCGGAAAGTCCGATGCGGTTGCTGTGTTGCACAGATACATCACAGCGTTCACTGGCCGCAATTTCTACAAATGGTGACGGCCAAAAATGTTCAATCACTAACAGTAATTACCGACAAAAACTGTGTAATGAGCCAATTTCGCGGCGTCTTTGACACTATCGTATATAATTCCCAAAGGTCTAGAGCACAGAAAATAAGCAGTATACGGGACAATGCGAACTAATTGTGGACATAGACGGACTGAATTGACAGACCGTTGTAATGGCTTAACCAGTGAACACCACTGGTAATATTTTTTTTTCTGCTTCTGTCAACATTACTGAAGTCTGATAGCCGACATTAGACCTAATTTGTAAGAAGCATACATGGTGTCTGATAAATGGAGTTCATGGTCGAGTTGTTCAATTAACGAAACAGCATAACCGCCTGAGTGGACCTACTCACATAACGAAAATACGCCTATACAAATATATTGCATTTCACCGCATAAAAACGAAAATTTTAAAAGAAAAATTGCGATATTTTTCTTATTTCTCTCCAAATATAGATTGTGGGTACACGTTAGAACCGCCTCAGAGAGAGAGAGAGAGAGAGAGAGAGAGAGAGAGAGAGAGAGAGAGAGAGAGAGAGAGAGAGAGAGAGAGAGAGAGTATTTGAGTATTTTACCTGTGTCATTATTTTTGTTTGCCATTCCATAGCCTTTCGCAACAAACGAATCTTTTCTTCATCCTGAAGAGAAAATTAAGGTTCCTCAATACAGTTATTTCACTACATTTAGGGTACTGAAAAAAATCATATTTGCAAATAATTACCCAAAAAGATTTTTCATCAGATGGTAGTCCATGTAAATGTAAGAATATGAAAGCCAAAAATGTTTATTCGAAAGCCACCATTTTAGTAAATTATTGCATTTTTCCTTGGTTTTGCAAAAAAAATGACATCTCAATCCACAGTACCACAATTTGTAAAATACTATCATAGAAATGTGGCTCAAGGTTGCCTTTAGGCACTGCAACAGGAATTTCAAATAAAATACCTAAATAGAACTGAAAATTAATGATTCCCAAAAATTCAAAAATGTAATTATCTCACCTGGTACTATTTTAAATTCAGTGTATGGTAGCCAAAAAGGACCAGTTCTACCAATTTGGCAACACGCTCATTGATTTGGTTGAGGTGTTGAAATATCTTGCATTTAGCTTGTAAAATGATTGCCCTTCTTCGGTGCTTTTAGTACTTCATTTTATATATTTCATTCATGCAGTTTATAACAATTTATGCAATCACTGCACAAAAGTCTCACTGTGTTACTGATTGTGTTTACAGGATGAGTGCTTTGATATTGGATAAATCAAAACCAAATAATTGAAAATAAGATAAGCCAACAGTTTATCCCCATATTTGAACTGAAGGACTGAAAGCAGCCTGTTCAGCACCAGAAACTTTGTCCAAAAGGCTTCTGATCACAGCCAATAACTGCAATGGTATAGAAATTATTTTTACCCATTGATTTGTTACATTGGTTCACATGAGCCACCATAAACAAATAATTGATTTTTGCACAGGTGAACTTCTGGACAACACAGAGTTTATATTTATCTAATCCAAATAATGATCAGGTTTGTCACCTACTTACCAATGTGTAGGCTGGTAAAAACGCATAGAAGCCCAATGCATTTAATATGTTTTGATGAAAAAAGTTTCAAAATCTCATTTTCTCATTTTGTTTACTAGAACTGAACAACACCAACCTGGAAAACGTTACACATAAAAAATAGTTCGGAAAAGAATACATACTATACATAAATTAACGAACAAATTATGTCAGAAAGTACATGAAATTAGTTGCAACACAGTTTCAAAAATGAATATTATGTTTTAAATTAAAAACAATGGTGTACTATTGTAATTTTTCGAAATTAGTTCCAAGGCGTATGAATACGTTTTTTCCTTGGCAAGATGGATATCTCTTTCAATTTGACAGCTACAATAATTTATCAGTGATGACATGCTTCCAAGATCGGCGATGTCATAATGCTATATTCAGGAAGAAGGCTATAAAGCTGAATTTTCAAGGTATATTCATTGTTGATGGGCAAAATAGAATGTGGAAGGGCATAATTGATGAAATCTGAGCAGTTCATATTTACCGCAAAAAAAGGAAGATGGCGGCGTCCATGAAGAAAATTATGTCCAAAAATAATTCTGGTTTTCAATTCAGGTAGGCTTTTTGATAGAAAGCTTTGTCCGAGTCGCTAGTATTTGTTGTGAACTATTGATCTGCAGCTGTTTTAGTAACTTTTAAAAAGTCTAGAAGGCGTTTTCATTTTTTTCCTGGTGAAAGTGAAAAATACAGAAATGCATTTATTTTCAAAGGCACTGAGATGTTGCTAATGCAAGAAAGTACTTGCTGTAATAACCTTTAGAACCTCCAAACATTCTTCTTCTAGGACAGGCATTTTAAAAGGAAATCAGGATCATATTTTGGGAAATATTAACATGCAAATCTGACACCTATATTTTTCTTGTGCAAATGTATTGAGGAACCTTAAGAACTTTCCAAATGTCAATTTGGCGTTGGGATTTTTTTTGTTGCTCAGAGAGTCAACTCGCTTCTAGGAAAAAATAGCCTACAGTGTTCAAAAACATGGGAATAATCATGAAACATGCAGAAGAGAAATGTATTTTTGATGTTGCAAGAAAAATAAAAGTTGATTTTAAATGAAAATAACATTTCCGAATGGTTCATTTTTGAACATCTGTTTCTTCCTTGTCCTTCCTTAGAAACATAACATGTTACATCAACATATACTTTAGTCCCTGAACTAGCAACGACGAGAAGTCGCTTCTTTTTCCAATTTTCCAAGCCTTGTCATTATAACATTATATCCATACCTGTAAAACCCCTACCAACGTGTGCAGTTCACTATACATTGTCATCCATGTACACAGTATTACACACGGTACAACTTAACACTGGGGTGAATATGTGTAGCGATAAAAATAACTGTGAAATCGCTAAAATGTCTTTTAGACAAAACAAACTATTTCCCCTATTTGTTTCTATTGTTTACCAAATGAGCCAGCGCACGACAAAATCTACAATAAGACATGTGCGCCTAGCGAAGACTCAGATCAGCGTGCGCATCCGCGCAGTCTGAACAGAGTCTTCGCTGTGCGCTCTAAGGATAGCTAAGGGCCCAATGCGCCTTCATGCAGCAAGAGAAGTCTCTGGTTAGATATATGGATGCGCAGGCTGATCTGATTCTTCGCTGGACGCACATGTCTTATTGCAGGTTTTGTCATGCGCCGGCTCAAATTATAGGAGGAAAAGAGAACCCGGATCTTGGCATAAAACATCACTGATTTACCTGGAGAATTACAGATTATCTTTACAAGAATGGCTGTCAGAATGGGCATTTGGTGAGGTTTGTTAAAACTGGATATAATGTGGTCACCTAAGCAGAATTCCCGTGAAGTTTGAATGAAAATGACCGAAGGGTATAGGAGGAGTTACCTTTAAAATTTTCTATTTTTAGCTCTGGCGACCATATTCTTCATCAAGTAGAACCGTTTATGTTATTTTGGTAGAGGGTCACATACGCAAAACTCCTATGAAGTTTAATTGGCATAAGCCTACTTAGCCCAGGGGTATAGGAGGTGTTGTTGTTTAAAGATTTGTTTTTATTTTTGGCTCTTGCAACCAACTTGTTCACTGGAGAGGAACGAATTTTAGCCACCTAGGCAGCATTCCTGTGAAGATGGAACAAAATTGGTCTAAAGGTTTCAAAGAAGTTGTATGTAAAGCAAACTGTTTATTTTTTCTATTTTTAGCTCTGGTGGCCAATTCAGTCATTGGAGCGGAACAGTTTAAGCTATTTTGTCACAGGGTAACCTATGCAACACTCCTATGAAGTTTGAATGAAATTGGCTAAAGGGTTAAGGAGATGTCGTTTAAAGTTTGTTTTTCATTTAAGCTCTGGCGGCCATCTTGTTCATCGGAGCGGAATACGTTTAGTTTTTTGGTAGGAATCACCCAAGGCAACGTTCCTGTGAAGATTTGGTCCAAGTATTTCGGTGGAGTTGCCAAAATAAATTGTTGACGCCACACAACACACGACACACCACGCACATCACACGACGGACATGGACCCATCACAATAGCTCGAACTTGACCGACATGCTGTCAAGGACACCACTCTGAGAAAGTTTGAAGTTGCTTCGGCTGAAAGTGTGGCCTATAGAGTGTTCACGGGTAATCTTGACATTCAAAGGGACATAACTCTGCCACCATTGCTGGTCCAATCTGCCCCTTTTTCAAACTCGTCTGAGGTTTTATCCAGGCCATTATTATCTGCAAGTTTCATGAAGATTTAACAAAAATGAACTTAAACCGTTCACAAGGTCGATAATGGTCATTTTGACAAATAAGGGGATGTAATTCTGCTTCTTCTGGTCCAACTGACCCATTTTCGAACTCGTCCGAGATTTTATGCATGTCATTGTTTTCTGCAAGTTTCAAGAAAAGCCAACAAAAATGAAGAAGCTATGCTAGTCATAAGGACAACAAGAAAAGATATGACACAAAGTGTCATATCAAGTGACTCGATTGTTTTTGCATTACACTATTTTGGAATGGAACAGGCAATGAAATCTTATTAATAAACCGTTCAGTTTTAAACTTATAAACTAGAATTATTTCACCGTGTCGACATCTGAATCTGTAGTATCAAATTCAACAAAGCCGGTTATCTTGCCAGTTTGATCATTTGTGTGGAAAACTGTGTTGAATTTAACAGTGTAACAGAGTTGAAGTATAATCATTATTATAATTGTTTTTAGTATTAAAATTAAATTTATTATAGGTAGTAGAATTATTAGTAGTAGTTTATTTGAATCTTCGTCAACACTATTTAGGTAATTTTGGAGACGTTGCTTCAAATTTTGTGGCGCTTTTAATCCGCATTGTGATGAAATGTAATCTCAAGCCCTGGCACCGAAACAAACCAAAATGTTTATATGTAGGGGCTGTCCGACTCGCACCATTTTGTCTGGGCAGGCTTAGACCCTTTAAGTGGTTTACCAGTGCTCATGCGCGGCAGGTTTCAGCTTTGCGTGCAAACATTAAGCAGCCCAGTTTATTTCTGGAAACTTCGATGGGCAGGGGCCCATGTAGTAGGTGTAGTAGTTTAATAATTGTTATCATCGTTTTCATTATTAACATTTCTATCAGTAACAGTAGTTGTTATTGTGATATTATTATTATTATTATGTACATTCAGACAAACAATATTGTCTAGTGTTTATCAAATTCCATTAAACATTAGGAAAAAAGTCCGTCTGAAATAAAGGCGTTCGACCCGGTGTCAGAAATAACAAATTTTAGTTACAAATGATAACATCTTTCTTATTTCTGCTTTCAACATAGATTGTGGTGCTCGTTAGAACCGCCTCAATGAGGGGTTCTAACGAGTACCCACAATCTATGTTTATTAGTAAAAAATAACGCAGATAAAGTATACCCCTGTTAACCCCACTTTTCTCCATAAAGTGGTGTTTAGAGGGGTCTATCTAGTTTCGGCCAATTAGGCCTCATCAGTGGCCCTCAAATATTTTCCAAATTCGACCATGGAATCAATGATCCCAAAGGATCCCATATTTGGCCGAAACTAGCTCGTCTGGCCCAGAAAACATGTACACTCCATATTTTCCAGTTCTGTGGTGTATTCTTTGCTTCCAAAGGATAACCCTTTCTAGAACATATTTCATGAAACCTGCAACAATGGTAAAGTGCGAACAAATTGCCCTGAGATTGACCTTCAAGCAAGGAATAAATTACTCACTGCTATCGCCTAATATGTCGGCTTTCGTAAACTTCTCGTGAGTTTTCGGCATCACGTGAATTGCGACCCATTTACCGACCGCTATGTATTGAATAACAATATCGTCATCTTCGGGAGACGGCGAAGATAACTACATGCATTCAGTCGGGTGTGAATTTATGTTAATAGAGTTCACCAGTCTCAGGTCAATTTGTTCGGGCTATATACAGAAACTCTTGGACGAGTTCGAAAATATAAACTACACATAGTTTGAATGTACAAACTACAGTTTGTAGTTTGAGCATTTGTAAGAACACTACAAGTAAAGCTTTTATAAAAAGCTAGGTCCTCGCTTAGCACACTAAATGTGAAATTCTAGAGTTCTATCCCAGAAATCGTTTTGTATGTTTAACTGTCTTTGGCAATATTCTAATTGCCAAACTGCACACAGGATCCTGCCGACTGGAGTGTAATGTCTGAAATGTCCAAGTTGTAAACGCTGTAATTTTGTCAAAAAGTTATTTTTAATTGTTATATATACACATGTGCAACTTCAATAAGCTTGTAACATCTTATCACACGGAGTGCTTGAAAACTGTTGGAGAAGTTAAGTAGACAATTTTCCCACAGTTTATAGAAGACTAACTGAAGATTATCCCAAAACGTTTGCTAACGGCGAGGAAAATGTTTGTTCACCAGAGCCGAAGGCTCCTGGGTAGCTTATAATCATGAAAGACAGAGGTTCGTCGCGGTCGAGAATTTGTAGAGTTGTATTTTGTATTAACCTGTACAAATATGACAGCAAATATGGGCTTGCACAATTGTGATAGCAATTTTGTGCCAGAGCTCTGTTTGTGGGCCTTTTTTGTGTAAAAGTTTGTACTTCGTATGGCTCGATTTTCCTTCTTTTGAAAGCTTATTCTTGTTGTTGCATAAATATAAAGGTCAACAATGTGGGTAAGTAATGGGTGTACTTCCGTGTTAAACCTACGTGTGTAATGCCTGCGTCCATAGGCGTAGACGACGACAACCTTTCATCTAAAACTGCCTCCTGGCAGCCTTCGTCGTCCGTCGTCAGCACTTTCAAACTGGAATATCTTTGGAGCCTTCAAGCAAATGAAAACCAACGTTTATCTATAGTATGCCTTTGGCAGGGGACTGCTTTAGGAAAATCGCGCTAGAACTTTGGTTGCTATGGCAACTTATAGGTCCCATATGCTAACTATGAGAAAATGCTTGTGAACAGCCTAGCTTCTGCATTTTCTGCTCAATCTTCATGAAACTTGCAGATAAAAATGACATGTATGAAATCTCGAAAGAGTTCGAAAATGGATCAGAACGGACCAAACGCAGCAGATTTACGTTCCCTAAATTCTCAAAAAATGGACATTTATGACATTGTGGACGGTGTAGCTTATTCATTGTTTGCGGATCTTAATGAAACTTGCAGATATTTATGACATGCATAAAACCCTCTAGGTCAGTTCAGACCAACCTAGCTGATATACGTCCCCTTGATTCTCAAAAATGGCCATTTCCGACCTTTTGAACAGCATAGCTGCTTCATTTGTTTTTTTGCTGGATCTTAATGGCAAATGCAGATACCATTAACGTGTGTAACATCTCGAACGAGTTCATGAACAACAAAAGCAGTGTTAGGTCCACTTGATTCTCATAAATGACCATTTTTACCATGTGAACAGCGTAGTTTCTTTATTTTTTTTGTCGGATCTTAATGAAACTTCAGATAACAATGGCGAGTTTTAAAACTGGATCAGACAAAACCAACAATAGCTGAGTTACATCCCCTTGATTATCAAAACATTTTTGACATTGTGAACAGCTTAGCTTCTTCTTCTTTGTCGTATCATAATAAAACTTGCATATAATAATGGCAAATTTGCTAGACCAGCTGAGAACTGCATAAAATCTCGGACGAGTTTGAAAATGGACTGGATTTGGCCTACAATAGCAGAGTTACATCCCCTTGATTCTCAAAGTGTCCATATTTGATACTGTGAATAACGTAGCTTCTTCATTTTTAGTTCGGTCGTCATGTTTGCAAAAACTACAACTACAGCTACTCAAACTGTTTGCAAAAAGTTCAGCTATTTTCCAAATCAATTTTGAAGAAAGCACAACCTAACCCCCCTAAATGTTGAAATTGACTCATGCTATATATAAGGAGGAAGGTTCCATTTGGTACCAAAAGGGTTAATATATGCTTGTGCATTCGAACCTTTCCTTTGGGACCATGGAGATTTGTTTTTCGACAGACATATTTTGATTGATCTTTTGAGGAACACCAGGTCAGGGGGTATGGCTGTGATTCTTTTCGATTCTCTATAGAACATTGTTGTATTTACACATTAGAATCGCCTCATTTAAGCGATTCAAATGTGTAGACACAATATACGAGGGCAAGTCAAGAAGTAACCAGCCTATCCCATTTCCAATTGACCGAGACAACCAAGATAATCAAGAATTACATGCCTCGTTTCAATACATGCTTTAGGCATGAGGGCAGAATTGCAACCTTACCGCGTCATTAACTCATAAAATATTGAACGTCAAACATGGCTAGCGATGCAAAAGCAAACTTTTCCTCAAAAGTTGCGTACCGTGCTGTAATATGGAACTTGTACAGGTCAGGAAAAACATTCCGAGTTGACCAATGTTTATGGGTCTTCTGCACCATCGTGTGCACAAATTTAATTCTGGGCTGGGAATATTCAAACGCGGTAGAACGTCTTTTGAAGACGAAACCAGGTCTGGACGATGAAGAAATGTGTAACAAAGTACTGGATCTGGTGTACTCTGATTGAATTAAGGTGGAAGAAATAGTGAATGCATTACACATTTCACATGGTAGCGTTTCAACAATTTTACATAGTGGTTTGGGTATGCGCAAACTAACAGCCCGTTGGGTCCAAAAATCCCTCAGCGACGAGCAAGTGGCAACCATAGCATCAGTATACAGCACATTGTTGAAGCGGTTTAGGTCAAAGGAATATGATTGTATGTCACGTCTGATGACTGTAGATAAGAACTGATTCCATTATAATGAGTCAGAGAATCAAAGTTGCCAGTGGGTAGGGCCGGGGTCTCCGAAGCCAAGTAAGTTCCAAACGCAACCCTCTGCAGAGAAGGTATTTGCAAGTGTATTTTTGGGACGCACAAGGCGTTATTTTGTTGGACTTTTTAGCAATGAAAAGTACAATAACAGGTGCGTATTATGCAAATTTCTCAACCGATTGAAGACTGCGATCCGTGGAAAAAAAAACGCCGAGGTAAAAGCTCCAAAGGGATTCTGCCCCAACAGGAAAATGCAAGTCCACACTTGCAAAGTTGCCTTGGGTGCTGTTGAGCGGAATGGGTACGACCTGATACCGCACCCCGCCTATTCTCCGGACTTAGCTCCTATTGACTATTTCGTATTCCCAAACTTGAAAACGGATATCCAAGGAAGCCGTTTCCTGTCCAACGAAGAAGTCGTGGCGGGGGTCAGGGAGGGGGTCGGAGACAAGGACCATGGCTTCTTCCGTTCTGGGCTGATGGCACTATAAAAGCGTTGGTCAAAGTGTATCATTCTAGATGCCAATTGCATCGTAGAAGTAGAGATCGATTTCTCCCAGAAATAAGTTTGGCTTTTAAATGACTCGCAATCGTACCTCCTCAAGGAAAAAAAAACTCCCTAAATTATCCTGAATATAGAGGATCTTACATGAGTGTTCGTATATTATTGAATTTACTAAACGAAATAAGGAAAAGGGATAAAGTGCGGGGCTTCATCTACGTCATGTAGAACGTCGTAAGTGTAAGTAAATTTAGGTTTAACGACTCCTTCAACACTATTTAGATCATTTTGGAGGCGTTGATATCAATTTTATGGGTCTTTTACCCGATATTGAGATGAAATTACATCTCAAGCCCTG
Organism: Lucinisca nassula; assembly: GCA_963580285.1. Classification (NCBI taxonomy): domain Eukaryota; kingdom Metazoa; phylum Mollusca; class Bivalvia; order Lucinida; family Lucinidae; genus Lucinisca; species Lucinisca nassula. The sequence continues at coordinate 92,687,269 of OY757011.1, read as the reverse complement.
TCGCTCAATGAAACCAAAAGGTTAATATGCATTGGACTGACTGTCTGACTCGCATCGCATTTACATTCTAATCGGTTTACCAGTACTCATGTGTGGTCAGTTTCGGCTCTGCGTGGAAGCACCATATAGCCAAATCTATTTCTCCAAGCCCCGATTGGCGGGGCGAAGAATTGCTTGTAAATTGATTTTGGAGGATTGTTTTGTGCTTTTGTGTGTATGACTCAGTGTCACCTTCACTTTCTTTTCTTTCGTAGATATGATTTTGATTATGACGCCGTATGTGAAATAATGCAGGGTATAATCTTCCAATACATATCTAATATCATTGCATATATTTTGGTTTGCAATGCTAATTGAATTGCTTCAATTCAAAGCTTTTAAGGTTTTAGGCATAAATCTACACACCATATAAGACTGGATGCACCTTTTGGGAAATTAAGAAGCAGTCGATGTGTTTTTCTAAGTACTTGGCAGCCTTTCTTTTGGGATTTTAATCATTCTTAGACATTCGTTATCTCTGATGAGCTTATATTTTTACGATATATTTGCAGAAAAAAATACGAAGACTACATGATATAATGAAACTGCCCATGAGAATATCCAATCCATATGAGTCAGATTGTCATTGACATGTAACGACTTGAGTTTAAACTAAGCACTGGCGGCACTGGTGGTCGACTGTGGGTCGATTGTCTCTGATTGTAGGCTAGAGAAATAGAATAGTCTACACTCAGAGACATGTGATAAAATATTGCGACAAAGTCTACGACAGATCAGGAAGAAATCTGTTTTTTTTTGTCTATAATAATTCTAATGAAGTTTTAAATAAATTGAAATCCAGACGATTTTGTGCTTCAAGTCTGTCTATTTATGATTTTTCCACCCTTTACACATCCTCATAATCTTATAAAAGAAAAACTTAATGATTTAAGTGAATGGACATTTCATAGGGAAGACTCCCTCTATCTTGCATGTACATGTAATGTAAGAAATGCTTTTTTCACTTCTGAAGAGAATAAAAATTATACTTTATGGTCATGTCAGAAAGTGTGTGAAGCTCTCACCTTTCTACTTGACAATTTTTACATAAGATTTGGTACTAAGTTATTTAGACAAGTTGTGGGTATTCCGATGGGTACTAATAGCGCTCTTCTCGTGGCTGAACTGTTTTTGTTTTGTTTTGAGATAGACTTAATGATGTCCCTTTCTGCTGAAAACCAATCTGAAATCGTGGAAGCTTTTTGCTGCGTTTCTAGATATTGGGATGATTTATTAAATATTGACAATAACTATTTCGATGGTTTGATCAGTCAAATTTACCCCCCAGAACTTCAGTTGAATAAAGCAAATTCTTCTGATACAGAGGCCCCGTTTTTTTGGATTACATCTATCTATTGTAGATGGGGTTGTTTCTTGCAAAATTTATGTTAAACGCGATGATTTTGACTTTGATATTGTACAGTTTCCTTTCTTGGATGGTGATGTTCCTCATGCGCCATCCTATTGCGTTTATATTTCGCAATTAATTCAATTTGCCCTTGTGTGCAGTCATGTAACTGACTTCAACACTCGTAATAAATTGTTAACTGCTAAACTTCTTAATCAAGGTTATCGGTACCATAAACTAAGCAAAGCCTTTTCAAAATGTTATAGACGTCTTTCTTATTTAATTTCGAAATTCAATATTGGACATAAATCTCTTCTGCAACAAGGTCTATCGGAACCCGAATTTTATGGTGACTAAGTCTATAAATTTAGACAAATATATAACCGCAATGACTTCAGCACCCAATTTCGTTAAATCATTTTTCGATATAAAAAGATTGGGTACAACATAATGTTATACGACAGACTGCATGCATGGTAGTTAACCCAATCACGGTTGACAACTTTGCTTCCATCTAATTGCACGCCGGTGGGTCAGGCCCAAGATTCTATGACTGTTCCAGCGTAAAGCTTACTGGGAATTAGAGAGATCTTATTCTATGTAATGTTGGTTGGTGCCTGATGCTCGGTTTTCTTTTGCTCCAGCATTTCAGTGGTTTCTTGCTGTCGAGTCCTCACCGTTGATTGATCTCTATGGTTGTTTAAGTTTTGTGTTCACGGAGATGTTGCACTGATGAGTTAGGAGGCCTTCATGCGGACTGAACAAATTATTTGTCTAAATCGTGACGGAAGTAAGGGCGAGGATTGTGGCCGCGTAAAATCGATTTAAGCCCCACCAGTGGAATTCGTTTCACACACCGCTCCAGGGTGGTTCTTCTGTCGCGGTTTATTTTTGTTATGGTTTGTCTGTGGGCGTTTGTGTCGCTTATATTATTTTGTTTTGGCTAGCCAATTGGCCATTTTGTGGGAAAGTAACTGTCCTTTTGGCTTTCCGCTATTGATGTTTCCATTAGGGTCTGTTGTATCATGTGTGTGTTTCTTTCCCTTTGGTGTCTCTGATGGGAGCTGTAGGTTAATTGTATCGATTCCAGATCATTGCCTACACTTCTATTTTGAACGGGAACTTAGTCTGTTAGTCTGTTATCGTTAACTCCAGGGGCCAGCTGTTTAAAACTAACGACGAATTTAGTTAACGAATCGGTAAAAGTTTGTTCATATAATTTGGCAAATACGCTAGTATTTTTGCTGAAAAATGTGAGCAGTTTATGCATATGCAAATCTGCTCAAATTTTTCAGCAAAAATACAAAACTTTTACATATTGTACCTGCTAGAAGAGTAACCAGTTTGAGCGCTAACGAACTCCTTAAGCTAAAGATGCTTTGAACAACTGGGCCCAGCATTCTTGGCAAACAGTGAAAACACGGGTCTGATGCGTCTGATTTTGGTCTACACCTATTGCCAATGTGGAAGTATACCAGCCTAGTCCAGATTTTACAGATAACAACGATTTAGACATAGCACTCTGAATGTTGTGGACAAAAATATCGTGATGAAGGGATATGGGAACACCTTGGAGATTTTTCCGCTGTTTTCAAAGGTAGACAACTTTCGGGACATCCTGTTTTTTATATTTTTTTTTTGTTAGCCCTGTGCCACTGAAAAAATGGTCTACTCTTAAAGGAACGAATTTTCTCCTTCTGAGCAAATTTTACCTTTAAGAGTTGACCCTTATTGACATGGGAGACAAAATACACTTTGCAGCAGTTGCCTCCCCTGAAGGCGCATCCTACCGGCCCCGATAGCTCAGTTGGTAGAGTGTCCGCTCCGGGGAACGGGAGGTCTCGGGTTCGATCCCGGGCCGCGACATACCAAAGTCGTTAAAAATGGTACTAGCTGCTCCTCGTTTGGCACTCAGATTTACGGGGTAGAGCTAGGACTGGTCGATCCAGTGTCAGGATAATGTGACTGGGTGTGGTATCATGTAATGTGTCTGGGACATGATACTTCAGTGAGGCAGCACTATAAACGTGAGCATTGAGCTCCCTGTCGCAACCAGACACCGTCGTGATATGACTGAAAAATTGTTGAAAGCGACGTTAAACCCGAATTCACACACACACACTGAAGGCGCATCCATTCCCCTTAACAGTTACATGGATTTCAACAAAATGCTATTTCCGCGGTAAGGGATAGTCACATGGCCGAAACTCAGGCCCAGAAAAACTTGTACACTCATTACTTTTCAGTTCGGTGGCGTATATCTTGCTTCCAAAGCATAAACCGTCACTACAGCTGGTGGTAAGGGAATGTGTGGCGTCCGTAAAAAGTCGTCCCGCCCTTCATCATAGTGTAGTTTATATTTTGTGCCCTATGGGATCATTAACTCCACTGTGGAATTTTGAAAATATTTGAGGGTCACTGATGAGGCCTAATTACCGAAACTAGCTAGTCTGGCCAAGCAAAAACTTGTACACTACATGCTTTTTAGTTCTGCGGTGTATCCCTTGCTTCCAAAGGATAACCCTTCCATAGAACATATTTCATGACGAATACACGCCCATATGATTTAAACCCCCTTGATCCCCACTTTTATATAGTAAAACAGGGTTATACCTTATTTTTCTTTTGAGCAGAAATAAGAAATATATCACATTTTTTCATCTTAAAATTTTCATTTTTGCGGCGATAAATGTTACAATGTAATTGTATAGGCGCGTTTTCGTAATGTAGTAACATATAGTAACTGTAGGTCGATTAACTAAAGCAGACAAAAAAGGATAACATTAACATACAACCGACTTACTGACTTCCTTGCCACGCAAGCCTCCTAAATAGTATAAAAGGTGGTGGTTCTTTTACAGTTTCTTATTTGCTTTACGAAAACTCGCCTATCCAAATGCATTGTAAACTTTGCCGCCGAAAACACGAACATTTTTCGATGAAAAATTGTGATTTTTCGATGAAAATTGTGATTTTTCGATGCAAAAATTGTGATAGTCTTCTCAAAATATAGATTGTGGACACTCGTTAGAACCGCCTCGATCTAACGAGTACACACAAACTATATTTTAAAGCCGAAATAAGAAAAATAAGGTAAACCCTAGTTTTACTATAGAAAAGTGGGGTTCGAGGAGGTCAAAATTATATATGCATATTTTCGTCACGGTGATCTTTTATTGGCTTTACACTGTTGTTTCATGTTTCTTCTGTTGTTTTTGTGTGTGTCTCCATGTCGCCTACTTTCTTTAAGTGACTTCTTTGATTGCGGCCTAACGTGAGTGAGTTTTTCTTACTACATTGTAGCATGAACTACATTGTAGTATGAACTACATTGTAGTATGAATTATAACCTTGTTAGCATTACGATAACACACCCTTGCGGCATAGTGCATTTTTCCATATCTCCTAAATGGCTACTTTTCTGATGAAAATCCGTGCTATTTTTCTTACTTATACTGCAAAAATAGGTTGTTGGTGCTCGATAGAACCGCCTCATTGAGGCGTTTCTAACGAGTACCCACAGCGTATGTCTATGAGCAGAAATAAGAAAAATAATGTATACCCCCATAAATCCCAGTTTTCTCTATATAAAGTGGGGTTTAGAGGGGTGTTCATTTCACGGACTTGTTCACGTGATGGTTTTGGGCAAGCAATCCAATCTGTAAATTAAATAAGGTATTCAAGCGTGACGTGAAAATATATAGCAAAGCCATGCGCTTGTGAAGAAGCAACCATCAAATCTTAACATTAATATAATTTAAATGAAGTAGAGTTCTTCTTGTCACAATAAGGATTCTACAATGCTTAAAACTTGCGTCACTAGAAATTGCACATCTTCCAGTGGTGGAGCGCCATACATGTAAATAGACACTTTTGACTCCTTTGTCGTACATGCTCTCCATTTAGACATAACTGAATGCTCTTACATAATCATCTCTCAACGTCTCTCAAATACATTCTCTTGAAAAATGCTGACACTGGCTTGTTCGAGACCCTCTTTGATACAATTCAGAGAACAGTCTGACAGAAGCAATCAGCGTCTAAGAAAATCGTTTCATACTTCTCTTAATAAGGCAGATACCGATACAGTCTCGGAGCATTAATGAACAGTGTACTCGAGGGATTTGGGTATTGTAGCACTATTAGATTGCAACAGTTTGTCAGATCGTTAGCCATTTTGACTGAGCTGCGTCTGGTATCAATTACCCTTACATCTGTGTCCGCAATACATGTATTTAGACACTATCGAAATCAACTCGAATCTTATAAATTAGTCTTAGATTTCCTCATGGTATAAAACTATCAGATTTAGCGTTTCAAAATATATACTTTCATCTATCCATCTTCCGAGTTCGAGAACAAATTTCGAACATTGGGTTCACGCGACCAGCCTTTCGAAATCGACAATGTCAGACTAAGGCGAGATTGTGGATCTGCAAAATCTCGATCGTTTGTTTGTTTGATTTGAGGTTTAACGTCCCCGTCAACACTGTCAAGGTTATTTTGGCGACGTGGCTTCCAATTTTGTGGGACTTTTACCCGACATTAGGATGAAATGACATCACAAGCCCTGCCGCCCATTGAAACAAATAGGGTTTATAAGCATGGGCGGTACGACTCTCACCGCTATGCTACACTTCCTCATAATCTTATAAAAGAAAAACTTAATGGTGTAATTGAATGGGCATTTCATAGGGAAGACTCCCTCTATCTTAGATGTAATGTAAGAAATGCTTTTTCACTTCTGAAGAGCATAAAATTATACTTTATGGTCATGTCACAAAGTGTGTGAAGCTCTCACCTTTCTACTTGACAATATTTACATAAGATTTGGTTCTAAGTTATTTAGACAAGTTGTGGGTATTCCGATGGGTACTAATTGCGCACCACTTGTGGCTGATCTTTTCTTGTTTTGTTATGAGAGACATTTCATGATGTCCCTTTCTGCTGAAAACCAGTCTGAAATCATTGAAGCTTTTAGCTCCACTTCTAGATATTTGGATGATTTATTAAATATTGATAATACCTATTTCGATTGTTTGATCAGTCAAATTTACCCCCGGAACTTCAGTTAAATAAAGCTAATTCTTCTGATACCGAGGCTCCGTTTTTGGATTTACATCTATCTATTGTAGATGGGTTTGTTTCGTGCACAATTTATGATAAAAGCGATGATTTTGATTTTGAGATTGTTAATTTTCCTTTTTTGGATGGTGATGTTCCTCGATCGCCATCCTATGGCGTTTATTTTTCGCAATTAATTCGATTTGCCAGAGTGTGGTGTCATGGAACTGACTGCAACACGCGTAATAAATTGTTAACGGCTAAATTTCTTAATCATGATTGTCATAAACTACCATAAACTACGCAAAGCCTTTTCAAACTTTTATAGGCGTCATTCTGATTTAATTTCAAAATTCAATATTGGACTTAAATCTCTTCTGCAACAAGGTCTATCGGAACCCGAATTTTATGGTGACTTAGTATATAAATTCAGAAAAATATATAACCGCAATGACTTCAGCACCCAATTTCGTAAAATCATTCTTCGGTAAAAAAAGATTGGGTACAACATAAATGTTATACGACAGACTGCATGCATGGTAGTTAACCCAATCACGGTTGACAACTTTGCTTCCCTCTTTAATTGCACGCCGGTGGGTCAGGCTTCATATTCTATGACGGTTCCAGCGTAAAGGCTTATTGAGAATTAGAGATCTAATTCAAGGTAATGTTGGCTGGTGTCTGATGCTCTGTCTCTGGTCGGCCCCATCGGAGTCTAACTGTTGGTTTTCTTTTGCTCCGTCATTTCAGTGGTTCCTTGCTGTCGAGTCCTCACCGTTGTTTCATCTCTGTGGTTGTTTGATAATTTGTGTTCACGGAGATGTTGCACTGATAAGTTAGGAGGGCTTCATGCGGACTGCACAAAGTATTTGTCTAAATCGCAATGTAAATAAGGGCGAGGATTGTGGCCACGTAAAATCGATTTAAGCCCCCCCCCCCCAGTGGAATTCGTTTCCGCTGACCGTTCCAAGGCGGTTCTACTGTCGCGATTTATTTTTGTTATGGTTTGTCTTTAGGTGTTTGTGTCACTTGTGTTATTTTATTTTGGATAGCCTATTGGCCATTTTGTGGGAAAGTAACTGTCCTTTTGGCTTTCAGCTGTTGTTGCATGTTTGTGTTTCTTTCCCTTTGGTGTCTCTGATGGGAGCTATGGGTTGATTGCATCGATTCCTGATCATTGCCTCTACTTCTATTTTCCATACATCTTGAAACGATTATAGAGCTTTGGGTGTGAAGGTTGAATAGAAAAATCCGTCACGAGGCTTGCCGAGTGATGCCGGACAGTGATTCCCAGGAACGGATTTTTTATCTCCTTTTCACACCCATGTACGATTTTTCTTCTTGCATACCCTTTGTTTCTGAGAGTGATTTTAATGCAGTCACTTCGATTGTCCCAGTCCGCATTATTCTGTTTTATCATATGCCATGGCGCCTGAGAGTGTAATAACGCCATGTAATATTTTCGATAATCCACTAGTGGATTAAATATACAAATTAGATAGATAGATATGTTGCGTAACGTTACATGTACGGCGACCTTAACGACGTCGCGTTTACTAATGGCGGAATATTGATTTTTTTTGTAAACAATCGAATATATAATGCGTTTTATAAATATGATAAATAGAATGTTGCATTCGTGCTCATGTGTTATTGAATTTATTAAACTCGTTGAGGAAAAGGGATAAAATGCTCGACAAAGCCTCGCATTTTATCCCTTTTCCTCAACTCGTTTAATAAATTCAATAATACATGAACACTCATGTAAGATCCTCTATAACAATAATTTATTAAACTCGTTGAGGAAAAGGGATAAAATGCTCGGCAACGCCTCGCATATTATCCCTTTTCCTCAACTCGTTTAATAAATTCAATAATACATAAACACTCATCTAACATCCTCTATACCAATAATTCATTAAACTCGTTGAGGAAATGGGAAAAAATGCTTGGCAAAGCCTCGCATTTTATCCCTTTTCCTCAACTCGTTTAATAAATTCAATAATACATGAACACTCATGTAAGATCCTCTATATCAATAATTTATTAAACTCGTTGAGGAAAAGGGATAAAATGCTCGGCAAAGCCTCGCATTTTATCCCTTTTCCTCAACTCGTTTAATAAATTCAATAATACATGAACACTCATGTAAGATCTTCTATATTAATAATGCGGCGTTTCTTAACGTTAATGTGCTTGCAGTGATATCAAACTCACCGATGGTGTAGATGACGTCCCATTCAACCACTGCAAATCACACATTACGAAAACACGCCTATACCAAAACATTGTAACCTTTATCGCCGAAAAAATGAAAATTTTGAGATGAAAAATTGTGATATTTTTCTTATTTCTGCTCAAAATATAGATTGTAGGTATTCGTTAGAACCGCCTCGATGAGGCGGTTCTTGCGAGTACTCACAATCTATATCTTAGAGCAAAAATAAGAAAAATAAGGTTTACCCCTACAAACCCCAGTTTTACTATATAAAAGTGGGGTTCGATGGGGTCAAAATTACATAGGCGTGTTTCGTGATGCAAATGAAATTTCTCGATTTTTATACTCTCCCTGAGCTAGATGACTTGGTAGGATAAGAATTTCTACCCAAGGGTCAAGCCGATGATTTCCTTATCTGGTTTGCAATGCAAGAATCCTAATTCCGACCCACCGCAAGAGCGTAGCAAAGAATTGCCTTTTTCCTTTTTGTCAATTGTAAAAGGGTCAAGGTTTTGGAGCTTAAGTAAGAAAGAAAATGTAAAGCATTATAAAAGTCACCTTTGTTCTAACTTTGATTAATGGCAAACTCGCTATATTAAACAAAGTAATCTTGAAAGGGCCATGAAAAACAACAACAACAACAAGAGCATCGGTGAAACCGAGGGATGCTCCCCGAAGATGCGCAGTAGTAGGAGGGTTATTTTAGTGAAATGATCCTATACACTTTGAAGTTTGATAAGATTTGTTTGAAGACAAAGGGTATGGGTTCTCGTTAGAACCGTCTGAATGAGGAGGTTCTAATGAGTATCCTCAGCCGATGTTTGAAGTACAAATAAAGAAACTAGGTAGTGATTTTCAACAAAGAATGAAAAAAAGGAGAAATGTAAGGCCCCTTCCCTGCAAGGGCCTGTAAATCTTAAACGATAAGGCTAAGAAACTCAGTTTTGTGTTCCCTAGTAAGTGATTTTTCAATGGAAAATGTCACAAGGAATACACATGTGAAACATGAGAGCCCTATTACCCATGGTTATAAAATAACAGGAGATATTTTTTTCAAAATATGGGAGATAATTCAGTGAAAATAAGCAATATAGTTATGGCCGTTTGTCAGAATGTAGGATTTTGTGATTTAAGTATGTGTGTGAAGTTTCATGAGAGTAGGACAAATACTTTTAAAATTTTGACCGGAGTTTAAGTTGTTTGGGTATGGCACAAACACACACCCAAAAGCAATTAGTCAGGATGAAGGACTTGTGATGGTAATTATGTGTGTGATGTGTCATGAGAGTAGACAAAATACTTTTGAAGTTATCACCGAGGTTAAGGTTTTTGGTTTGGGTATGACAAACACAAGAGTTATTCTCCTTTGTCAGAATGTAGGTCTTGTGATGGTATGTATGTGTGTGAAGTTTCATAAGAGTAGGGCCAATACTTTTGAAGTTATGACCAAGGTTAAGTTTTTTGGTTAAGGCATGACAAACACGCGTTCCGTGGCGTCTGATCTGGGTCTGCACTGTTTGCCACTTACCCCTTTTGGGGTTTCCGGTGCCAAATGGGTTTAACCAAGTCTAAGAATTCCCTAGTTAGTGATTTTCAATGAAGACTGCAAAAATAAGGAGAAATTTAAGGCCCCTTCCGTGCAAGGGCATGTAAATCTTAAACCATAAGACAAAGAAACTCAGTTTTGTGTTCCCTAGTAAGTGATTTTCAATAAAGAATGTCACAAGGAATACATAGGTGAAATATGAAAGCCCTATTACCCATGGTTGTGAAACAACAGGAGATATTTTTTGAAAAAGGGGAGATAATTCAGTGAAAATAAGCAACATAATTATGGCCCTTTGTCAGAATGTAGGTTTTGTGATGGTAAGTATGTGTGTGAAGTTTCATGAGAGTAGGACAAATACTTTTAAAATTTTGACCGAGTTTAAGTTGTTTGGTTGTGGCCTGACAAACACACACCGAAAAGCAATATAGTTATGGTCCTTTGTCAGAATGTAGGTCTTGTGAAAGTAAGTAAGTGTGTGCAGTTTCGTGAGAGCAGGGCAAATACATTTGAAGTTATGACCAAGGTTAAGTTTTTTGGTAAAGGCGTGACAAACACACAGACAAAAGCAATATGGTTTGTCAGAATGTAGGTATTGTGATTGTTAGTACGAGTGTGAAGTTTCATGGAAGTAAGGATAATACTTTTGAAGTTATAACCGGTTAAATGTTTTGGTTTAGATTTGAAACTGACTGACAAATTACTATAGGGCACCCAAAATACTGTGTGGGGCCCTAATTAAGAAGGGAAGTAACTCCGTAAATACTGTTGGCAGGGTTATGCATCTTGCATCCTGCGATTTCTCTCATAGCCCCCTATCAGTGTATTCTGTTTCACTAAATTACCTTTAAAACTTTTAGAGATATGCTCCGGACAAGCTTAATATAGCAAAAACTAAAAAGGGAAATAACTCTGTAATTACTTGTGACAGAGTTACAGTTCTTGCACTCTGTGCTTCCTGTGATGGCCATCTATCAATGTATCAAGTTTCAATCCCATCTATACTTTCAGAGATATGCTCCGGACAATCTTTTCATTGAAATAGTTAAGAAGGGAAGTAACTACATAAATACTGGTGACAGGGTTATGGTTCTTGTATTCTCCGATTCCCCTCATCGTCCTCTATCAGTATATAAAGTTTCATTTAAATACCTTTAATACTTTTAGAGATATAGAGTGTGACGGACGGACGGACGGTCGAACGGACGGACAAAGCGGCGACTATATGGCTCCCCCTTCGGGGAGCATAAAAATACTTTTCATATTCATATCTCAAATATGCTCATATGGGCTTGGTTTGTCATTTTCTGTGTATTGTTACATGTCCCAAACTTAACATCTAATGTGGAATCAAGAGCTTCAATGTCCGCAGCTCTATCTCAAATGAATATAATATGATGTTCAAAAGAAGTAGGAAGGCATTATATTTCAATCCGTAGCGGTAAATGAGACTCTAAATGCAAACTGTTAGCAAAAACCAATGAAGATGACAAGGAAATGTCACACATCCTTTATGGGTAACTTTTGTTGCATTTTTTTTTGTTATTTTCTAATATTTATTCTTTACATTTACGGTATCATTTCTTATTTAGTCATGTATTTTAAGAACAAGTTTTCCCGGTACACAGCACGATTTTCAGGCAAAATGCTTGTTTTTAATAAAAACCTTTGCTTGGTTAAGCGTTTGCTGCATCCTTTGCTTGTTTTAGCGTTTGCTGCATCATGTAAAGAAGCCCGTGTAATGAACACCCAGGTAAACTTTGATTTATCATATGACGTCGCGTCTGAGAGTGTAATAACGTCATGTAATATTTTCGATAATCCACTAGTGGATTAAATATGCAAATTAGCTAGATACGTCCCGTAACGTTACATGTACGACGTCCCTTAAGACGTCGCGTTTACTAATGGCGGAAAATTGACATTTTTGTAAACAATCGTGAATATAATGCGTTTTAAATGACATATGATAAATAGAATCTTGCATTCGTGCTCATGTATTATTGAATATATTAAACGAGTTGAGGAAAAGGGATAAAATGCTCGGCAAAGCCTCGCATTTTATCCCTTTTCCTCAACTCGTTTAATAAATTCAATAATGCATGAACACTCATGTAAGATCCTCTTTTTACAGTGGTTACTATTATCTGCTTTATTCTTGCCCGAAACATGCATTGTAGGCACTCGTTATAACCCCTTCATGAGTACCCGAAATCTATGTTAGAAGCAGAAATTAGAACATGCCACAAGCTTACATAATATATGTTATTTGATACACCATGATTTTGCACATGAACATGTTTTCCTAACAGTGCGTATTATTGAACTCAGCTTTGGTACCTAATATATATGTGATTTGTATGTTTCTGCTGGAGATCACTGCGTACGGCAGAGATTTCAATACTTAACAATTCTATACGTCGTGTCGACTATTAAAATCCTTATAAATATTTCTGATTTTCCTGGCATTGAATCTTCGAAGGTGGTGTTGGTGTAAATGGGTAGCAGTGGTAGAAAGGTCACCGCCTCTCCCTCGCGCGCGTCGGGAATGAGTGTTCGAAGCTTTCATCACAATAACACTAAAATTAATTTGTATAAACTTTTATTCTTTTTTGTTTTGTTTAGATGGCTCATCTTTCATTTGTTTGTATGTTTTCTTCACTTGTAGTAGGCCGGCCTCGGTAGCTCAGTCGGATGCGCATCTGACTGGTGACCAGGAGGACGCGGGTTCGATACCTGCCGGGGTCTGCAACATTCTTTCCTGGAGATTGATCATAAAATATTTTCTACGGTCATTCTCTCTCTTCCGCTGATTCAAGAAGGGCAGTTGTCATTTTCTGGCGAAAGAATGTGCACTGTACTGTTTACATGTAACCGCTTACGTATAAGCCTGCCCAGGAAAAGTGTTGATAGGTAAACTGACCGGCTCAAAAATGAGATAAAACTCAAATACAATCAATCAATCACTTGTTGTAGTTTAGCATTTCCATCTCGTCGCGAGTGGATGAAAAAGAGTCGTCTACTTTGCATTCGGAGTATTTGTACGAGTACGTGCTGGTGTCATATATAGTAGATGTCATTTTGTGGGTGGTGATATTTTATTGCGGGCATTTTTTATTTCCTGTTCACATTATTGAATTGTTTAAGCTGTGTCTTCTGAGCTTATTTGTAGTTCCGACATGTCTGATGTATTCAAGTACTTGTCAATTAATTGATGTCGCCGTAAATGCCGGCTCGGTCTCCTAGGAATTCTACTATAATTTGTACTGCTCCTTAAGTCCAAAATTTAAATTTCTTTCACTCGCTTTCAGAATGTAGATTGTGCTCAAAAATTAAAACTTCTGGGAAATATTGGAAATAGATCAAAACGTAAGACTAAAAATGCAAACTCATATATTACGAGATCACGCCTATATAATTTTTACCCCCTCATACCCCACTTTTATACAGTAAAACTGGCGTTTGAGGGGGTATACATTATTTTTCTTATTTCTGCTCAAAAACATAGATTTCTCGGCCATTTCAATCAAACACGTGTCGTCCGACAGTTACGGAGCTGATTTATTTATTTATTAGAAATTTTATGACATACATATACATACATACACAAGTACATAGTACTAATATGTCAGTGGATTGGATATTAGGCTAGGCCTATCTTCATCCTCTCCAAGACGGTCCTGTAATGTAAATGCTTTATATAAGTCAGTGTAAGTTACAGTGCGATGGCTCGAACTCGCCGGGACCGCGGAAAAAAGTTCGAGCCATCGGTAGTTCGAGCCATTGGAGTCCAACTCGGCATGATCCATCTTTGTGTATTATGATTTTTTATCATAGCTGCGGTGATTTTGGTGACCTCCGGTACATTTATCGGTCATAATTTAAGCCACGTAGTATACCTTTCGCACTTTCAGAGAGATAAGAAAATACAACAATAATAAATCTTTTCATTTTATTTACAAGATGAAAAGTTTAAAATACAACATTTTTGGTCCGTATTTTAAGGCAAAGGCTGTAATTTTAGCAGGTCTTACTCAATGTCGGTGTGAAATTTTAACTTGTGAAAATTATTTTGCCAGCTTTAATTTCCTTATGCCGCCTCATTAGCCCTGGGTTATTATAGGTGTTTACAATAAACTTAATTTGACACCTTCTCAACAATAATCTCTTGACTTGTTGATCAAAGGGATTGCGCCAATCAAGTACACCTGTGTTACGTAAACAGCTGTTTCGGCAAGACTCTTTGTCAATATCAAAGCATCTTATGATACTGATCACGCGCCTGCATGACTTGATCGATAAAATTGGAATTTTTAAAAAGGTAATTGGTGCGAGCCATCGGTGGTATTTTACATAGAAAATGCACTCTAGGGACCAGGCTTAGAGTTCGAGGGTTCGAGCCATTGTGGTTCGAGCCAAGGGTTTCATGTTTAGTTAAAATGAATAGGGATTTTGCCGGGACTGAAAAGTCAGTTCGAACCAAACGTGGTGTTCGAGCCTACCGAATTCGACCCATTGAAGTTCGACTGTAGTAGATTAACATAGTATATGAGGTGATAACATGTAAAGACAAGCTGAATGCTTAAGCTCCAAATCATGACACTCTTAGATATGTAAATAATATCAGTTTTATCTTCTTCTATTTATTTTTAAATTAATGTCGTTTTTTCTACTGGTGTGGAAAAGAGCTTAAGCATGAAACAATAAGCTGGTAATGTATGAAGTATAGTCCGACCCTGGGAGTCCGACTTAACATATAAACGGAGCTGATTTACGCTAGCTTTCGAGAGTACTCAGTTCTCGCTTGTACCCCAACGAACTTAATTGTCGCTTGTTTTTGAGAGGACGCCATTCTCGCTTGTTTTTTTTTTTGTGAAGACGCATTTCTGGCATGTTTTGGCCAGTTCTCAATTCTCGCTTATTTTGTGAGAACTCAATTCTTGTATCTTTTCGGGATAACTCAATTCCTTTTTGTTTTCGCAAAGACTCAAACCTCGTTTGTTTTCAATCACGAAAAACACGCCTATATAATCTTGACCCCCTTGAACCCTACTTTTATATATTAAAACTGCGGTTTACGGGGTTAAAACTTAGTGTTCTTATGCCTGCTCTAAAACATAGACTGTGGGTACTCGTTAGAACTGCCTCGACGAGGCGTCGAGGCGGTTCTAAAGTGTACCATCAATCTATATTTTGAGCAGACATGAGAAAAATATCACAATATTTCATCTTAAAAACTTCATTTTTTCGGCGATAAAATTTACAATGTAGTTTATAGGCGTGTTTTGGTATTGACATGTACTTAGTCCAAATACAACATTTCCTGTCTGTCTCAATATGTTTTGGAGTACGGCATGTCTGTTTTGCGCACAGGAAAGACACTCATCATATTGCGTGGATTTTCAGGCTGATCATTGTCGTCGCTGTGTGCACATATATGAAAATATTTTAGTTTCCCGCGGCTCCATTCTGTATTTTTTTCAAACCGAAACTACGTTCCATAATGGGAAAAGCTGTTCTTCTGTCTAACTCAAGTTCCCTTCCTGAGTGGGGAAGAGGCAGTTTGATAATGTTAAAACTATTAATGACCTCCCTATGAGATTAAATTCACATGAGCAGATGATTATTTTTTATTGTGATGCCTCATAATGATGTATGTGTTTCACGTAAATAAACTTCCATTTTAAACACAAGAGTAATAATCAGACAAGATGCCCTGGGAAAGATTACATTAGGGGGGGGGGGGGGGGGCAGTGTGCGCCGGCGGTGGCTACGAACGTTGGCGCAACTAAGTCCAGCGTACGACCGTCTTGAAATTGGAGTGTATAAAACGGGCGTACTTCGGACTTAGTTGCGGCTGGAGTACGTCTTGTGAAAAGTCATTACTGCACAATGTAACAGGTATAGCATGTTTCAGCTTTATACACACGATACACAGGCTTCAGGCGTTGCATGAAAATCAATTTATCATATGCCGTCGCGTCTGAGAGTGTAATAACGCCGTGTAATATTTTCGATAATCCACTAGTGGATTAAATATGCAAATTAGCTAGATACGTCCCGTAACGTTACATGTACGACGTCCTTAGCGACGTCGCGTTTCTAAGGCTAATGACGGAATACTGAAATTTTTTACAAAACAATATTGAATAAAATGCGTTTTAAATGTCATATGATAAATAGAATCTAGCATTCGTGCTCATGTATTACTGAATTTATTAAACTCGTTGAGGAAAAAGGATAAAATGCTCGGCAAAGCCTCGCATTTTATCCCTTTTCCTCAACTCGTTTAATAAATTCAATAATACATGAACACTCATGTAAGATCCTCTATGTAATTGATGTACGACACATCTTCTGTGCATGTTCTTGCAAAAATGTCTGTCAGAAAAAAGAATTTTGAAGAAAATGAGAATTTTGAGACTTTTGGCTCTTTACAGGAAAATGCTGCGGTATTAAACTCGAAATCCTGTAACCTTTACACGTCGAAATTGAGAACAAGTAGGAGCTTGAATTGGTATATGCGTTCCATCAACACAAGCGATAACACTCGGAAAACCTGCAATGGCGCGAAAACCTTGATTGATAATATTTATTTGGGCATTTGTACTTGGAAGTGCAGAAGTCCTATAAGAGCCAAAACAACCCATCTGATAATTCTGCACGCAGTTAATCTATTGATATTAAGTAAGTCACCAACTGCAATTTGTAAACAGTCGTTCGCTAAATAATTAAACCCGACAAGGGTCTGGCATCGGTAGCTCAGTCGGATGCGCGTCTGAATGGTGATCAGGAGGACGCGGGTTCGATACCTGCCGAGGTCGGCAACATTCTTTCGTGGAGATTGATCGTGGCATCTTTTTTACGGTAATTCTCTCCTTTCTGCTGATTCAAGAAGGGCATTTGTCAGTTTCTGGCGAAAGAATATGCACTGCACTGGTTAACCGCTTACGCATAAGCCTGCCCAGGAAAAGTTGCATAGGTAAACTGACCGGCTCAAATATGACCTCAATTGGTGTTGACTGTGGCATTAAACGCCAATACAAACCAACAAACCGACAAGGGTCTGAATATCGGCTTTTATCGCAATCTGTCGAACGGGCCACCGTGGCCTAGTGGGTAAGAGCGCTGACTCTTAATCACTAGGTCTCTCACCGCTGTAGGATCGAGCCTGGCTCGGGTCACATGTGAGATGTCAAGATCTGCAACGGAAGGTCAGGTGGTTTTTTCTCCGGGCACTCCTGCTTTCGCCCACCTCTGATTAACGATCGGCTCGATATGAGTGAAATAATCTTGAAAGGGCCGTAAAACCCAAACCCCCCCAAAACAAATACATATAAAAATCGCAATCTGTCGCCGCGTAGAATGTCCAAGTCAGGGCGGGGCACATCAATTAATTCAAGCAATCTGTGGCGAGGTAATCTAAAGCGCCCATAAAGCTCGATATCAATGATTTATTCGAGATCTAAATACCCGTTCCCGTATCCTGTAAATCGTCAAACCAGTGTACAATTCCCGAACATTCCAAACTGATCACGAAACGCTATAGTTTAGTCGGCTACCTGGTAGAGAACATTGCAAACTGATCACGAAACGTTAGAGTTTAGTCGGCTACCTGGTAGAGAACATTGCAAACTGATCACGAAACGTTACAGTTTAGTCGGCTACCTGGTAGAGAACATTGCAAACTGATCACAAAACGTTAAAGTTTAGTCGGCTACCTGGTAGAGAACATTGCAAACTGATCACGAAACGTTACAGTTTAGTCGGCTACCTGGTACAGAACATTCCAAACTGATCACGAAACGCTATAGTTTAGTCGGCTACCTGGTAGAGAACATAGCAAACTGATCACGAAACGTTATAGTTTAGTCGGCTACCTGGTAGAGAACATTGCAAACTGATCACGAAACGCTATAGTTTAGTCGGCTACCTGGTAGAGAACATTGCAAACTGATCATGAAACGTTACAGTTTAGTCGGCTACCTGGTAGAGAACATTGCAAACTGATCACGAAACGCTACAGTTTAGTCGGCTACCTGGTAGAGAACATTGCAAACTGATCACGAAACGTTACAGTTTAGTCGGCTACCTGGTAGAGAACATTGCAAACTGATCACGAAACGTTATAGTTTAGTCGGCTACCTAGTAGAGAACATTGCAAACTGATCAAGAAACGTTACAGTTTAGTCGGCTACCTGGTAGACATGACTTTATGAGTGAGATTACGACTATGTTTGCTACACGCATTGGTTATGCACACCGCTTAAATTTCTGTGACAATTTACGACTGGTGTACGCCTGGTGTAGGTTTGCATCTGCTTTACATCACGCAAACACGCCTATATAGTTTTGACCCCACTGAACCCCACTTTTATATAGTAAACCTGGGGTTTACAGGGGTAAACCTTATTTTTCTTATTTTTGCTCTAAAATATAGATTGTGGGTACTCGTTAGAACCGCCTCGATGAGGCGGTTCTAACGTGTTCCCAAAATCTATATTTTAGAGCAGAAATAAGAAAAATATCACATTTTTTCACCTTTTTTTTTTTTTTTTTCATTTTTACGGCGGTAAAATTGACTTTATTTTTGTATTGGCGTGTTTTCGTAATGAGGCGCTCGTCCCCAGAGCACTAATAGACATAAAACCACGGAATGCAATGTGTCCTGCTGGACGAAATGACAATACAAAAAACAGTAAATAAATGCAAGTTGAAATAGTTGATAAGAAGCCAAAGGCCATGCAACCGGATGCACGTAAAATATGAAATCCTTATAAAATCAAATACAGTCGAACTTCAATGGCTCGAACACTTTTGAGACCAGAAAAATCTGTTCGAGACAGGGGTAGTTCTAGCCACCGAGGGTTTCTGCCAGGAGGAAAATAACTGGAATAACGTGGATAATTTTGTGACTTCTTGTCGATGCTCTATATAAAAATGTATGCTGTGTGTACTCATTAGAATCGCCTCATCGAGGCGATTCTAATGAGCACACACAGCATACATTGGCAAGATAAAAGTCGAAAATCTCCTAATTATCTCGCACTATTACTTATGGAGAGGAATTCCCTGGGGACTCAAGAACGGGTTTGGCTCAGCCATGGTAAACGAGCCATCGGTGTTCGAGCCATCGAAGTTCTACTGTGCATAAAACGTGTGTCCTCTGCTTCAATTGACAGTTAGCAGTATGGTGATAAACAATTGATTTGAAAATATCAATTTACATGAACATACGGTTTTAAATATAATTCTTTGAAATAGTACATACAAGTACTTATAACTTACTGTGATGTCATTCCTTCCGACCATTGCTTGGACCCATTCTAGGGCGGCTGGGGAGTTTGCACGGATATTGTCGACTCGACCATATCGGAACCTGCGTGTTGACGCACTCTCATACGTGGATACTAGGCGTCCGTGGATTCTGCCGAAAGTACATAGTAACGTTCACGCATTTGAATATGTCATGTACGTCAATGTAGGAATGTTATTCAGATCAGGGCATTCGTTACGAAAGCACGCCTATACAAATACATTGTAAACTTTACCACCGAAAAAAGGATAATTTTAAGATGAACAATTGTGATATTTTTCTTATTTCTGCTAAAAATATAGATGGTGGGTTCTCGTTAGAACCGACTCAATGAGGCGGTTCTAACGAGTACTCACAATCTTTATTTTGGAGCAGAAATAAGAAAAATAAGGTTTACCCCTATAAACCCCAGTTTTACTCTATAAAAGTGGCGTTCAAGGGGGTCAAAATGATATAGACGTGTTTTCCTGATGTTTATTTGTTGGTGAAAATTTAAGAAGCATCCCCCCCAAAAAAAAACAACAACAACAAAAAACAATGTTATGTTATACGCCGTCACTTAGGGCAAGAAAGCATGTCTCAGATATTTTCAGATATTGTAAGAGCAATATGTTCTAGAAAGGGTTATCCTTTGGAAGCAAGGTATACACCGCAGAACTGGAAAATATAGAGTGAACATGTTTTCTGGGCCAGACTAGCTAGTTTCGGCCAATTAGGCCTCATCAGTGACCCTCAAATATTTTCAGAATTCAACAAGCCTTGGTACAGTCTGTGACACGTGTCTTATATATTTTCACAGTATTTTCTTAGCCTTTTATTTTTAAAAAATAATAAGTTAAGACTGATCAAGAGTAGATAGCACAGGAACTAAAATGTGCAAAGTAGCAGTCAGAATTTGCCCTTGTCTTATGCAGTTTATAGCTTGATGTTTTTTTCATCTTCATATCTTCGATTCATTACTTTGTTTAATTAGCAAACGGGCTCTGTATGTTCACTTCCTTTAGAAAATGACCAAAATGACGACAGTGGAATTAGTTTCACTGGCCGTTCCAAGGCGGTTCTTCTGTCGCTGTTTAATTTTGTTATGGCTTGTCTTTGAGTGTGTGTATCGCTTATATTATTTGTTTTGAATAGCCAAATGGCCATTTTGTGGGAACGTAACTGTCATTTTGGCTTTCCGCTATTGATGTTTCCATTGGGGTATGGTTATTTTGTGTTTGTGTTTCTGTCACTTTGTTGTCACTGATGGGAACTGTGGGTTAACTTTATCGATTCCTGATCATTGCCTTCACCTCTATATCTCACGTTACGACGTCAAAGTGGGAAGGTCGTAAACAAATGTTGACAATCTAGCAGAGGACGCCATGTTACCGAACTGCCGTTTTTATTTTTTTCAAGCCACTCCTGATGCCCTGAACAAATTATTCAAAACTTATTTAGATCACATGTAGGTCATATCTAATAGCGTTAAGGAAGTTATGGCGAACGTGAAATCGAATTAAGCCCCCCCCATTTGAATTCGTTTCACTGACCGTTCCAAGGCGGTTCTTGTATCGCGGTTTATTTTTGTTATGGTCTGTCTTTGAGTGTTTGTATCGCTTATATTATTTTGATTTGGATAGCCAATTGGCCATTTTGTGGGAAAGTAACTGTCCTTTTGGCTTTCTGCTATTGATGTTTCCATTAGGGTATGTTGTTTCATGTTTGTATTTCTTTCCCTTTGGTGTCTCTGATGGGAGCTGTGGGTTAATTGATTCGATTCCTGATCATTGCCTTGACTTCTATTTTATGAATTTAGTCACGGTCTGTATTCATACGTGTACGTTCTTTCAGCCGATACGAACACAAGACGGGGTCCGATGCTTCTACAAATGGACAAGTGTGAAAGTAGTTCTACATTGCTTTGAACGAGAACAATATGTACTTCACTATGGACAATTTGCACTTTAATACGGACAATATAAATTTAAATACGGACAATATGAAAGAAAATTTCCCGCTGACGTCTGTTCAAAATAAACTGGACAATTCTGGGTATAAATTAAGCTATGATTCTAATCATTCCTAGATCAGTTAAAGTGAACATAATGTAAGCATACTATATAAATTCAATAACTTACTTATAGTATGTAAGCTGTAAAGCTAACTGTATAAAAGAATCTGGACTCATATTATTCTGCTTTGGAAACTCTCTGCCGAAATTCTCAAACCGCAATACATACAGATCAAGGTCCCTTATCATTCTGTGTTAAAAATAAAACATACTTGTTAATAAACACCAGAATCTGCTCACAAACTGTTTGTCTGCGTCTGTGATGACATTTCTAAGTTTTAAGTGTGTATGTTTCAGTAAATTTGTTTAAAAAGTGGAGTTTCAGTTTCTTCTTCTTTCTATTCAAATTTCAGTTTTAATTGTCTTGAACTGAATTGAATTGAATGATTATGTAAGAAACTCAAAACGTTTCCACTGCTATATGGATTGATAATTTTAATGTTTGAAACAAATTAAGACGACAAATTAAGACTTTCCTATGAAAACATGCAACAAATATATGGTATCTTCAAATTAATGACATTGTCATCAAGGATGTTTGTATGTGTACAATGTCATAATATCTTGCAAAAAAAACGACCAAAAGAAAAATGTATGTTGTAAAATTAAAAATAAACGACGTATTCAGGAACACTATAAAATTTCTTGAAGACATTTATCCCGCTGAATATATACAGGACGGCAGGATTCGTGATCCGAGCCTCTATTTTGTCTACCATTAGGCATTTAGGTGACACATCTCTGTTTGTTTGTTTGTACTGGAGTTTAACGGCCAAGTCAACACTATCTAGATTTTTAAGCCGATCAGTTTACCAATCCATATTTTCCTGGCAGGATTATACATAAGCGGTTAACCAGTACAGTGCACATTCTTTCGCCAGAAACTGTTATGTTATGTTAATTCGGGGTTAACGTCGCTTTCAACAATTTTTCAGTCACATCACGACGGTGTCTGGTTGCGACAGGGAGCTCAATGCTCACTTTTATAGTGCTGCCTCACTGAAGTATCATGTCCCAGACACATTAGATGATACCACACCCAGTCACATTACCCTGACACTGGGTCGACCATTCCTAGCTCTACCCCGTAAATCTGAGTGCCAAGCGAGGAGCAGGTAGTACCATTGTTAACGACTTTTGTCGCGGTCCGGGATCGAACCCGTGACCTCCCGTTCCCCGGAGCTGACACTCTACCAACTGAGCTATCGGGGCCGGTCGCCAGAAACTGACACCTGCCCTTCTTGAGTCAGCGGAAGGGAGAGAACGACCGTAGAAAATATTTCATGATCAATCTCCACGAAAGAATGTTGCCGACCCCGGAAAATATCGAACGCGCGTCCTCCTGATCACCAGTGAGACGACCATCCGACTGAGCTATCGAGGCCGGCAACACATCTCTGTGACAAACTGCATTCTTTCACATCTCCAGAAGGATCATTTTTTTTTCGGACGAAAATTCGTGCTTTTTTTCTCATTTATATTCCAAACATAGGTTTTTTGTGCTCGTTTGAACATTAGCCCATGCATGACAATTGAATCTTCCACCTAGTAAGTTTGGAGTGGTCCATATCCAATTATAGGGGTGTCAGATTTGTTTTTGGTTGTGACAAATTTTACAAAAATAAATATTCTTTAAGCAAACAGTGACGACCAAGATCAGACGCCGCGTTCTGTGGCGTCTGATCGGGTCTACACTGTTTGCTAATGTCCCAGAAATGGCCCGCTAGGCATATATGGATAAAGGCGATTCGAACGAGTACCCAGAACCTATGTCTTGGTGCAGAAATTAGAAAAAAAAAAAAAGATTTATACTAATGTAATCCCCAGTTTTCTCTATAAAGGATTGTTCATAACCATCATGCCAACACAACCGTGTGCTAACAGGGCGTCAATCTAATCTTTTGAACTAACAAAGAAAAATGTTTGATTTTTTGTTCTTATTTCTGGTCCAAAGTGCTCATTAGAACCGTCTCATTGAGGCGGTTCAAACGAGTATCCACAATCTGTATTTCTGAAGAAAAATAAGGAAAACATTGATTACCCCGTAAACCCTACTTTTCTCTATATAAAGTGGGGTTTAAGGGGGTCTTCATTTCACGGACTTGTTAACCTGATTACACTGATTTGTTAACATGATGGATTTTACCAACATGTGGCATATAGTGGATATTTATTTTTTGAGGTGGATACCAAATATATGTCATCGTGTGTATTGAAAACGTCCAAATTTTCACAAGTGCGAAGCACGAGTGTAAATTCGGATGTTTTCGACACATCCGCCGAAAAAAAAAATTCTTTTGATTTTATAATTTATTAGGACACTTACGGTAATTGATCGATAGTAGCGTACGTCACAATTTTTACCTTGCTATGACGTCACAACTGTCAGATTTAAAAGATAAACAGATCGCCATTTTGAATACAGTACTGATGAGTCAGGAGGCCTTTATGCGGACTGAACAGATTATTTGTCTAAATCGCGATCGAAGTAAGGGCGAGGATGGTGGCCAGGTAAAATCTATTTAAACCTCCCCCAGTGGAATTCTTTGCACTGACCGTTCCAAGGCAGTTCTTCTGCCGCGGACTGTTTTTGTTATGGTTTGTCTTTGAGTGTGTGTATCGCTTATTTTTTTTTTGTTTTTGGATAGCCAATTGGCCATTTTGTGGTAAAGTATCTGTCCTTTTGGCTTTCCGTTATTGATGTTTCCATAAGGGTGTAGTTGTTTCATGTTTGTGTTTCTTCCCCTTGGTGTCTCTGATGGGGAGCTATGGGCTAATTGTATCGATTCCTGATCCTTGCCTCCACTTCTATCTTTTACAGTTCAAAGAGTGCTTTTCAAGGTATTTTAGAGAATTATTTTATCGATAACTTTTGACTTTAGGCGAGAAAAAGTAGTCCGGGCTGCTACTGTGAAAACAACAAGGTCATATTATTTTTTTCACAGTGTAAAAATATCATTTTTATTTGTTTCGGATATACATTGATTTCACTGCAAAGCATAAAATACAATACTTTTCTGCATGTTATGGCTCTAAAATGACATTATTCTATTGAAAAGTTGAGATTGTTTTCTTAATGCTGCAAACATATTTTAGTGTTGCTTTGAAGCGGTTTTCTCAAATGCCAACCTGAACCTGTGCACAGACGCAAATAAATATCAAACCTGTCAAAGTGTTCACGTGCAATGTCGATTTCTCTTGATACTGAATCGGATATTTTCCACTGGAGTTTTCTGGGATTTTGAAGTTCGCATAATGATTGCATTCGATGTAGTTTTCGTTCGTGGACTTCTTGCCTACAAAAAAAAAAAAAAAAAAAAAACAACAACAAATTTATCATATGGCGTCGCGTCTGAGAGTGTAATAACGCCATGTAATATTTTCGATAATCCACTAGGGGATTAAATATGCAAATAAGTTAAATACGCCTCGTAACGTTACATGTACGACGTCCTTAACGACATCGCGTTTACTAATGGCGGAAAATTGACATATTTGTTGAAACATCGTGCATAAAATGCATTTTAATGTCATATGATAAATAGAATCTTGCATTCGTGCACATGTTTTATTATTTTATCCCTTTTCCTCAACACTTTTAATAAATTCAATAATACATGAACACTCATGTAAGATCCTATATATACGATAGATGTCTCGTTAAGAGTTTAAAAACAAAATCTTTGTTACTTGGCTGAGATTTTCACGTAATATAAGAATCTTATATGGGTGTGAGGGGTGGATGGAAAATACGTCCAGAGGGTCACTGTCCGGCATCACGAGGCTTGCCGAGTATATAGGATTCTTTTTCTTGCATACCTTCCATTTCTTAGCTCGGATTTTTAATGCTGCAGTCACTTCGGTTACCGACGTCCGCCATATTGTGTTGACACTGCAGGAATGTCACGTAACGTGCTGTGACGTCAACCTTAACGACGGCGCATACGAGGTCGTAATCAACCAGTGTATTTATCAAACACGCTATTGTATTCGATTTAGAGTCGGAACACCAGGGTCAGAACATAAATTTCCATCCCAGGGTAAAATCACGGATTTCCTTGTCTGGTGTGCAAGAATACACCATTCAAATAAACGTAGTGCTTAGAAAAGCATTGTTAGTTTAATCAGCTTGTTAGAAGCAAAGCTAATAACTGTTCTAGCGAAATAGACTTGGTCAGGCCTCAGCTCCAATGACGGTTCCAGCGTAAAGGCCTACTTATGTGATGTTGGTTGGAATCTAATGCTTTGTCTCTAGTTGGACCCATCGGAGTCTAACTGTTGGTTTTCTTTTGTTCCAACATTCCAGTGGTTTGTTGCTGTCGAGTCCTCACCGTTGATTCATATCTGTGAATGTTTGATTTTTATGTTCTTGGAAATGTTGGACTGATACGTTAGGAAGCCTTCATGCGGCCTGAACAAATTATTTGTCTAAACCGCGACGGAGTTAAGGGCGAGGATTGCGGCCGCGTAAAATTGTTTTAAGCCCACCACCCCCATCCCAGTGAAATTTTTTCACTGACCGCTCCAAGTCGGGTCTTCTGTCGCGGTTTATTTTTGTTATGATTTGTCTTTGTGTGTGTATATATTTTTGTTTTGGATAGCCATATTGTGGGAAAGTAACTGTCCTTTTGGCTTTCCGCTATTAATGTTTCCATTAGGGTCTAGTTATTCTTTCCCTTTGGTGTCTCTGTTGGGTGGTGTGTCTCTAATGGGCGAACCGAAGTAATTGCGATATATAAACGCCGTATGATGCCGCACGCGGTAGGCCCTGTCCAAGAAAGGAAAAGTAAAATTAATAAAGTTACAATTCCAAATCAAAAGCAACGCGTTTATCATACATTTACCGTGAAACAAAACCTATCAAAAATAGATAAATGTAAATCTATATCATTACGAAAACACGCCTATACAACAACAGCGTAAACTTAACCGCCGAAAAACGCAAAATTTCAGATGGAAAATTGTGAGAAGTAAAAACAAAAACATGAAAAATAAGGACACACAAACAGCCATTTTCTACACATGTGCGTATTGTCATTGTCAATAAGTACAAGTTTCATTGGATTTTTATAAAGATTTTGAAATTATGTAGAAAAAAAATGAAAATGATGAAAAGTAGACTTTTACAAAGGGACATAATTCTAACAATATTGTAGCTAGAGAAACAGAAGTTGCCAAAAAATGTGTATTGTTGTTGTGACCTTATGTTTGAGGTCTGAAGTTGATGCAAGTAATGGATTGCACGTTATTTCGAAAAAAAAAAACATGAAAAATGTTGACAGACAGACAGACAGACAGACAGACAAACAGTGACAGACAGATAGGGTAACTGCTATAGGGTACCCGCAAAATTTGCGGGGCCCTTATTACTTACACACATATGACTAAATGCAACGGAATATCAGTACATGTAGCTTTTATTGCCAGAGTTTCCGAAAATTTTAAGAAGGACAGACTCACAAATTGCGGACTTCTATCGACTTTATTAGTGTTTATAGGATCCCTGACAATATAGTCTCAGGTCAATGCATGGAAGTCCAGAACAGAATTTTTAGACGAAAATATATTGTCTGTTATATAAAGAGGCAGCTGATTATATTGCTTGGTAAGTATGGTTCGCCAATCATGCCTATATGCCTAGCCAAAAGCGGAGGAATTAATTTTTAAGGATATTCTTTTCCCCCATTGTGTGTTTTGCTCCTTTTTGGTTGGCTTTGGATATTCTGAGTCACCACCTGCTTGGGAAAGAGCTGCTGACTCGATTTACCTGTTGTCCATTTTGTTTACTGCCATCACTCTATATTTCGACTTCTTTCCCTAGTGATATTTTGGGAACAATATGGGATCTGATTGTACCAGTTCCAGATTGTTTCTCTTTTTATTTTTTTGGAAAGTCTAATTATGTCTTTTATGTGATAACAACCATCACAAATTAATCTGGCTGCAAGCACATTATCTTGTACCCCATAGAAATATGTGTGTGTGTATGTATGTGTGTGTGAATTCGGGTTTAACGTCGCTTTCAACAATGTTTCAGTCATATCACGACGGTGTCTGGTTGTGACAGGGAGCTCAATGCTCACTTTTATAGTGCTGCCTCACTGAAGTATCATGTCCCAGACACATTACATGATACCACACCCAGTCACATTATCCTGACACTGGGTCGACCAGTCCTAGCTCTACCCCATAAATCTGAGTGCCAAGCGAGGAGCAGCTAGTACCATTTTTAACGACTTTGGTATGTCGCGGCCCGGGATCGAACCCGTGACTTCCCGTTCCCCGGAGCGGACACTCTACCGACTGAGCTATCGGGGCCGGTATACCCCATAGAAAATCTTAAGCATTGATTCCAAATGATTTCTTCCATATCCCAGAGGCAACAGTCGTGTGCTGTGGCGCTTTCTTTGCCCATCTAAAGTCTTCAATTTTGTGACAGACTGCATGTTTTGTTGTTGACCGAAACACGGTTTATAGCTGTGTTGGATTCTTACATTACGCGGCAGCGATTTCCTTGCATTGGACTCAATGATAACCTTGTTGTATACCTTCTTACTTGGAATTAATGATGTGCATTTTTCTCGTTTTCTTCATTCGTTCATATTTCTATATTAACGAATTGTAATTTAATTTTATCCCTGTAGCACATGTTTTTGTGAATCGCATTTCTTCCGTCTTCACCCCCCCTCTCTCTCTCTCTCTCTCTCTCTCTCTCTCTCTCTCTCTCTCTCTCTCTCTCTCTCTCTCTCTCTCTCTCTCTCTCTTCACTTTACTGCCTTCCCTTTCACTTTCTGTCATTTTATTGCTATTTGATACAAAAAGAGCTATAAGAGTTGTGGCACTGTAGAAATGTTGACTTGAGAGAATAAAATATTATGTCTGCCTGTCTGTCTGTCTGCAATATTTACTGAATTGTTTTTTGTTGTTAAGTGTTTTATTGCTGTCTAATCACCATGGGCTGAATCAACAGTTAGTCTCCGATGGGCTCAACTAGAGCTTAATGCTGGCAGTACTTAGGTGCTATTTCATTTTGCGGGATAGTGACTGTCCTTTTGGTTGTTTTCAATTTAACGCTTCTTTTTTATCAAATTTATTTAGTCTAGTCTAGTATAGGGAACTGAGTTGCCAGAGCTTGTAACATGTGAATTGTTGCATTATGAAAACACGCCTATATTAATACAGTGTAAATTTATCGCCGAAAAAACTAAAATTTAAGGGTGACAAAAATGTGATATTTTCCTTATTTCTGTTCAAACTATAGATTGTGAGTACTCGTTAGAACCGCCTCATCGAGGCGGTTCTAACGTGTATCCACAATCTATATTTTGGAGCAGAAACAATACAAATAAGGTTAACCCCTGTAAACCCCAGTTTTACAATATGTTGTGCCGGTTCTACAACAACAACCGCAAGATCTACGACCGTCCACTAATTCTATGCAGTGACGTCATTGGACGATCCCATTCTGGCCAGACGTCATCAACTAATCCATCTCTTGACCTTCCCGACTTTGGACAACACGGACGTGTTTCAGGGTCGGGGACTTGGGAGCACACATACAGGTAAGTCATCTTTACTTATCTTTATTATAACATTTGGCGCTGCGATGAAATTAATTGGCGCGGGATTATTTTAATTAGATATGTATTAATTACCATAATTAAGGTATGAATGGGCTCGTATTTGCTCGTATTTTCTTCGATGGAATCCGGCATGTTCCGTCGAAGAAATTACGACCAGTTCAATCCTTGCCATCTGTTTCTAAAATTGAATAAATCTTTCTAATAATGTTCTAAAATATAAAAATAATTATTTAATTACATATTACAAACCTAATTTTTTGATAAATTTAGGGGAAAAGTTGTATATTTTCTACTTTCGTCCATACACCATTTCGGCTATCTTCGCTCACATACGTTTTCGGCTATTTTTAGTTTCCCACATTTGTTTACTGTTGAAAACGAAAGTAGTGTCAGAAACAATTTTTATACGTGAAAGGAAGTTTTAACAGAAAAATTCAAGGTTATTTATTCATTTATGGTCCTTTCTCTCACGTTTCGAACGTATAATTTTATCATTACCTGTAGTGATGATTTTCTACGTTCCGGATGGCATTTTCAGCTTGAAACCTGCATTTTGACATTTTTCTAAATAGGGTTTATTTCTGTCGACTGTTTTTTTTTTTTTGCGTAGATTAATATCGCCGATTTTTATCGTCGATTACCCTTGACGATTTACATGTCGACGAATTTTGTTCGTCGATTGATATCGACGATTTACATTTCTGTCGACAATTTTCGTTGTCGATTTCTATTGACAATTTTCTTTCCTGTCGTCGACAAACCTGTTTTCCTCGCCATATAGCGCCAATTGATTTTTTTTTTTTGTTGTTGTTGTTGTTCTTGTTCAGCTACCTGCCTGTCGGGGCTTGAAGAAATAGATAGGTTTTCTAATACTTCCAAGCAGACCTGATGCCGACCGAACACGAGTACTGGTAAACCGCTTAGAGGATCTAAGCCGGTGCGTGCCGGACCGTCCATGCTTATAAACCCTACTGGTTTTATTGGGCGGCAGGACTTGAGATGCCATTTCATCTCAATGTCGGGTAAAGGTCACGCATGGTTGGAAGCAACGTCTACGAATTGACGTATACAATATTGATGGGGTCGTTAGACCTATATTTTGATGCTTGTATTTTTTTTTCTCTCATAGCCATTTCTCTTCTTTCACTCCTTTATTATAAATAATGCTCATTTTTGCCTTTGAAAAAGCTTTTTATTATGAAAGGGGGAGAAAGTATACATGTACGTATTGTTTGAGATGTAACTAAGGCTATGACTCTTTGGTAGCTCTGTAGTTTTGAATGGATGTCTCTATATACCTGCTTGAAAGGACTAAACTTGGTCTAAATCTTGTCATATAGTTTGATTAGCTTTGCAGCTCTGTAGCTTTGAATGGATATCTCTGTATGCCTGCTTGACAGGACTTAACTTGGTGTATATCTTGTCATATACAGTTTGATTAGCTTTGAAGCTTTGAATGGATTTCTCTATATACCTGCTTGACTAAACTTGGTGTATATCTTGTCATATAGTTTATCTGTTTATCAGAATTGCATGTAACCGGTAGTGTCTATTCTATATTGCTATATTTTCGGTATACCCCCGATAATTTGCACCTGTCCTTGGTATTTATCAAAATGGGCTTTTTGGCGAAATTAATGGCTATGTGCTTTACCTTTGCTTTGCTGTAGAATGACTCATCCTTCTGAGAATGGTAAAAATGTATATCGGATTCATTCCTGAAACTGAGAGTTAATAAAAGATTTTGCTTGGATATCTTCGATTATTTCTTGCTGAACTTTGTACGGTAAATTTGCATTATAAACTTTGTGTGTGCCCTTGCATTTGTAGCTTTAATGCTGAATCTTTTGGCTTATAATTTATACTGTAGGAATGTATTTTAGTATTAGTTTTAATTGTTTATTTGGAATCAGTGTGTGTGGATGTGGATGCTGATTTAGCTTGTAGGTTGATCAGCTGATATGTTCACATATGCAGAATATGTGGATCCTTGGGAATTATCATCCAGTAACTAAGTAGTCTTTGTATGGCACACCTATGTATTTTGGCGGTAGCTTTATTTGTTTATTTGGAAGCAATGTTCAGTGTGTGTGGATGTGGAGGCTGATATAGCTTGTAGGTTGATCAGCTGATGTGTCCACATATGCAGAATATTGCGAGTGTGGAAAAATATGCACTGTACTGGTTAACTGCTCAGGACTGAGCTTGCCCAGGAGAAGTGCTGTTAGGTTGACTGGCTGGCTCGACATTACCTTGATAATATTTTCTAGGCCGTAAATCCAAAATTGCTTGTTTTATTGCATTGCGTCTTTGGCAGGGGTGCCTCTGAAACATTTGACCAGTCCTTTGGATTGTCAGGTTTTCAGTAGGCGCTTCTCCCAACAGTACGCAATGTGCTGGCTATCTTTTCATTTCGATACATTTCTGCATGTTAATCTGTATGTTATGGGCTATCATGTAGAATTCTAAATATATCAGTTCATACATTCATGCCACTATTCCAATGTGCACTGAAACACTTTTTATGTACATGTACACTGTGATATATACATGTGTTCAGGGCATTTGCAACTACACACTGTTACAGGTTTATATATATTCTATTACTGTATGTATGTCAAGGTTCAGTTTTTGAACCCCTCCACTGCATACTTGTTCTGTCAACATTTCTGAGGAGCCCCTTCTCAGAATTTGATACGAGAGCAGGAATGGAGTAAGACACCTGGATCATTTATTTATAAATGCTATGCTGCTTGATCAGGTTTATCCTTATTTGCTATACTCCCTTCTGTCATTCCTTTTTGACTTTCATATAAATCATTTCAACATAGAACAAAACATAAGTTGCTCTCTATCATATATTTACATAAACTGTCAGATCTGGAGAGCTCGGTGATTGGCATAAATTATATTTGAACACCTGGAAATTAAATTTCAGTATATCAGACTATATCTCTTGGTAAGGGTTCTATTACATTTCAGAATTATTCATAATTTGACTTTATTTCCAGCAGAATCCAAAAACAGTAAGTATAATTTTAAGATTTAATGTTTGGTTCCATTTGCAGTATTCCAGGCTTTACTTAAGATGTGTATGCTAAAATTGGTTCATGTATTCATTTATCTATATTTGTTCCACATGTACATAAAACATCATGTACAGCCGAACGTATTTAACCACAACAGGTTTCTACCTCGAATTGATTTTGTAATTTTATCAGGCTGGTGTATGTAGTACATCAGAGTGATATTTGTAGTTTTGTCAGGCTGGCGTTTATAGGCGCCAGAGTGACATTGTCATGCATGTGCTAGAAGGGTACATGTGTGATGTTTAATATTTGTCATGCTGGTTCATACATTGGGCCAGAGTGATATTTTATGAAGCACATGTGTGATTATTTCTATTATAGGAATTGTCATGCTGGTACAATTATTGTGCCAAAGTGATATCGTGTCATGCTGTACATAAAGTGCACATGTGTGATATTTGTAATGCCAGTGTGATGTTTGGTCATGTATGTGCATAAGAGTGCATATATGTGATTTTTGTCATGTATGAATAATAGTTAATTGTGGTAGATTCTGTTCTGTTTATTGCTCAGTACAATTTTGAACATACTATTTTACACTTGACAACGATATTTTTATTATGTGGAACAAGCTCAACTAAATACAACCAATATTTCTAAATCATACTGATAAAAAAAAACTACATATGCAGTTGCTTGTCCTTTCAATTTATGTAAAGCATACACATTGTAGTGATTCTTGGATATTGTTTTATTGGCTTTTTACACATTTATGTTAATTTTATTTAGCAGTCATCTTTGATTCTTATAGTTAAAATTCTTTAGTTGTAGTTGCTAGTTATGTTTCTAAAGTCAACCGAGACTCCAGTGCTTACATTGCTTTATGTTGTCCTTTCAGTGTTTAGCACTTTAATTCTTTGTAGACCCTTGTTACTGACAACTTGTGTGCAGTGGCTATGTACATAATTGAAATTTTCTATAAACTCAAATTTAGTCTTCCTTACAACATGTATATAATGTATACTAACTAAATTGTACCATACTGGTTATTCAGCAAATCAGTCACCAAAAAGACTTGCTGTCTAGGAAGGTATTACTCAGGAAATAGTTACTCATTAGAAAGAAGTTACTCAGGCCAATCGCTGAAATCATTTTACCAATACTTGTAATCAAAATTAAGTTATATTAGACACGGTCATAGTGGTCAGTTACTGTAAAAAAAAAATATGCATTCTTTTATCAATTTAAAGAATATCAGTCTTTCAAATTAAGCCTCATTACAGCATAGTTATATCCACAGCTTCTAAGTCCATAAGTCAATAATTGCACATTCACTATTATTTAAGCAAATATTTAGAGATAATTAGAACTTCCATTTCAATCAGTTTATGTGTAAGAATTATATTCATAAACCTAGATCTTGTTCATTATAAAAGTTAGATTTTGTACTTAGAGCCAATTTAGATGTTCTGTATTAACCTCCTTTTTCATAAAAGGAGGCGAGAAAAAAATCATTTGTAAATTTCC
This sequence comes from Lucinisca nassula, assembly GCA_963580285.1. Classification (NCBI taxonomy): domain Eukaryota; kingdom Metazoa; phylum Mollusca; class Bivalvia; order Lucinida; family Lucinidae; genus Lucinisca; species Lucinisca nassula. The sequence continues at coordinate 92,653,546 of OY757011.1, read as the reverse complement.
ATATCTTTACTTTGTGCTTATAGCTTTCTTTAGCCACTTTTAGGTCTTTTCATAAAAGGAGGCGAGTGTTGTGCCGGTTCTACAACAACAACCGCAAGATCTACGACCGTCCACTAATTCTATGCAGTGACGTCATTGGACGATCCCATTCTGGCCAGACGTCATCAACTAATCCATCTCTTGACCTTCCCGACTTTGGACAACACGGACGTGTTTCAGAGTCGGGGACTTGGGAGCACAAATTCAGGTAAGTCATCTTTACTTATCTTACTTATAACAAATATAAAAGTGGGGTTCAAGGGGGTCAAAATTATATAAGGGTGTTTTCGTGATGCTTGTTAAGATGCATTTGTCCATCTTTCCCTTTGAAGTTTGGGATAGGGTTTAGGTTCCGATTCCCTCCGTTCCTGAAGCATCATTACTCATTTAATTTATTTTGTTTTCCGTTTTGTTTGTTCCTTGCATTATGATAAATAAAGCATGTGCTTAAACTTGCGTCTTTCTAAGCTCTCGAAGTAGCATTTTTAGATGAAAATGCCTGATTATTTGTTATTTTTTCCTTATTTGTATTCGTTGGAACCGCCACAATGACGCGGTGCTAACGATCACCAACACTTATTTTTCTTCTAGTCCAAATAAAGAGTGTGGGTGATCGTTAGCACCACGTCATTGTGGCGGTTCCAACGAATACAAATAAGGAAAAAATTAACATCCCCGTAATCCCAGCTTTTCTCTATGTAAATTGGGGAGGAGAGGGGTGCTTATTACGGGGACTTGTCGACCTGACGATAGGCAGTTACATTACGACAACACACCCATGCGACATAGTGCATTTTTTAACATCTCCTAAATGGCCATTTTTATGATGAAAATCCGTGATATTTTTTTTATAAATACTGCAAATAACCCACAACTATGTCTTGGAGCAAAAATAAGAATAATAATGTATACCCCGTAAACCCCAGTTTTCTCTATATAAAGTGGGGTATAGGGGGGGTCTTCATTTCACGGACTTGTTCACGTGATGTGTTTGCTCTTTTTCTCGGTGCCACTGGTAGTCTGTAATCTGTGTTCCCGGTCTTCTTTTTGAGTTTTGACATCATTACGAAAACACGCCTATTCAAATAATATTGAATTTTTTACCGCCAAAATTTCAAAATTTTCAGATAAAAAATTCTGATATTTTTAATATCCCTGCACAAAACATAAATTGTGGGCCGTTGTTTGAACCGCCACTGCAGGGGGTTCTAACGAGTACCGACAATCTATGGTTTTGAGCAGAAAGAAGAAAAATAATGCATACTCCGTTAACCCCGGGATTACTATATAAAAGTGGGAACTAAAGGGATATAAAATATGTAGGCGAGTATTCGTAATGTGATGGTTTTGTACAATCCAACTAGTGAACAGTAAGGCGCTGCAGCTTTACAGGCTGGTCTGTTCTTTTAATCCCAAATGGCAAAATAGGATGTGGCGTATCAAATAATTAATTACAAACAGTGCTTCTAGCCATTTAAAAAAAAAAAATCTTTTTTTCACTAATGCTTTTTCTTTTATCCAGCAAATGCTAACTAAATAACTATCATAATTACAGAACATAATATAAATGCTATGGTATTATATTTTCAACCAACACATTCGACGCATACGATTTGAATGATGTTTCAGCAATGTGTCTTACCCTTTTATCTAAAGTGCACACGTAGGTTATCCTTTATTATAACGCCTACCATCAATGAATGATGAATGCTGATTTTTACATCACGTGAACACTTCCATGAAATGAACCCCCCCCCCTATACCCCACTTTATACAACGAAAACTGGGGTTCACGGGGGTATAGATTATTTTTCTTATTTTTGTTCCAAGACATATGCTGTTGGTACTCGTTAGAACCCCCTCAACGAGGCGGTTCTAACGAGCACCAACAACCTATGTTTGCAGTATTTGTAACAAAAATATCACGGATTACCATCAGAAAAGTAGTCATTTTGGAGATGTGAAAAAATGCACTATTTTGCATGGGAAAAGAAGTTAGCATCAAAGGAGATATACTTACATATATTTTAGCAAATGCTCAATTAACTGTACAACCGCTATCCCTTCTGACGGTGAATGCTCATAATTAAGCCCACAAGCACCATCTTCAGAAATTATAAACTGCGAAGAAAGAAGTATGGTCAAATTAATACTTGTGAAACCAAATTTTTATAATGACACATAATACGCTATAATTTCATTTGTAGTACAATATTTTACTCCGTGATAACTGCATATCCTATGGCAAAAATACTTAGCAGCACAGCGTTTTCATCAGAAAAATAATATGTACATATAGGTAGGTTAGTTTTCTTTGAAGTATATAGATGTTATTTGAATTCTACTTTATCGTTTATTGACAAAAATCGGACGTTCTGTTCTCTTCCACATTTAGTCACATTTATCGAAGTGAAATCAGATACATGTACATTATTCTTTTTATATTTGTATTATCATAATTTTATTTATCATATGCCTCAGACTGTAATAAGGCCCTGTTTGTTTGATTGATTTCAGGTTTACCGTCCTTGTCAACACTGTATAGGTCATTTTGGAGACGCGGCTTCCAATTTTACGGGACTATTACCCGACATTAAGATGAGATGACATCTCTAGCCCTGTCGCCCAATGAAACCAATAGGATTTACACACATGGACGGTCCGACTCGCACTGCGTTGCCTGGGCAAGCTTAGATCCTCTAAGCGGTTAACCAGTACCCGTGTACCGTCGGTTTAAGCTGTGCGTGGAAGCATCATGCATTCCAATCTATTTCTTCAAGCCCCAATGTGCGGGGACAGAATAATGCCATGTAATAAATTCGATAATCCACTAGTGGATTAAATATGCAAATTAGATAGAAACGCCCCGTAACGTTACACGTACGACGTCCTTAACGACGTCGCGTTTACTACTGGTGGAATATTTAGTTTCTTTTTGTACAAAAATCGTGAATAAAATGCGTTTTAAATGGTAAATAGAATCCTGCATTCGTGTTCCTGCATTATCAAATTTATTTAACTTGTTGAGGAAAATGGATAAAAGCCTTGCCTCGCATTTTAACTCTTTTCCTCAAGTCGTTCAATAAATTTAATAATACATAAACACTCATGTAAGATGCTCTATATATTTTCACAGAATAGGTGTGTACGGCTACATGCAGTCTGGCTATATGTGCATAATGATACGCAACAGCCAAATAAAACAGAAGTAATGGATAGCCGTTTGACAATTTTATGGTAAAGTGACTGTCCTTTTGGTTTTTCCGCTTGTGGCGTTTCCATTGCGTTTGGTTATTTCTTGTTCGTATTTCTTTTCCCTTTCGTGTCTTTGATGGGAGGTGTTGGGTAGTTGTATCGATTCATTATCATTTTCTTCACTTCCACTATCATTTATACAGCTTAATTTTAAATAAGCCATCCCCAACACACACTCACACACATACACAAACATCTCTAATGGACATATGGGTCTAATCCAACAAAAATGACTTTTTTTACTCTTTGTATTGCTGTAATGAATCATAAGCTAGGATTCTTCCATCTGTTTGACTTTTGATATTATAATAACGCATAATAATTCATACAAATTGAGTCCGCAACCCCTAAGGCCCTAATTTTTAGACTTTTCCCTGGGGGTTGTTTCTAAGATAACGTAAAATGGCTTTTTGTTGGTGGGGAAAGTGGTGTTTGGTGTTTTTGTTTGCGCCTTCATGCCAATAGGTGTTTTCTCTTCATATGCTTACTTCACATGTCTGTGTTTCTTGTCCATAGCTTTTCTTGGGTAACTTTTACTAACGTTTTGCAGAACTAGATAAAAACACACCTCTATTCAAATATATTGAGATTTTTACCACCAAACATAGTCCGAGATAAAAATTCTGATATTTTTCATATTTTTGCTCCAAACAAAGATTGTGGGTACTCGTTAGAATCGCCTTGGTGAGGCGGTTCTAACGCGTATCCACAATCTATGTTTTTTGCAGAAATTAGAAATATGATGTATATCCCTGTAAACCCCAATTTTACCATATAAAAGTAGGGCTCAAGGGGGTCAAAATTAGATTGGCCTGTTTTCGTGATGAACACAAAAGCCGTGTATCGGTACAATTCCCGAATCGTCTTGCGAAAGGTGAGAACTCTTACCTTGTACAAGACATTTCCGGAATTGTCGTCGCGCAAAGTGAGAATCGGGACAAAATAAGGATAATTAAATGCCATAAAACTTCACGATAAGTTAGACAACCTGCATAGTTTTGTCGAACCATCTGTTACTACTGTTGACCTTGCTGCCATGGCCATGTAACATCTGTAACAACAATGATCCATCATCTCGTATGTTCATGTTAGTCTCGTCAATGCTTCTCTGGTGATTGAAAGATATGGGGATTCGTTTGTCTAAGCACAAGACAAATAAACACCGTTCTATCGTATCTAATGAGTCTCGGTTTGTGGAATCTGAAAGAAAATAATAAGTCGAGAAATTAGGAGGCAATCTTTCGCACGTGATCATTTCATATGTAAAACAGTTCCATTCTGACCTGTGTGTTTATTGAATAAAAGGTAGTTTCAATCAGGATCTTCAATTCAAATCGCTGTTTGCACTGCTGCAGTGACTGACTGTTTCATTTACTAATCCATATTCCAAACAATGAATGTAGCTGATGAATGGTGCTAATCTTCCTAGTAGCTTAAATCTGTATTTGAAATATGTATATTCTTTTCATTTTGAAATGTAATTTTTCCTTGTATAGAGCGTTGTTTGTTACACTATCTTATTGATCACTGTGGCTTTTCGTGCGTAATATTTCGCAAAAAAATCCAATCGCGAGACGCCTCTGGTTGCACATGAAAGGGCACAAAGTCAATGTGTGACGCGAATGGAATGTCAGTTGTATGTTGTTAGAATGTAATCAGAATAACACTCCCGAAGGAGTTAGTGTTTTCTTTCTTGTCTCTAACATTTCTCTTTTCTGATGGACATGTGTAACAATTTTCTGCGATAAACATAAATGGGGGATCGGGTGCACATTAAAACAGCTTACGGTGGCTCTAGCCAGTATTCAAGATCTATGGTGTGGAGCAGGATACAGACATACACTCATTCTTTTCTTTGTATGATTTTGAATTCCAAGTCTATATTTGAAGTACAGAAAAGAGCATGCATTTAGAGAAAATTGAATTGTAAAAGGTCATTTTTAGAGACATGGAAGAATTTTTATACCGGGTGAGAGCGTTGCCTAATGTTACCTTCCATGAGATGCATTCTGGCTGCGGCCCATTTGTCCCGGAAGTCTGCAGTCAGGATCCCGACAAGCTCAGCGTTTTCCGCTTCCTCATCGGCCATTGTTGCTATGCGATCAAGCTGTGTTGAAAGATCATCCTCGCTTAATCTAGAGAAATTCACAACCACGTCCATTACGAAATACTGAAAAAGGAAACATAAAAGCTCTAAATGTTCAAATCTGTCCTCAATCACAGCATATAACACCCTTGATTATTCGACGCATAGCACTAAACAAGGGAGAGTGTGGTAACGAGGATTGTTAAGAAAACATATATAGTGGATTTTCGAGGGAATCAACTCATCGAAAAAAGTAACGAGGATAAATGATAATCTATCCCAATCTTCTTCAGAAACGCATGTTGTGTCTCAAAGAGGCCACTCTAACACAGACAGCACAGAATAATGAAGAAAAAAGTAAACGTTAATACTTCTCATTCTTGCACACCAGATAAGGAAATCTATAGTTTTAGCTTGGGATAGAAATTCTGTTCTAACGCCTGTGTTCTTAGCCGAAATCGAATATTCTCGCATGTTTGATAATTACACTGGTTGAATTCGACCTCATACGCGCCGTCGTTAAGGTTGACGTCACAGCACGTTACGTGACGGCACTAAACATCACTGGTGTGGCATCACAATATCGCGGACGTCGGCAACCGAAGTGACTGCAGTATTAAAAATCCACGCTCAGAAATGGAAGGTATGCAAGAAAAAGAATCCTATATGGGTGTGAGGGGTGGACAGAAAAATCCGTCCCTCGGGATCACCGTCCGGCATCACGAACCTTGCCGAGTGATGCCGGACGGTGATCCCGAGGGACGGATAGAATACGCAGGTTGAGCAACCCAGTGTTTAATGTACACTCTTCCATCACTGAATTTGGACAGGTCCATTCTACTACATGTGAATATATATAGGGTGGATAGTCAATAATCGTCAATAGGATGGCGAGCCGTGTAGCCTCTGATGTAATTGCTCTGTTTGAGTAATCTCATCAGGGTCTACACTGTTTGTATAGGTATCTGTACCGGGCTACATGAGATTTAAAGTGTTATTCTTGCACACTAGATAAGAAAATCCGTGATTTTACCCTGGGATAGAAATAATGTTCTGACCCTGGTGTTCCGACCCAAAATCGAATATAATCGCGTGTTTGATAAATGCACTGGTTTATTACGACCTTGTATGCGCCGTCGTTAAGGTTGACGTCATCCACGTTACTTGACGTCACTAAACATTCCTGCAGTGTCAACAAAATATGGCGGACGTTGGTAACCAAAGTGACTGCAGCATTAAAAATCCGCGCTAAGAAATGACAGGTATGCAAGAAAAAGAATCCTATATTGGTGTGAGGGGCGGATAGAAAAATCCGTCCCTCGGGATCACTGTCCGGCATCACTCGGCAAGCTTCGTGATGCCGGACAGTGTCCCTCGGGACGGATTTTCCATCCACCCCTCACACCCATATTAGATTCTTATAAGATATCACCACGCTACCGTATCTAATGAAAGACTTAAGACGTGACGCGAGAAACTGCAACCGTACAGTGGCAAGCAGTTTATTAGGCAAGGCTTCGGGAACGCTTGTAGAATCGGGAGGCTTGCCTCGCGATTTGATTCTACATGCGTTCTCGAAGCCGAACCTGATAGACTTGATATCAAATGACACGAACATGGTATTCTATTTATCAGTTTACCCCCTTGTAAACTCTTTAAACTGGCAATTTTCGATCACTTACCGATTGTCCTCAGTGCGTCCCAACATTCCGGTGCGGAACATAATCGATCAGTATATTTACTGTTATCTGACCGTTATTTTTCTTTTGATAATTTGCAATGTAATTTTTTCGATTTGTCTTGCAATAATAACATTTTGGCCATTTTTTCCGATTGTCCGGTTCATTCAAAAAGTGCAATGTCACGTTGACGTGATAAACCTCACTTGTCCTGAGATAGCATATCTTTATCAGGTCAATGTGTTACAATGCTCTATATATAGGAGGGTAACTGATAAACGTATTTTATTGCATCAGTACATTACAAAACATGCATGCAATGGGGTTTTGAGAACTTGTGACCCAACCCCATCGCATGCATGTTTTGTCATGTACTGATGCAATAAAATACGTTTATACTAGTAGCAAGCAAAGCAATAATATAATGTTATTAATCAAGTAATTTCGTATTGGCCCAGTTACAGGTCCACGGTCAGCTGCATTGGCCCTCGGCCGAATTTATTAATTGACACAATTAAAAAAGCATGAGTATTGATTTTTTGACCCCACTTGACCTCAGTTAATATTGGTTGACCTGATGTTAATACGGATGACCTCCGATCAATACAGGATAGTCAATTAATAATACTCTAACACGTTATCACTGTCCACATTTATATGTAGATTCTGAGTAGCATGTAACGTATAAACCGGAAAGACTGAAACGGCTGCGATAATGAAATAGTTACAAGCCGGAAAAAGGAGTTTTCCTTTATACTGGCACGTGACATAACATTTTGAATAAGTAGATCAGGTCAGGCAAATGGAAATGCCGGAATAGATCATCATATTTCATGAACGAATCAAATGAGAGGCAACGGGAAAACACTGAACGCATAAAATTTGCGCTGCATGATATATATTCCAAAAATTACAAAACTTGCACTGACACAGAAAATTACGGAAACTGCAGTTACGGTTTTCACCCATGATATATTACTGAATGCAATAATTCTGCAAAATTACACATTTTGACATACATTTTCTGACATTTATACATATTTCTTTTTGAATATTTCCGATTTTGTTCAATTTACTAATGTTTAGTTTTTGAAAACGTACACATTTTAAGATAAAATATTTTCTTTTAAAATTTAGAAACATCGACTGGCACTTCATAATATCGGTGTACCAACACATCCAGAAACAGTTCATAATTAAATTTTGCAGAAATGCTTTCCTAAATTTTGAAACCTTTTGACAAAGGTTTTATGTCAGAAAAGAATATCATGAGTTTCTCAAAGAATCTGCCATTTTTCTGTCATTACCTACCAATTTCCACCAAACTTGGTGGCCCCCGCCTATCGGGGCTTGAAGAAATAGATTGGGCTGCATGATGCTTCCACGCAGAGCTGAAACCAACAGCACACAAAAACTGGTAAACCGCTTAGAGGTTCTAAGCTTGCCCAGGAAAATTGGTGCGAGTCGGACCGTCCATGCATATAAACCCTGTTAGTTTCATTGGGCGGCAGGGCTTGAGATATCATTTCAAACCAATGTCGGGTAAAAGTCCCAAACATTGGAAGCAACGTCTCCAAAGCGTCTCCAAAATGACCTGTTCAGTGTTGACGGGGACGTTAAACCTCGAACTAAACAAACAAATCTACCAAACTTGATACATGGCTTAGCAAGTATGACACCTCGGACGAGTCTGATCATCGTCAAAATCCAACACGCATCATAGGAATCACGACCCTTTGTTCTTCAAATGATGCTGAAATAAGCCGTTTCCGGACTCTGTAGATAGTCTTTCCCAACCAAATTGCAACCAAACTTGATAAATGGCTTTGCATCCATGTGTCCTCGCACGAGTTCGATCATCGTTAAAATAAGACGCGTTTCACGGGAGTTACGGCTCTTTAGTTTTCAAATTAGCCCCGCCAAGCGAATTTGTGTCTTCGAGCATTCCGTAATGACAATTTTTAACTGCGCATGCCCAGCCATTCAGAGGGGGCAGGGATATGGCTTTCTGTCTGAAGGTTCCCCTTGATTCACTGCTTGTATGAGCGAGCAGCGAAGGTTTTGGCGAGACGGCGCGGATGCGCAGTCTCGCCTGAACCTTCGCTGCTCGCATAGGCGATAAGTACCAAAATCGCTTGACGGGGCCCAAATAATGTTTAAATTAGCCGTTTCCGGACTCTACATTCGGTGTTTACCTACCGATTTCCAAAAAACTTAATACATGGCTTTGCATCCATGAGACCTCGCACGAGTTCTATTATCGTCAAAATCCGACACGTGTCACGGGAGGTATGTCATTTCAGGGCCGTTGACACTTTGATTTACTCATTATGATAACAAACCTGTGCGACGTAGTGCAATTTTTTCACATCTCCAAAATGGCGACTTTTCGGATGAAAATCCGTGATATAACTTATACTGCAAACATAGGTGATGGGAGCTCGTTTGAACCGTCTGATCGAGGCGGTTCTAACAAGTACCCACGACCTATGTCTGGATCAGAAATGGAAAAAAAAAATGTACACCCCTTTAAACCCATGTTTTCTCTATATACAGTGGGGTTTAGAGGGATGGTCATTACACGGACTTGCAGGCGGTTTTATCGAGTACCCACCACCTATGTCTTGGAGCAGAAATAGAAAAAAATAGTGTATATCCCTGTAAACCCCTGTTTTCTCTATACAAACCGGGATTTATAGGGATGTTCATTACACGGACTTGTTAACGTGATGTATTGAAAGTTCAAGATATATGTTAAATGCATCACGTGAATTTGTCCGTAAATGAACCCCCACTAAACCCCACTTTATATTGAGAAAACTGGGGTTTACCGGGATATACATTATTTTTCTTATTTCTGCTCCAAGACATAGGTTGTGGGTACTCGTTAGAACCGCCTCACTGAGGCGGTTCTAACGAGCACCCTCAACCTATGTTTTGAACATTTATAACAAAAATATAAAGGATTTTCATCAGAAAATTAGCCATTTTGGAGATGTGAAAAATGCACTATGTCGCACGGATGTGTTATCGTAATGACAATAACTTTACTTGATTCACTTCTCCACTAAAAAATCATCTATTTTGTCAAAATAGTTCTTTACCTCTTAAATTATTAAGACTACCTCTTAATTTATTAAGATTACCTTTTAAATTATTAAGATTACCTCTTAAAGTATTGTTATAAAGATTACCTTTTAAATTATTAAGATTACCTCTTAAATTATTAAGATTACCTCTTAAATTATTAAGAGAAAGCAACCTACCTGGTTTCGGCAGACAACAATAACGTGTTCTGGTTCTTGAACAAGTTTGGATGAATTTGAAATCAGACAGTCTTTGGCGAGGCCAGGTACTCTGTAGGACTTAAATAGCCGATAGTACTGTTCCATACAGAGGGGCTGCCCCTTCTCCTTGTGTCGACATCTATCTATAGGCAGTCCTCGACTGTTGATAAAGAGACATTTCTTGAAGATTGATTATCATCACGAAAGCACGCCTATATAGTTTTGACACCTTCCATCCCATTTTTATACGGTAAAACTGGAGTTTACAAGGGTATACATTATATTTTGTATATCTGCTCAAAAATGTATATTGTTGGTACTCATTAGAAGTCGAGGCAGTTCTGACGAGTTCCCAAAATCTATGTTTTGAGCAGAAATATGAAAAACATCAGAATATTTTTTATCTGAAAATTTTCATTTTTTTGTGATACCCGTATCTCGCACATATTTTTATTGGATCAAAGAAATTTAAGCTGTTGAAGTTCGACTTTATTAAATTTCAGGGGACTGGGAGGCGGGACAACTCCTGCAAAAGTATTTTTGTCTCCCATGTCACAAGGGGTCAACTCTTTAAGGAAAGAATTTGCTCCTGAGGAGCGGTCAACTCTTAAAGGAAAGAATTTGCTCCTGAGAAGCAAATTCTTTCCTTTAAGAGTAGACCCCTTTTTCAACGGGACAGGTCTTATAGAAAAGCGAATAGGAAGTCCCGAAAGTTGTCTCGCTTTGAAAAATGGCGGAAAAATTTGCCAGGTGTTCCCATTCCCCTTAAGTGATTGTGTTTGTTTTGTTTGTTTGACTTTAATTAACGTCCCCGTCAAAACTGTAGGTCATTTCTGAGACGTTGCTTCCAATTTTGTGTGACTTTTACCGGACACTGAGATGAAATGACATCTCAAGTCCTGTCACCCAATGAAACCCATAGAGTATAATTGCATGGAGGGTCCGACTCGCACTACTTTGCCTGGGCAGGCTTAGATCCCGTAAGCGGTTTACCAGCATTCATGTGCGGTCGGTTTCAGCTCTGTGTGGAAGCATCACGCAGCCTGTTCTATTTCCTCCATCGGGGGGCCCTAGGTGATAGTGTTGCAAAACACATGGTACAAAATGTTATTTACCTGTTTACTGGGGTATTTAGTCATATTGTTGAACGTGGCGTCATTCAAACGATATGTTACGTTGACCCAATTAAGACTTATCTGTGGCATTTCTTAATGGTAATGGGTCGTATTCTACTTTATCATATGACGTCGCGTCTGAGAGTGTAAAACGCCATGTAATAAATTTGTTAAACCAATGTTTACCTTAATTTTCTTATTTCTGCTCTAAAGTAGAGATTGTAGGTACTCGTTAGAACCGCCTCTGTATTTTGAGCAGAATAAAGAACATATCACTATTTTTCACCTAAAAAATCGGTTTTAGGCGTTAAATTTTATAATATATTTGTATATAGAGAATCTTACTCGACTGTTCACTTTATATGATATTTATGAAAACAGCCTTTGGCGAGTTTCATAAATTCAATAAGAATTGACCACGAGTGTAAAATACTGTTTATCATATGACCACTTTAAATTGGATTTTATCGTCTTTAAACTTGACAAATGTTCCACAAAAACTGCATGGTTGACATGGACGTCGTCATGACGTTACTTTGACCCGCCAAAGTGTTATTACACGTGTGGTCATCCGGTTTCTATTACACGACGTTATTCACGGCATATTAACGACGTCATATGATAAAGGCATGTTTCGTAATGTAACAAATAAAAATAAAAAATGAGTTCCTTTAAGAGCAATGAAAATATTCATAAGAAAGAAGATGGGTCATACTACGTAGTTTCGGCTAATAAAGCCTCATCAGTGACCCTGTAATGATCCGGCATAAGCCTGTATAACGAAAGCACTTGTAAACCCAAGAATATTTAGGAAAACGTGGTATTTGCAACTTACAAGAGTAAACAATTGTCCTTATAATGGTCGAAAACATAGATTGTAGGTACTCGTCAAAACCGCCTCGATGAGGCGTCCACGATGTAATAAGAACAATCTCACAACTTTTCATCTGAAAAATGCTAGATCTTGAGCACAAAATGGTGCCATTATATAACTCCATGTAGGCGGTTGTGTGTTTGTATATACATTGTACGATGAGAATAGTAATTTAAGCAAACACATAGAGGATATTTGATTTTTTCAGTGTAAGATCGCAATGAACACCAAAACCAGTATTTTCACGAGTGGTGTAGCCACGAGTGAAAATACCAGTTTTGGTGTTCATGAGTGAAATAAAATTTGATCTTAGACTAAAAAAAATATCAAATTTTCTGTTTCTTACACGCTTCAATACATCAATTAATAGCTTCACTATCGCGTCACTCACCCTCAGAGAAAACTAACTTTGTTCATGGTCGTTTCGCGTCAATTTAGTGGTATCCAACGTATTTACTGGGTAAAATATTGGGTGTAAACTAAAAGTTTGCACCTGGGAAATAGCCGGGGATGGCATTTCTATAAATGGTTACGGAAATAATTGAGAGATTAGTTTCCCAAAGAAGCTGCGGACAGATCTAACGTCGCGTGTGAACGGGCTTAGCGTCAATTCTGATACAAATCACTAATTTCCAATCATCTGACAATGAAAAAACTGACCACCGAATTAGATTTCGAGAAAAAAGTAGTCCCGAAAAGTGAAAAATAAAATTGATATCAGCCACTGTTTGAAACAGTGACAATATCGTTCTCGATTTCATTAAGAAATCTCTATATTTCATTGAAAAGCATGTAAGAAATTCACATATCTTCGTTCATGGTCATTTTTATGGCTCATAAGTGGCCGTAATACTTCACATTTTGAATTGAGGTTTAACGTCCCCGTCAACACTATTTAGGTCATTTTTGAGAAATCGCTTCCAAGTTTGTGGGTCTTTTACCCGACATTGAGATGAAACCTTCACAAAATTCGTCAGGTTAACGCGTCCGTGTAATGAACTAGTCTGTAAACCCCATTTTATAAAGAGGCAAGTGAGGTATAAATTATTTTCCGTCTTTGGAGCATAAACATTGTGAGCACTCCTTGAGGCGGCTATAACGAGTACCCACAATATACGTTTGGATTTGAATTGAAAAAATACATTGACTTTTTTTGCGACAGGAAAGATAAAAGTATTTCACATGCAGGAGTTATCCCAGTATTAGCTCAGTAATATGTTACTCAGACAGATTCTAAATTTACGATTCTGAACGCAAAAAAAAAAAAAAAAAAAAAAAAAATAAACGAAACTATATAAACTATTGTGAACCCCACTTTTCTTTTTTTTTTATAAAGTGGCGATTTAAATGGTGTTGTCGATCAAGTTATACTTACACATCCAGGATTATTTTGTAGTCCAGTATTCCAGAAACTAACCTTGCAGCATATCTGGAATTGAACAAGACATTTAGAAGTTATGCATTTAAATACTAATAATATTACCAATATAGATCAGACTCCTGAGCAGTTTATGTCACATCTGCCACCACCTCCCCATCCCGACCCCTTTCCCCCAAAAATGTAATGTTTATTTCAGAAAGAAGAAGTACATATAAGAATTTCACCGAAAGCACGTCATATTGTCATATGTTGCGTATACAACTATAAACTTTCACAACTCACCTATATAATTTGGACCCCCAACAAGAACCCCACTTTTATTAGCTCACCGTCACGTAGTGACGAGGTGAGCTTTTGGGATCACTTTTTGTCCGTCGTCCGTCGTGCGTGCGTGCGTCCGTCCGTGCGTCCGTGCGTCCGTAAACAATTTCTTTAAACGACATCTCCTCCTAAACCACTGATCGGATTTTGACCAAACTTCACAGGAATGATCCTTAGGTGGTCCCCTTTCAAAGTGGTTCAAATGGTTCCGGTCCGTTGCACATCTAGGTCACAGGAGCCAAAAATAGATTTTTTTCACCAAAAACTTAAAAAATCTTCTTCTCTGAAACCACAAGGCCCAGGTCTTTGATATTTGGTATGAAGCTTCATCTAGTGAACCCCTACCTAGATTGTTCAAATTATAGTGCTGGGGCCAAAAATGCTCCCGCCCTGGGGCCCTTTGGTTTTACATAGGCTTATATAGGGAAAATCTTTAAAAATCGTCTTCTCTGAAACCACAAGGCCCAGGTCTTTGATATTTGGTATGAAGCTTCATCTAGTGGACCCCTACCAAGATTGTTCAAATTATAGTGCTGGGGCCAAAAATGCCCCCGCCCCGGGGCCCTTTGGTTTTACATTTGCTTATATAGGGAAAATCTTTAAAAATCTTCTTCTCTGAAACCACAGGGCCCAGGACTTTGATATTTGGTATGAAGCTTCATCTAGTGGACCCCTACCAAGATTGTTCAAATTTTAGTGCTGGGACAAAAAAAGCCCCCGCCACGGGGCCCTTTGGTTTTATATTGGCTTATATAGGGAAAATCTATAAAAATCTTCTTCTCTGAAACCACAAGGCCCAGGTCTTTGATATTTGGTATGAAGCTTCATCTAGTGGACCCCTACCAAGATTGTTCAAATTATAGTGCTGGGGCCAAAAATGCCCCCGCCCCGGAGCCCTTTGGTTTTACATAGGCTTATATAGGGAAAATCTTTAAAAATCTTCTTCTCTGAAACCACAAGGCCCAGGACTTTGATATTTGGTATGAAGCTTCATCTAGTTGACCCCTACCATGATTATTCAAATTATAGTGCTGGGACAAAAAATGCCCCCGCCACGGGGCCCTTTGGTTTTACATAGGCTTATATAGGGAAAATCTTTAAAAATCTTCTTCTCTGAAACCACAAGGCCCAGGTCTTTGATATTTGGTATAAAGCTTCATCTAGAGAACCCCTACCAAGATTGTTCAAATCATAGTGCTGGGGCCAAAAATGTCCCCGCCCCGGGGCCCTTTGGTTTTACATAGGCTTATATAGGGAAAATCTTTAAAAATCTTCTTCTCTGAAACCACAAGGCCCGGGTCTTTGATATTTGGTATGAAGCTTCATCTAGAGGACCCCTACCAAGATTGTTCAAATCATAGTGCTGGGGCCAAAAATGCCCCCGCCCCGGGGCCCTTTGGTTTTACATTGGCTTATATAGGGAAAATCTTTAAAAATCTTCTTCTCTGAAACCACAAGGCCCAGGTCTTTGATATTTGGTATGAAGCTTCATCTAGTGGACCCCTACCAAGATTGTTCAAATTATAGTGCTGGGGCCAAAAATGCCCCCACCCCGGGGCCCTTTGGTTTTACATAGGCTTATATAGGGAAAATCTTTAAAAATCTTCTTCTCTGAAACCACAAGGCCCAGGACTTTGATATTTGGTATGAAGCTTCATCTAGTGGACTCCTACCAAGATTTTTCAAATTATAGTGCTGGGACAAAAAATGCCCCCGCCACAGGGCCCTTTGGTTTTACATTGGCTTATATAGGGAACATCTTTAAAAATCTTCTTCTCTGAAACCACAAGGCCCAGGTCTTTGATATTTGGTATGAAGCTTCATCTAGTGGACCCCTACCAAGATTGTTCAAATCATAGTGCTGGGGCCAAAAATGCCCCCGCCCCGGGGCCCTTTGGTTTTACATAGGCTTATATAGGGAAAATCTTTAAAAATCTTCTTCTCTGAAACCACAAGCCCAGGACTTTGATATTTGGTATGAAGCTTCATCTTGTGGACCCCTACCAAGATTGTTCAAATTATAGTGCTGGGGCAAAAAATGCCCCCGTCCCGGGGCCCTTTGGTTTTACATAGGCGTATATAGGGAAAATCTTTAAAAATCTTCTTCTCTGAAACCGCTAGGCCCAGGTCTTTGATATTTGATGTGTAGCTTCATCTAGTGGACCTTTGCCAAGATTGTTCAAATTATAGCCTTTGTTGATGTTTGGTATGAAGCTTCACCTTTAAGACCTCCCTCAACATTATGCACATTGAAGCCCTGGGGCCAATAATGGCCCTCTCTGGGGCCCACCTGTTACACTATAGATCAGGTGAGCGATCCAGGGCCATCATGGCCCTCTTGTATAGTAAAACTAGTACTTTCAGGGCTATACCTTATTTTTCTTATTTCTGCTCTAAAATATAGATTGTGGGTACTGGTTAGAACCCGCCTCGATAATGAATACCTACAATCTACATTTTTGAGCAGAAATAAGAAAAAGATCACAATTTTTCATCTTAAAATTATCGTTTTTACGGCGGTAAAAATTGCAATGTATTTCTATAGGCGTGGACTCGTAATGTGGTAAAAATCATTTTGTTTTCATTGTCATAGTGCATAGCAAAGAATGAGGAGTTTGTAGAGCAGGAAAAGTAACATGTTAAAAAAAAATTGATAACACTAAGCAATTTCCTCTAACTAATTTATATCTGTGAATAAGGGCCAACATTCTCATGTCCAATGGTTCACGAGCTATTCATTATCTACATAATGAGGGTAAAAAGTTCGCAGTGTGGAAAAAGTTACAAGAAACGATCCATCGCCTATACATGTATCCAAACAAGAAATGACCCCATAATTTATCATATTCAGACCACATGCACATCCTCATACTTTGAAGAAAACACGTGCAAAATTTCAAAACAATTTGTGGAAAACATGTAAGAAGAGTTGCGCTCACAAGATATACCCACAGGTTAGGAAAGATAAGTATCAAAAAACCATCTAACAATTATATCCAAACCACATGCACATCCTAATATTATGAAGAAAGCACACGCAAAGTTGCTGAATGATTGGTACAAAACTGTAAGAGGAGATGCGCTCTTTATGATTAAGGTAACAATAAAGTTGAAAAAGTGACAAGAAAGGATCGTACAATTATTCCAAACCACATGCACATCCTTATACCATGACGAAAGCACATGCAAAGTTTCTGAATGATTGGTACAAACCTGTAAGAGGAGATGCGCTCTTTATTACTAAGGTAACAATAAAGTTGAAAAAATGACAAGAAATGACCTTACAATTATACTAAACCACATGCACATCCTAATACCATGACGAAAGCACATGCAAAGTTTCAAAAAGATCGGCAAACGCCTGTAGACGTGCCCCCTGTCTATACTTGAGGTCAGAATACACTAAGTTCATAATGTAGAAAAGTGACAAGAAGTGGTCTAACAATTATATCAAAACCACCTGCACAACTTTATACCCTGAAGAAAACACATGCAAACATTACGAAGCCTATTCAAATATATTGAAAATGTAACCACACAAAAAAATGTGAAAACTTTCAGATAAAACAAAACATTATATTTTTATTATTTCTGCTCAAAACATAGATTCTGGGAACTCATTAGAACCGCCTCGGTTCTAACAAGTACCCATAAGCATGTTTTGAGCAGAAATAAGAAAAATAATATATACCCCTGTAAACCCCATATAAAAGTGGGGTTTAAAGGGGTCAAAATTATATAGGCGTATTTACGTGATGCTCCAAAATCATTGATACAATACAATAAGAGTAATTACATGTACGCTGTTTAGATATTGAGGGTGAAAAATGAAAAAGTTCAGAATGTGGAAAAAATGACAAAATCTAATTCAACAATTATATTAAACCACATGCACATCCTCATACCACCAAGAAAACACATGTAAAGTTTCAAAACGATTGGTAGGGACAAAACTGTAAGAGGTGTTGGGCCCATTAAATATGAAGTAGGTAAAAATTATGTCGCAATTTGTACCCCTTAATGCATACTTTTCTTTTGTATAAAAAGGGCTTACACAAATAGTCGCGGTGTGAAAATGTGATTCTAAAATACTCTGATTTTTTTTACCTGAGTTGCTGTCGTCTGTCTTCAAAATGTTGTCTTGGAAACACCATTCCAGGGTTAGAGTTGATGGGAAGAGGTAGGCGATTTTTCATATACATGTCATCAAACCACCAGTTATATGCCTAAAAGACAGATAAGATTGATTCACATATGTAGTCAGGTCTTGAACATTAAAACGACAGTCACTGATTAGTTCTAATTTGCCAAATCTATCTGGTCTTGTGCAGAAATCTTTATTCTTGCACACCAGATAAGGAAATCCGTGGTTTTAGCCTGGGATAGAAATTCTGTTCTTACCCTAGTGTTCTTATCCAGGCAAACTTCATAAATATAGTGGTCGAAAAATAAAACGTTAGAAAGTTAACATGAAAGCTTTCGGTAGAGTTGTGTAAGAAAAAGAACTTAATATGGGGCTCTGTTGTAGATGGGATTACCGTGCTGAGCGGAACTGAGGTTAGAGCACAGAAAATGTAACCTTGGTACCACTCAGCACGGTCATCCTGAGGGTTGGAAACGTCCATCTACAATAACACCCCATATCATAGCCCGCTTGGGAAGCTATATGTTCGGGCATGCGCACAAAGCGAAGACATATAGCAGTCTGCGAATCCGTTTGTTCAATGTTTCATTGAGCAGCTAGGACTGTCTGACAGGGTAGGCACACTAGCTATTCTGTGTCCTTCCGCGTGCCCTTGTCAAAAGTCACTTGTTTTGCCAGCGCGGTTACCGTATTTATCCTAAGTATTCTGACGCTTCGACTCCTTAGCAAACTTGTTCTAAAGCTTGAACAAGTACACTTTACTACCCAATGTGTCTAAAAATTTGCCAGATTAGTGACAAAAAAGTGTAGACCCTGCAGTCTCTGGCGTCTTGTCTGTACCTACACTGCTTGAATAGGCATGTCTGTCCGAATACATATGGTAAAAACGGTACTCAATAATTTCGACTGCAGCGCTTTCATTTCCAATCTGGAAAACGACAGCACAACGGTTCTACCATGTGTAACAGCCTTATTCTGTATTCTCAAGTTGAACAGCTCCTCTAATAAAATTTCATTTATTTTCCTTCGAAGTCTTGACATCGAATTTAAAATGTACATGTATACACCGCTGCAAGAATGTTAGAATAGCTTAAGCTCTAGTTTTCATCATGTGAACAAGTCCGTGAAATGAACACCCCCTAAACCCTACTTTATATAGAGAAAACTTGGGTTTACGCTGGTATACATTATTTTTCTTATTTCTGCTACAACACATAGGTTGTGGATATAAGTTAGAAACCGCCTCAGACGCGGTTCTAACGAGTACCACAACCTATGTTGGAAGTATAAATAAGAAAGATATCACGGATTTTTCATCAGAAAAGTAGCCATTTTGCAGATAAGAAACAATGCACTATGTCGGACGGGTGTGTTATCGTAATGTTTGACAGACTTTAATATCGTCTGTAGCGGGTTAAATGTTTGAAAATAGTAAACCATTTAAGAAATTTATGAAAGTACTAAACTGAAAAATAAAGAGCAATTTCTGAATGGACATATTTTTGTTTCCCCCTTAATGATTAAACTACGCAGTGAACTCTTCGGTGAAACTGATAACATTACAATAAGACCATTCTTGTTGTCGAGTCCTCACTGTTGTTTCATCTCTGTGGTTGTTTGATTTTTGTGTTCACGGAGATATTGCACTGATGAGTTAAGAGGCCATCATGCGGACTGAACAAGTTATTTGTCTCAATCGCGACGGACGTAAGGGCGAGGACTGTGGCCACGTAAAATCGATTTAAGCCCCCCCCCCCCCCCCCCACACACACACCAATGGAATTCATTTCACTGACCGTTCCAAGGCGGTTCTTCTGTCATTGCTTATTTTTGTTATGGTTTGTCTTTGAGTGTTTGTATCGCTTATATTATTTTGTTTTGGATAGCCAATTGGCCATAGTGTCGGAAAGTAACTGTCCTTTTGGCTTTCCGCTATCGATGTTTCCATTAGGATCTGTTGTTTCATGTTTGTGTTTCTTTCCCTTTGGTGTCTCTGACGGGAGCTGTGGGTTAATTGTATAGATTCCTGATCATTGCCTTCGGGGGTGATAGTGAAAAATGTCACCCTTCGGATTATGACTATCAACCGAGGCGCATATTTATTATATTATCCTAATAAAAGTAATAAATAAAATAAAGGATTTTAATGACAAATTCAGGACAGCTCACACGCGACTTTTGACGTAATGACCTTCCAAATTATCGGATAACGTCGGCTTTGTACATAAGCGGCGTTGACTGGTGAAAGAGAAATTCAGAAACTCAAACGTCGATAACTTCGTTCTTTCTGAATATAACACTAAAGTGTAGGTATGCGTTTTCTTAATTAAATCAAAAGAAACGTTTTGGTTCTAAAATTTCTCAACTTTTTACAATTTTGGGTTTAGACTCTTTGTTCCTGAGAACCGAACCGTACGCGATCCAAATCCGCGCATGTGATATTCGAAATTATCGCAGGGTGATAGTAAGATTATCACCCTCAGGCTTGTGGGAGTTTTGTATGGGAAAGTCACGTGAGGTATAATAATAAGAAATAACGAAGTTATAGTTGTTTGAACTTTTGAATTTCTGTTTTACCAGCTAATGTCACTTATGCAGAAAGCCGACGTTATCCGATAATTTGGTAAGTCATGACGTCAAAAGTCGCATCACGTGAACAAGTCCGTGAAATAAAGACCCCCCCCCCCTGTAAACCCCACTTTATATAGAGAAAACTGGGGTTTACAGGGGTAAACATCATCTTCCTTATTTCTACTCCAAGACATAGGTTGTGGGTACTCGTTAGAGACGGTTCTAACGAGCACCCTAAACATATGTTCGGCGTATAAATAAGAAAATTCTGACATTTTCACCATAAAATTACCTTTTCGAGGTATGGAAAAATGTACTTTACCACACGGATGCGTTATCGTATTGGCCTGTGAGCTGTCCTGTAGTCTTCATTAAAAATCTCATACCATATTAATTATAAGCTTTGTTCGTTATAATAAAATAATTATCACATTCCCGAGAGGGAAACATGTCACCCTTCGGGATATGAATATCAACCGAGGCGCAGCCGAGGTTGATATTCATATTCCGAAGGGTGACATTTTTCACTATCGCCCTCTCAGGCGAGGCGCAGCCGAGGTTGATATTCATATTCCGAAGGGTGACATTTTTCACTATCACCCTCTCAGGCGAGGCGCAGCCGAGGTTGATATTCATATTCCGAAGGGTGACATTTTTCACTATCGCCCTCTCAGGCGAGGCGCAGCCGAGGTTGATATTCATATTCCGAAGGCTGACATTTTTCACTATCACCCTCTCAGGCGAGGCGCAGCCGAGGTTGATATTCATATTCCGAAGGGTGACATTTTTCACTATCACCCTCTCAGACGAGGCGCAGCCGAGGTTGATATTCATATTCCGAAGAGTGACATTTTTCACTATCACCCTCTCAGGCGAGGCGCAGCCGATGTTGATATTCATATTCCGAAGGGTGACATTTTTCACTATCACCCTCTCAGACGAGGCGCAGCCGAGGTTGATATTCATATTCCGAAGGGTGACAATTTTCACTATCATCCTCTCAAAATGTAATATTTATAAACGAGGGCAAGTCAATAAGTAACCAGCCTATCTCATTTCCAATAGACCGAGACAACCAAGATTTTCAGGCCTTGTTACACTGCATGTTTTAGGCATGATGGGATAACTGCACCCTTATCGTGTCATTCACTCATAAGATATTGAACATCAAAATGTCTAGCGATCCAAAAGCAAGCTTTAAGTCAAAAGTCGAGTACCATGCTGTTATTCGGTACTTGTATTTGAAAGGGAAAACAGGTCAGGAAATACATTGCGAGTCGATCGATGTGTATGGGTCTTCTGCACCATCGCATGGGCAAGTTAAAATCCGGGTTGGGGAAATTCAAACGCGGTAGAACGTATTTAGAAGACGAAACCAGGTCTGGAGCCCCATCAAGGTGGAAGATATAGCGAATGCATTGCACATTTCACATGGTAGCGACGAGCAAATGCAACCAGAGCAACAGTATGCAGCGCATTGTTGAAACGATTTGGGTCAAAGGAAGATGATTTTGACTGTAGATGAGACCTGGGTCCATTATTATGAGCAAGACAATAAAACTCAAAGTCGCCAGTTATTAGATCCGGGGCTTCCTTGGCCAAAAATGTTCACTACGCCGAGGTGAACTCTCCAAAAGGATTCTGCTCCAACGAGACAATGCAAGAGTCCACACTTGCAAAATTGCAATGGATGCTGTTGAGCGGAATGGGTACGACCTAATACTGCACCCCGCTTTAACCTCCTAGTGACTATTTCCTATTCCCAAACTTGAAAAAGGGTATCCGTGGACGTCATTTCCGCTCTAACGAAGAAATCGTGGCGGCAGTTGAGGAGTGGGTCGGAGACAAGGACCCTGGCTTTTTCGGTTCTGGGCTGATGACACTGGAACAGCGGTGGTCTAGATTATTATTCTAGAGGGCATTTACATCGAAAAAGAAGAGATCGATCTCACCCAGAAATAATAAGTTAGGCTGGTTTTTTATTGCCTCGCCCTCGTATCATTACCATTTTCAAAGGGCTCTGCGTAGGAGTATACGTATGTTCGATGTTTCTGTATTAAAGGTACCTATAAATGTCAATAAAATCATTTGAATGACTAATAAGGATGATGTATGTTGTTTATGATGCCAATAGAGACCATTGAATGATTCCCAATTTCTGTTTTGTAGACTATCTACGAGGCCCTAAAGGTCAACGATATCTTTGTGACTCGTCACTGATGCAGTTTGTTCTGCCTTTGATAAAAATAAAACCGCGTAATAATTGTTAACAGTTTTGAAGCCCGTTACGTAAAGGATTGGCCTGTAAGCATATGAAGATATTTGCACATGTCTGTCGGAAATCATCGGTTTTTGAGTAAGATTAAATGGGCCCCGTCAACCGATTTTGGTACTTATCGTCTATGCGAGCAGCGAAGGTTCAAGCGAGCCTGCGCATCCGCGCAGTCTCGCCAGAACCTTCGCTGCTCGCTCATACATGCAGTGAATCAAGAGGAACCTTCAGACAGAAAGCCATATCCCTGGCCCCTCTGATTGGCTGGGCATGCGCAGTTAAGATTTGTCATGGCGGAATGCTCGAAGACACAAATTCGCTTGGCGGGGCTCAAATGTGAAAAGATCCTTTTTCTCACTGTTGTTGCCAAACTTTAAAAGAACAAGTCTCATCGTCTGAAGAGGAACAATTTCGATCATATCTCATTTCATGGATCCATGAATCAATGTATGAAACAAGATTATGGCTACAGAATTCTGTACCACTGTCAATATTAGTTTTACAGAGGAAACATCTTAATAGAGTAGGTCTTTGATATATTGGAGATATTATTGGCAAACTTGATAAAGTTTGTTTTTATGTCTACCAAGAGCCTCGTCTAGTTGTTTTAGGGAAAAAAAATCAAGATTTCTTTTAAAACCGATTCTTCGCCCTAAGCAATTAACTTCGCATAAACCAAATATTTTATCTGGTGTGCCATGCAGTCAAAAGAATTTTAATACGTTTTGATCCTGAAATACATTTGGGATGAACTGATTGTAAAATAACACAATAAGATTTTACGTTTTGGCCCTTGCAGCACTTTTCGGTTGCGAGATATAATGCAGTTGAGGGTCCCACCAATTGAAAATGCTCTAGAAATAAAATACACCTATTCAGTGCACCACCTCCAGTGCAGGGGACACCTTTCGGAAGTACAACACGAATATTACACTCAAAGGCATTGCTAAACTAACGATTTCAACAATGATCGATCCAATGGCACCCCGTAGTTTATAACTGCTCACGTTTTGTATGGACTATAATTATATTAGAATAATATTGCTAATCGAGCTACAATCACTGTTTAGTCTACGCTTTAACCTTTTTTTCTGCTGTTCACGACAACTCCTACCTTTGGAAACAGGATAGATCCAGATCAGATGGCTTCTGAGGAAGCCATCTGATCAGGATCTACACTGTTTCTCATTCAGTTTGTGAATTTGAACGAAAACATTATATCATGTAACCCGATTGGTTGATAATCAGAAATGAGTGTGGCCAATTATGTATTCAGCAGGATAAGGGTTAAACTTTGTATAAGTGTCTTATGGTTCCTGAATACAGTTGTACTAAAAACAAGATTGTCGTTGAAATGGCCAAATGTGTAGTAAAATATGGATCGGGACCATATTGAAACTAGTTAGAAAAGGTCACTCAGAAAAAGTCCACAATCCAAAAACGCAGCCGTCTCAGGTCACCTATAGAAAGTGCCACGGAGGCACACACAAAACAGACGAAACATGAACCAACGGCACATAGCCAAATAACAAATAAGACACTGCAAAAGAACGATCGCCTTAGGACGGTCAGTAGTAAAACTACTGAGGGGCTTCAACACCAGAGTTTATGAAATTTCAACCCTCCCCTCAGTTCCAGTGCAGTATCAAACAAAATAACAATAACAAAATGATCCGCATGGAGGCTTTCTAGCTCAATAAAATACATGGTAAAATGGTTATGTATAGATTAACATTATCATGAATCAGGGTTGAGGACTCAACAACAATCCGACGTCAGAGCAGAAGAAATCTACCAGTTAGATCACGGAAGGTCCAACCCAGGAAATATCCGGCTCCTACCTTCCCGAATTCAAAGGATTTAGGATGGGACCGTCATCAAAGAGTTCGGTGTCCGGTCCACCGCCGGGAGCATGCAGAGATCATATGAAAACCATGGAATTTATAGTTCTCAAAATTAAGTTTTAGAAGATTTTCTTTATACATGTATCTGTTTCCATATGAAATGTATGACTGCGGAGCGGCGGCCGGTATTGAAGCCAGGACTAATTGATTCAAACTTGATACAGGATCAGTAAACCATTCTAAATACAGAATTTGGAAAAATTTGGGACATATTGTTCTGGAAAAGACTTATTTTTTTAAAGATTTTAATAGATATGTGCATGGTTCTACGAGATGTAACAATTGCTTGAGTTGCAAGTCAACAAAATGAACTAGAGTACGCACCACGTATATTCCTGCACTTTCGCCACAACAGAGCCAAATGTAATGTTGATTTTGCACGCCTTCATCTTGTTAAGAAGCCATGGTGTCAAATTTTGTTGCATTCCGTTCAGTGGTCCAGGAGCAGCTAGTGTGACGGACAGACAGGCGGACGGAGGCATTCACGTCACCAAACGCTAAAGCGATGGGAGTTTTTGAAGTAGAACCTTCCCTCGACAAGTTAATTCTTACAGAAAAGGGTATCATTAACCCATATAGGACTAGCGTCCCATTTGTGGGACGTTGGCAAATAGCGTAGATCCAGATCGGACGCAACAGAACGCGGTGTCCGATGTGGGCATACACGGTTTGCTAAAAGTGCATTCAGTTTTGTAAAACACGTACATGTAACCACAACTTGTGTACAGGAGCAGCAATAAGAAATATAATGTAAACCCACATAAAAACCCCAGCTTTCTCTATATAAAATGGGGTTTAGCGCGATGATCACAGCATGCAAACATGCCTATATGGTTTTGACCTCCTTGAACCCCACTTTTATATAGCAAAACTGGGGTTTACAGGGGTAAACCTTATTTTTCTTATTTCTGCGCTAAAATATCGATTGTGGGTACTCGTAAGAACTGTCTCGATACGGCGGTTCTAACGTGTTCCACAATCTTTTTTTTTTTAGCAGAAATAAGAAAAATATCACTATTTTCATCTTAAATTTTTATTTTTACGGCGGCAAAATTTACAGTGTATTTGTATAGGCATGTTTTCGTAATGCGTTCATGGACTTCTTCACGTTATGAAAGGGCACACTGTTCTTGTTAACCGCTTACGACGGTATCAGTCTGTCAAGGATAAACTGACTGGCTCCATAGGACCTAAATATTATTGTCTGGGCCTTTATTCTAAAACATGCAAGTGAACGTGACGTAGAGGATCTTACATGGGTGTTCATGTATTATTGAATTTATTAAACCATTACGAAAACACACCTATACAAATACATTGTAAGTTTTACCGCCAGAAAAACGAAAAAATTAAGATGAAAAATTATGATATTTTTCTTATTTCTGCTCTTAACTATAGATTTTGGGTACACGTTAGAACCGCCTCGACCCCTGTGTAAACCCCAGTTTTACTATATAAAATTGGGTTCAAAGGGGGTCAAAAATATATGGGCGTGTTTTCGTGATGGAGTTGAGGAAAAGGGATATTTTATACCTTTTCCTCAACGAGTTTAATAAATTCAACAATACATGAGCACGAATGCAAGATTCCATTTATCATATGGATTTAAAACGCATTTCATTCATGATTTTATTGACAAAATATCAATATTCCGTCATTAGTAAACGCGACATCGTTAATGGTGTCGTGCATGTAACGTTGAGGGGGCGATTCTAACTAATTTGCATACATGTATTTAATCCATTAGTGGATTACGAAGTTTATTACATGGCATTACACTCTCAGACGCGACGTCATATGATAAAAAATGTGAACCACTAGGCTGCAAGAAAGACCTTGTACGGATTCTGTCCTTTTTTTCTTGATTCTTGGCATCTTAGTTGTATAGATACGTGCATATGCCCTTGAATATGAATATTCTAACATCCCGATTATCGGGCCCTGGCAAACAAAATAAACCCGGATCGGACGAAACAGAACGCGACATTCGATCTATGTCTACCTTGATTGTTAAGAATATGGTAAATATTGCAAAATTTACAACAACTGTAAGAAAAACGAGATATCCTTAAATCTAGGAATGGATCTGCAAAAGGTATTCAGTGGAAGATTCCATTTGTCATTTATGGATTAAAGTTTCTTGGAGCATCTCACAGCTAATCAATGTCAACCTAGCAATCAAGCAAAAGTTATTTTAGAAAATAAGCCTAATTAAATGGTTCCAGAGAATCTGCATGCCTACAGACCTGGTAATTTGAGTATTAAAGGCATTTGTAATTACAGGGTAGCATAGAGGCTTGAGGATCTAATGATTCGCTCAATATTCAAGATTAAAATTAACATATGAACTATGATTGGTGCCACGTCATGAGAAAACCTTCTTTTGTCATTTGCAAACAGCAAAGGTGCTAATCAGCCAGCACATCCGCGCAGTC
Organism: Lucinisca nassula; assembly: GCA_963580285.1. Classification (NCBI taxonomy): domain Eukaryota; kingdom Metazoa; phylum Mollusca; class Bivalvia; order Lucinida; family Lucinidae; genus Lucinisca; species Lucinisca nassula. The sequence goes on along the minus strand of OY757011.1, from coordinate 92,626,183 downwards.
TGATCACAGGCGATTGACGGTCCATACATCAAACATACTGAAAATGCCCAAATACATGTACAAAGTACTTATTTTTGCGCCTAGACATAGATTTTGGGTACACAATACCTTTTCGGAGATGATAGAATACACTATGTCACACACCTGTCATACAGTTTTGTTATCATAATGATCAGTTAGATTAACAAAGGTGTGTTTTTTTTTTCGTCTAAGTGGCTCAATATTCTAAGAGACATTCATTAACAAGGACCTGCGACAGCAAAGGTGGTCAAACAATGAGGGTTTAGTGGCAGAGTGCTCGAAACGCTATGTACATGATTCGGTCTTTGCCTTCCTTGTGAAATATTCAGAATGTATTTAACCTAGGCAGGAATGGAGGAAAAAACAAACAAAACAAAATAAATAAATAAATAAATAAATAAATAAATAAATAAATAAATAAATAAATAAATAAATAAATGAAACACCCCAAACTCCACCCCGCCCCGACCCTCACATAAAAGTAATGATAACACGTCCATGAAATTCATCACGAAAACACACCTATATGATTTTGACCTCCTTGAAACCTACTTTTATATGGTAAAACTGGGGTTTACAAGGGTAAACCTTATTTTTCTTATTTCAGCTCTAAATATTGATTGTGGGTATACGTTAGAACCGCCTCATCCTTATTTTTCTTATTTAAGCTCTAAAATATAGATTGTGGGTACCCGTTACCCACAATCTATATTTTGAGCAGAAATAAGAAAACAAAACAGGAATTTTCTACGGAACCGGGAAGGGACATGATTTTTTTATTTTCATTATGTTGTGCGAACAAGATAATATCTTGAGCGGACAAGATATTATCTTGTTCGGACAAGATATTATCTTGTTCGCACAACATATTATCTTTTTTGCACAACATAGATCTTGGGAAGTTATGCGGACAAGATATTATCTTGTGCGGACAAGATATTATCTTGTGCATACCAGATCTATGTTGTGCAGACAAGATATTATCTTGTCTGCACAAGATAATATGTTGTCCGCACAAGATAATATCTTGTGCGGACAAGATATTATGTTGTGGGGACAAGATATTATCTTGTCCGCACAAGATTATATCTTGTCCGCACAAGATAATATCTTGTCCGAACAAGATAATATCTTGTCCGCACAAGATATTATCTTGTGCGCACAACTTATAAAATAAAAAAAAATCATGTCCCTTCCCGGGTTCCGTAATTTTCATCTTAAAGTTTTAGTGTTTTTTTTTCGGCGGAAAAGTTCACAATGTATTTGTATGGGCATGTTTTCGTAATGAAAGTCACAGTGGAATTGCGTGGATGGAAATTCATCACGTAAACAAGTGCGTGTGTTTAACACATATCTAAACCATACTTTATACATGTATAGAGAAACTAGGGTTTACGGGGGTATATATTATTTTTCGTATTTCTGCTCAAAGACATAAGCTGTGGGTACTCGTTAGAACCACCTCAATGAAGCGGTTCTAACGAGCATCCACGACTTATGTTTGCAATATAGATAAGAAAAATATCACCTCCGTGAAATTTTTACCTTTTCTTCACTAAAGTCACAGTGGGTTTGCTTGGCTGGCAATTCATCACAGACACAGGCTATGGGTTCTCCTTAGAACCGCCTCATTGCGGCTTGCTTGGTTGAAAATTATATCTTAGCCGATGCATACGGGGGACCCCAAAACGAGACACTGTTAAACATTGAAAGCCCAGATCATAAGCAATAGAACGTGGCGTCCGATTACGACATTCACTGGTTTCTTTCTTTCTTTTACGCTTTCGCGGGCATTTTCGGCAGGTGTACATTACATACACCCCAGAGGGGTCCTTACCTGCACATGGAACGGTTCTCCCTGTACAGGGGTCGGTGGGGGCTCCAGTTAACGTTCCTATCCGAATGACGGTGCACTGTTTGGCATTGATTCCTGCTAATGATGCCAGTGGATCATGTTCGGACACCTCAATGTTATTACCGCTGCCGGGAATCGGAACGGAGGCATCTAGCATCATTGGAAAGTGCACTTATCACTGAGCTACCACACTCCAGGGTTGCAAGAAGTTCAGTTATTTTCTAGGTACATTTGTTTTATAATAAAACCTCAACCTGTCACCATTGAATTTCGAAATGGACTATGACGTCGCGTCTGAGAATGTGATAACGCCAGGTAATCACATCGATAATCCACTAGCGGATTAAAATATGCAAATTACATGTAGGTAGATAGGCCCCGTAACGTTATATCTACGACGTCCTTAACGATGTCGCATTTACTAGTGGCGGAATATTGACATTTTAGTAAACCAATCGTGGATAAAATGCGTTTTAAATGACATATGATAAAAAGGATCTTGCATTCGTGATCATATACGAGTACTGAGTCAAAAAAGTTCCTATACATAAAATTCCTTCTGTTACCATAGTTACTACAAATGAAAAAAAAAAACAAAAAAAAAAAAAAAAAAAAAAAACATTGTTTGAAACACCCAAGGGGTTACTGTGACAATTTCGCAGAATAAATCATTGCAAAGGCCAAAACTTAACACCATTAACTTACACTTAGCACAAGATTTCTAAAATTTGATACATGTTACCTTTTATTAGATACCCTGTGTGTCTATTGACAAAAGGTTTTGGAACTTTAGTTCCATTTGCTAAGAGAAACAGACGATCACGTACAGGCCTCCGATTCTTTAAGTTGTGTGCAAAATGCTGCTTTCAATTGAAACTCCATAGACAACCGAAATTGGTAGTGCTACTTGCTACATGAATTTTCTACATTATTTTCCATCATTGTTAACAGCAATGGTGGCGACAAAACGTTTTTCAAAGAAATTGCAAAAACTGAAAGACAGGTATAGAAATAGCAACAGTTTGAAAATTACTATATTTTAATTGAAAGGGAGATAATCTGAGAATTTCACAAAATAAAGCCTTGATTATAGTGCAAGATCATGAGATATTGTAAAAGTTAATTGAGTTTCGATGATCAACAGTCATGATCTTTCATCTCAGACAAAAAAATGATCATCTGCGCATGCGCAATGCCAAATTCCTTACAAAACCTTTCTAGGCACATATTTCAAGACAACTCTTGAGCAGAATAGTATGGGCAAATGCAAATGTATCCATTTTGTAGCTAAACGTCCCATCCGTCTTTTTACAGTCACATTTAGCTGAATGGCTGACGGATAGCTACTGGAATTTACCCAGAAGTTGGTATAGTTACTTTTTTGACAGGGTATATATTGTTAAGATTTTTAAACGCTTTGAGGAAAAGAGATAAAATGCTAGGCGAAGCCTCGCATTTTATACCTATTTAATAAATGCAACAGTACATGAGTATTTATATAAGATCCTCTATATACTATAGATTGCACATAATAGACTGTTCAGTTCCAAATAGGTGAAATGTCTGAAGTTTGAACAGACAGTAACAACTTTTAGATGGAAACAGATTTGGCACGCAATAAAGCAAGCTTAAAACAATAATCGTTCCAGTTTGATTTCCGTTGAAGTGTATCAAATTCATAATGAAAAATAATGTAATTCCGTGAGTGAAAATGGATAGAAAAGATTCCTGTAGTTAATTACTTAAAACATCGATTTCAAAGATTGAATTTTAATTAAGTTTTCTTTTGGAGAGCTTAATATATCTTGTTCTAAAACTGAAACCTATAGAGTTTATCCGGGGTTCCCTAAATATATCATGCTTTTTTAATACAGTGAGACCAACTAAATTAAGACTAAACATGCCTTCAAAAGTATACATAATCAGTTATATTTTTTCTATGTGATTTCTACACCCAGAGCCTCAAGTAAGTTACCACTTATGACTGTTCAAAAGTGGTAATATAAACCATTTTGAACAGTCCCGCGGGTGCTCTTAATAAAGGAATTGTACTGTTACAGTATTTGGTTCTTGCGAGTTATTGCTCACTATTCATGGCTTTGCGAATGTTAGTGTTCAAATGCAAGTATCTGACTGTGAAATTTCATATTACGATAACACACCCGTGCGACATAGTGCATGTTTTCACATCCACAAAATGGCTACTTTACTGATGAAAATTCGTAATAGTTTTCTTATTTATACTGCAAACATAGGTTGTGGGTGCCCGTTAGAACCGCCTCGTTGAGGCGGTTCTAACGAGTACCCACAACCTTTGTCTTGGAGCAGAAATAAGTAGAATAATGTATACCCACTTAAACACCCATTTTCTCTATAATATTAACGGAATTGTTCACGTGGTGAATTACATGTACTCGCACACCGGTGGTTCAAAATTACCATAAATCGAACTTGAGCTGGAATTATTTTTCAATAACTCAAGATATCGACCCGGCTATTGCATTAAAACTATAGTTTACATGTATCTTGAAGAAGAAAAAAAAAAACGAGAGTCATTTTAAACGTTTTAAGAACGACGTATTATCACAAAAACACTGCACCCAATAAATAAACGTATCAATTTTAACAAGTAAGTGAAATGAACTCGCCTGAGAACCCCACTATAAATTGTCAAAACTTGGGTTTACAGGGGTATATATATATTTTTCTTATTTCTGTCCCACAACATAGGTTGTGTGTACTCATTAGAACCGTCTCCTGACAACCTGTAATTAGCGTGTAAATAAGAAAACTATTATCTCAAATTTTCACTAGACATCACGTGAACAAGTCCGTGAAATGAACACCCCATAAATCCCACTTTATATAGAGTAAACTGGGGTTTACGGGGGTATACATTATTTTTTCTTATTTCAGCTCCAATACATAGGTTGTGGGTACTCGTTAGAACCGCCTCAATAAGGCGGTTCTAACGAGCACCTACAACCTATATTTGGACTGTAAATAAGAAAAATATCACGGATTGTCATCAGAAAAATAACCATTTTGGAGATATTAGAGAATGCACTATGTTACACGGCTGTGTTATCGTAACGAAATGACCGTTTTGGAGACATGTAAGAGTGTACAAGCTATGTCACACGGATGTGTTATCGTTATGATTTGCAGATTTTGTTACCATCTTAAATGTCTCTGCTTGATATCATAACTATTTTTAAAGGCTGATTTAGTGACGAAAAGAAAAAAAAATATGGTCTCTTTCGAACATTTATGCGATTTAACATCACGAAAACACGCCTATATAATTTTGACCCCCTTTCAACCCCACTTTTATATAGTAAAACTGGGGTTTACGGAGGTAAACCTTATTTTTCATATTTCTGCTCCAAAATATAGATTGGGGGTACTCGTTAAAACTGCCTCGATGAGGCGAGGCGGTTCTAACGAGTACCCACAATCTATATTTTGAGCAGAAATAAGAAAAAATATCACAATTTTTCCTCTTAAAATTTTCATTTTTACGGCGATAAAGGTTACAATGTATTTGTATAGGCGTGTTTTCATAATGATTATGGAAGTATCCAAATTTCACAATTATTTTCTCCAATTGCTTGTCGGAAACATTAATTATACTGAAATAGTTGCTGAGGAACATGTTCTTGCACACCAGATAAGGAATTCTTGTACTTCACCCTGGGATAGAAATTCTTATCCCACCCAGGTTATTGGACGCCAAGTACACCGCGCATCATTATTACTATCAACATATGGCGGATGTCAACATTCAAAGTGACTCCACTCTAAAAAAAATAAAACTTCGGGTGTGGAAGCAAAGAACCTTACAGTGGTGTGCAGGGTAGGTAGTATAAAAACCGTCCCAAGGCTCACTGACCTTCGGGATGGAGTTTTCTAATCACCCTTCGTAACCACGTAAGATACTTAAAGGCTGGTTTAGGCGATTGACGAGTTCAAACTATATACATGTACCAGAAATCTAACTGACAGGTACAAGGATTCTCACAGAAAAGATATTGCAATATGCAGATGGCGAAGTATCTTTTAGCCAGAAATTAACTATTTTTAGAATAAAAGTAATCGGTTATTTGATTTGAATTACTGTGAAATCTAGCATGCGTTGTATAGGGCTGCACAAAGAGCATACATACATTACGAAAACAAGCCTATACTAATATATTGTAAATTTTACCGCCTAAAAATAAAAATTGAACTATTTTTCTTATTTTTGCTCAAAATATATGAGACGGTTCCAACGCGTACCCACAATCTATATTTTAGAGCAGAAATAAGAAAAATAAGGTTTACCCCTGCAAACCCAAGATTTACTATGTAAAAGTGGGGTTCAAGGGGGTCAAATTATATAGGCGTGTTTTCGTGATGAGCATACAAAAAGGAGATAACGCGTAAGAACTTATTAACCTGGAATATTTTGAACTGATTGATAATATTTCGTCTTCATTTTAATAGAGAGAATTTGAATAACATAAGTATTTTGAAGCTTTTCTATCTAAATTTCATTAAGAAAACACACCTATACATTTACTTTGTAACCGTTATCGCCGAAAAAATGAAAATTTGAAGATGAGAAAATGTGTTTTTTTTTTCTTATTTCTGCTCGCTCAAAATATAGATTGTTGGTACAAGTTCGAACCGCCTCATCGAGGCGGTTCTAACGAGTACCTACAATCGATATTTTAGAGCAGAAATAAGAAAAATAAGTTTTACCCCTGTAAACCCCAGTTTTACTATATAAAAGTGGGGTTTAAGAGGGTCAAAATTATATAGGCGTGTTTTCGTGATGGTTAAGTTTATTATAACTGTGTATTCATATTGTATTAAAGTATGGTTAAAACGAAGGGCAGACACAACTTAATGGTTGGTGCTGCGATTCATAAACAACGGTTTAAATTTAAAGGCATTTATTTTTGGTTATTGAGGACTATCATTTCATTACATAATATTATGTAGCCCTCAGAGCTGACTGAAGAGAAGTCCTCTGTCTCCAACAGGTAAGGGGCCTCCTTTGGGAAAAATCAATAATCAACTAACTGTTGATTGGTGTACATTATTACTTTTTCCCTTAAATGCCTCAGTCAGGGGATACAGCAAGAGCTACAAATCACCTTATTAAGGGCCGCCTTTGATCTGCTATAGTCAGTATATCACAAGGAATAATAAAACAATTATGACCACACGGTGTGTCCTACTGTTACTGAATAAATGCCTTTAAATGACCCCTTATCGTTTCTGGGTTATTCCGTCATAGATATGAAACAGAAATAGTTCAACCTCAGTACATGTATGTGCCATAACGTTTAAAATACTGTTATTAACTTGAAACAGCCATGGCAAGGAAACATTTGTATTGTGTAAAGATTCAAAATAAAATCCTAACTGTTCACATTAGCAAGACAAACTGCCTCACTGGAATAGAATAATTTGCATATTCATGTTAGAGATATATCTCCAAAGACAAAGTTTTTTTTTGTCGGCATCTCCTCGTGCCAAGTATATACCGAGGGCGAGTCAATAATAAAAAAAAAAGAAAAAAAAAAAGAAAAAAGAAACAGCCTAATTTATTTCTGGGTGAGATCGATCTCTACTTTTTCGATGAAATTACCGTCTAGAATGATACACTTGGATCGACGCTGTTCAAGTGCCATCAGCCCAGAGCTGTTGAAGCGAGGGTCTCCGACCCATTCCTCAACTGTCGCAATGACTTCTTCGTTGGAGCGGAAATGACGCCCGGAATTGGATATAGTCACTAGGAGCTAAGTCCGGACAATCGGTGGAGTGCGGCTCGTCATCATCGATTGCAATTATGCAAGTGTGGACTCTTGCATTGTCCTGTTGGAGCAGAATACATTTGGAAAGTTCACCTCGGCGTTTTTCACGGATTGCAGTTCTCAGTTGGTCGAGCAAATTTGCATAATACGCACGTTTTATTGTATTTTTTCTTTGACAGAAAGTCCAACAGAATAACGCCTTGTGCATCCAAAAATACAGTTGCCATCACCTTGCCAGCGGAGGGTTGCGTTTTGTTCTTCTTTGGCATCGGAGACCCCAGCCCTACCCACTGGCGACTTTGAGTTTTGTTCTCTGGTTCATAATAATGGACCCGGGTCCACCAGGCGTGAAAGAAAATTATCTTCCTTTGACCTAAACCGCTTCAACAATGCGCTGCATAAGGATGCTTTGGTTGCCATTTGCTCGTCGTTAAGGGATTTTGGATTTTGAATTTTAGCTTGTGCATACCCATTCTGAGACACTGCCACGTTAAATGGTAATGCGTTCGCTATTTCTTCCACCTTAATTCGCCTATCAGAGTAGACCAGATCCCCTAATTTGTTACATATTTCTTCATCGGTGGTATCTGATAGCCGTCCAGACCTGGTTTTGTTTTCTAAAGAAGAGTTCTACTGCGTTGGAATTCTCCAACTCAGAATTTCACTTGTGCATACGATGGTGCAGAAGACCTATAAACATTGGTCAAGTCGCAGTGTATTTCCTGACCTGTTTTCCTTTTCAAATACAAGTAATGAATTACAGCACTGTACTCAACCTTTGACGAAAAGCTTGCTTCTGCATCGCTAGCCATGTTTGACGTTCAATATCTTATGACAGAATGACACGATAAGGGTGCAATTTTGCCCTGTATTGAAACAAAGCATAAAACTATTCGTTGCCCCCGCCCATCGGGGCTTAAAGAAATAGATGGGCTGCATGATACTTCCACGCAGAGCTGAATCGTACGCATTAGATTCGCCTCATTTGTCTTTAGCGATTCTAATGAGTTCATACAACAAAAAGTAGTCGCAGATAAAATTGACTAGGCAGAGCTATCGTTTGCACCTGCCTTTGGAATGATCTGTTAACAAAAGGGTAAAGCAAGTCACCGACTGTGTGAATTCAACTGTAACACATAAAAAGCTGTGGCGTATATTGCCATTTGGTCCGCTTGCAGAAAGCATGCGAAAGGTTCTGGCGGACTCAGAGAATTTGACATATATTGACAACACCCGAATATCTCCGCCTAGTCCATTGTATCTGCGACTACTATACCTAGCCCTAAGTAAGGTCTATAAAGTCTTGCGACCTTGTGTTATGATTAACCTTCATTGGCCGAAACTAACAAAAATATAGAAACAGATGCCTAGGAAAAGCCACAATCCATCAGGAAAACACGCCTATAATTCTGATCCCCTTGAACCCCACTTTTATATAGTAAAACTGGGGTTCACAGGGGTAAATATTTGATGAGGCAGTTCTAACGTGTACATGTACCCTCAATCTATATTATGAGCAGAAATAAGAAAAATACCTTATTTGTCTTATTTCTGCTCTAAAATATAGATTGTGGGTACTCGTAAGAACCGCCTCGATGAGGCGGTTCTAACGTGTACCCTCAATCTATATTTTGAACAGAAATAAGAAGACTATCACAATTTTTCATCGCAGAATTTTCATTTTTTCTGAGGTAAAATTTACAATGTATTTGTATAGGTGTGTTTACGTAATGCAAAAAGGTTCCTGTCAACGGCACCAAGAGAAGAGTAACTAACAATGATGAAAACAAAACAAGAAATAAGCGAGCCACAAAAAGCACACATGTAGCAACCAGCCACCTCTTCCTCATAAGAGGTGATCACGGTGGAACAGGCACTGGCAATGACAATTAAATTGCGTAATTACCCAGTTATCTTTGGATTCTGCGACTTTCTTCAGTTTGTCTTGCAGCATTTCGCCCGTGCCACCAGGTTTTCCGAAGTCTTCTACAATCATTTTGGTTCTGTTGTATTCATCTGGATTCAGGACACTCTTCATTATCGCTAGGTATGTGTCTAGGGTGCACTTTATATCAGGTATTGGGAGCTTTGGTAACGGTTTCTGAAAAATAAAGAAACTACAATATAACTTTGATGGCTCGAACACCGGTGGCTCGTTTACCATTGCTGAGTCGAACCCGTTCTTGAGTCCCCAGGGAATTTCGCTACATAAGAAATACCGCCCCGCCCATTGGGGCTTGAAGAAATAGACGGGCTGCATGATGTTTCCACACAGAGCTGAAACCGATCGCACATGAGTACTGATTACCTTTTAGAGGATTTAAGCCTGCCCAGGCAAAGCGGGGCGAGTCGGCCCGTCAATGTTTATTAACCCTCTTGGTGTCATTGGGCGACAGGGCTTGAGATGTCATTACATCTCAATGTCGGGTAAAAGTTCCGCAAAATTAGAAGCAGCGTTTCCAAAATGACATATGCAGTGTTGACGGGGACGTTAAACCTCAAATCAAACAAACAAATACATAAGAAGTAGTGATGGGAAATTTAAGGATATTTTGGGTTTTTTTTTCGTTTTTTTTTTTTGTCTTGCTCTTGCAAATGTATGCTGTGTGTACTCAATAGAATCGCCTCAACAAGGCGATTCTAATGAGTACACACAGCACACATTTATATTATAGAACAACGAAAAGAAGTCCCAAAAGTGTCCCCTTTATGACTTCTGGAAGTAGCCCTCAGTGGCTCGAATTACACCTGTCTGGAATAGAATTTCGTGGTTCGAAAGGTGTTGGAGCGATTGAAGTTCGACTGTACATTTCAAATCCGGAACGCCTTTAAAATATTGAACTTCACTAGATCCAGTATTTTTACTTATAAATAATCTGCTTTATACATGTAAGCCTAACGGGCCTCCGTTGCCTGGTGGATAAGAGCGCTGACTCTTAATCATTAGGTCTCTCACCGCTGTGGTCCGGATCTGGCTCTGGCCATATCTGCAACGGAAGGTCAGGTCCGGTTTTCGCCCACCTCTGATTAACTTTCGGCTCGGTATGAGTGAAATAATCTTGAAAGGGCCGTAAAATCACCCCCCCCCCCAAAAAAAAAATAAAAAAAAAAAAAATAAAAAAAAAATACATGCTAGCCTGTGAAAAATAATTATATATATACAGTTTTTGTAATACAAATTCTGAAATCCTGGAAATATCTGTTCGGGAAATGAACGCTTCAGTAATAGTTTCTGAAAAAAAAGTTCCCTTACGCTGATTCAAGAAGGGCAGTTGTCAGTCTGGCAAAAAACGTGCACTGAACTGATTAACCGCTTACGTATAAGCCTGCCCAGGAAAAGTGTGGATAGGTGAACATGACCTAAAATAGCGTTGATTGGGCCGTAAAACTCAAATACAAACAAACAAACTGAAAAAAGTAGTAGGGTACATTTCAAACCCCCGAACTCCCTACCAACGCTGATCTTTATACTGATTTCAATTCAGAATTTTACATAACATCTGTTTTATAAACGATAATGACGTTTTATTTGAAAAAGTAGAATAAGGCCGATGTAACGGGATGGCAGAGTTATGTGGCTTCAGAGCTTGCCAATTCTTTGTTTATATTTTCTGTCAATATCAGACGGAGCTAACGAGCGCCCTCAATGTGTATGGAGCAAAACTAAAGAAAATATCACAGTTTATCATGCAAAAAAAATCTAGCTCAAAATCTATGAAAGGCGCCATCGCAGCACACGGATATGCTATTCATTACGAAAACACGCCTAATCAAATACATGTACAGAACATTGTAAATGTTACCGCCGAAAAATGAAAACTTTCAGATGAAAAAAAAAATAAAAAAAAAAAAAAATAAATAAAAAATACAATATTTTTTTTTATTTTTGCTCAAAATATAGATTGTGGGTACTCGTTAGAACCGCCTGGACGAATACCCACAATCTATGTTTTTGAACAGAAGCAAAAAAAAAAAAAAAAAAAAAGAAACATATGCCCCCGCCCATCGGGGCTTGAAGACTGAATCGGTGGGCTGCATGATGCTTCCACGCAGAGCTGAAACCGACTGCACACGAGTACTGGTAAACCGCTTACAACAAAATGCGATATGTTTCTTATTTCTGCTCAAAATATAGATTGTGGGTACACGTTAGAACCGCCCCATCGAGGCGGTTCTACATGTATCGAATACCCACAATCTATGTTGTTGTTTTTTAACAGAAGCGAGAAAAATATTCCCCCGCCCATCGAGGCTTGAGGAAATAGATGGGCTGTATGACGCTTCCACGCAGAGCTGAAACCGACCGCACACGAGTACTGGTAAACTGCTAAAAGGATCTAGGCCTGCCCTGGCAAAGTGGTGCGAGTCGGCTCGTCCATATGTATGAAAATCCTATTGGTTTCATTGGGCGGTAGGGCTTGAGATGTCATTTCATCTCAATGTCGGGTAAAAGTCCCACAAAATTGGAAGTAACATCTCCAAAATGATCTTCATAGTGTTGACGGGGACGTTAAACTTCAGATCAAACAAACAAATACAAAGCAAGAAAAATAATGTCTACCCCTGCAAACCCCAGTTTTAGTGTATAAAAGTGGTGTTTAAGGGGGTCAAATTTATATGGACGACTTTTCCAGCTGCTGGGTTACGGTAATGATATTGGATGGCTACATATAATGGATGGAGCCTCAGAAGAGAGATAACCTCGTCTGACATGATGTCTGTCTGATTTACAAAACCACTTAAGAAAGTGATAGGAAATTTATCAGGACCGATGCTTGTCAAACTGCACGAAATGGACTTGAAAATTACTACAATAACTAATTTTGGGGAACTTCTTTCGGTAAATAGAATTCGCCTGGTTAATGGCCATAGTTAGAGATGATAGAATGCTTCACTGTGCAAAACATAATGGAATGAGGTCCTGCAAGCGGTTTCAATTTGCCACAGGACAAACAGTCTGTCTTCTAGAAAATTTGGTTATGTCCAGGATTAAAAGAAGCAATTTAATCAACTGTTCTGGAAGTGAGCATACATATGTTAGAGGGATGTCACTTTTCCCTGGAAATACATGTAGCTGTCGCCCTTATTATACATGTAGCAGGGCTGCACCGAACAAACGTTTTAGCCACGTCACGAGAGAACTAGTGTTTTACTTGATCAAATCCACGGAAACGGCAGTCCCGAAAACGCCACTGATCATAAGGCGAGTCTACAGGCCCTCCGGTCAATCAGACTCTGTGTTTCATTATTTTGCTATAAACAGAACATTTTACTACACGGCTTTCTCACAGGCATACATGTACAAAGTCTATATTTCTTGTTTACTTAATAATGAAATCTACCATGAACATGAACAGGGACCAAATAATACAGAGGGCTCAGGGCTGCGATCAGGACATCATGGCCCTCTTTTTTTTATGAAAATGTTATTTTTTATACGTGCTTCTAACAAAGTTAATGAGTGCTTGTTACAACCGTCTCAGTGAAGCGTCTCTCTCGCTACAACCACCTCACAGAGGCAAACTATGCTTTTGACCTTTGATAAGATTCATAATGTTTAACCCCTGTAAACCCCATTTTTCTTTATATAAAATGAGCCAGCGCATGACAAAATCTACATGAAGTCTGGAGCGACCAGCGAATCGCGCAGTCTGATCGCGCAGTCTGATCAGAGTCTTCGCTGATCGCAAGTACCTCCTATAGGCCAATATCTATGCAAAGAGACATTAGCAAAAGGCCTTGTCATAGTGGATGGGTTCGCAGGTTGATTTGAGTCTCTGCTGGTCGCACCGTTCTTATTGTAGGTTTTGTCATGCGCCGGCTCAAATAACTGTTACAACGGACTTAATTGCGCGGGCTTGTTAACGTGATGTAGTGATGGGTAATAAAACTGCGTTGAGCGATGGCGATCTGTGGGGGCAAATTAGGGAATAACATATGGAAGATAAGACCATTATCTACATGTATTTTATCTCACAAAGCCGATACATGACAAACTGTTCAAATTTATGTTTGTCAAAATATAAGCGCACAGCTAGAAACATAACTTCTGCCATGGTCTCTTCCACACGTTTGCGAGCGGTAAAGACTGACAAACCTGCCTATAATAGTATGCTCTCTTGAGTCTTTGCAGGTAGCCTATGTCGTAAGTTTAATTTTCATTAGCTGGATTAAATGTGATTTGACACAAAAACACATTTGACAATGCTGTAGTTGCCAAAGAACACTTCATCATGCCACCGTTGCATACTGTAGCTATCCTAAATTTTGAAAAGCAATGAAATAGAAATAGTTTGTTTTTGTTTGATTTGAGGTTTAACGTCCCCGTCAACACTGTATAGGTCATTTTCGAGACGTTGCTTCCAATTTTGTGGGGACTTTTACCCGACATTGAGATGAAAAGACATCTTAAGCCCTGTCGCCCAATGAAACCAATAGGGTTTATCAGCATGGACGGTCCGACTCGCACCGCTTTGCCTGACCAGGCTTAGATCCGCTAAGCGGTTTACCAGTACGCGTGTGCGATCGGATTCAGCTCTGCGTGGAAGCATCATGCAGCCCATTTATTTCTTCAAGCCCCGATGATGGGGGGCCGTGAGCAAAACTAGTAGGTCACCGGTTATGTCAAGGAAAAAGCTCGTTTTATACACAAAAATACAGTGTTGCTACATACATGTAGCCAATAGGTAGGTAATCCTTATATTTTGATATTTTTTTATAATTCTAAAAGTCTGATATGAATGGGGTTTATGGTAGGCGGTTGGCGTTCTGTTTCATGACCTATCCTGCCTTATATAAACCGCATAGTTTTAGACAAATTCAACTGTCGCAAAATGGGAGAGAGTGCGATACACGCACTCATCTCTTTAGCGGGTGCGTTAACGCTGGTTGTAGCTGGGGATACTAATCCGCGTAGTATATGCGTCCCCAGCACCAGCAATGGGACAATTTATGATTTTTCCATCGACAACATTTTCAACAATGGCACTATTCCACTGAGCCAGTTTCGCGGGAAAGTGACATTGATTGTCAATGTAGCCTCGTTCTGAGGAATGACACCTCAGTACCATGGATTGAATGCACTACAATCTCAACATGGTGCTGATGGGTTCCAGATTTTGGGGATTCCATGCAACCAGTTTCATCACGTAAGTGTTTGAATATTAAGATAACATGCCAATGCGAATTATTTTGCATCCTTCATAGCGTAGAAAGGTGTTTTTTTCTTATAAGAATTTTATTAGTTACATTACAAAAACACACCTATATAAATACATTGTAAATTTTACCGCCGAAAAAAATGAAAATTTTAAGGTGAAAAATTGTAATATATTTCTTATTTCTTTTCAAAATATAGATTGTGCCACACTCTATATTTTAGAGCAGTACGAAGCAAAGAATAAGGTTTACATCCTAAAACCCCCAGTTTACAGCATACAAATGGGGTCAAAATTATATAGGCGTGTTTTCGTGATTGACAGGGGAACATTGGATCACAGTCCCAGCCAGGGAGCGATTTATTGCCCCAGCCGTCAGGCAGGGTAAATACCGCTCTCAGGCGGGATTGTGGTCAAGAATTAAAATAACGAATGTATTATACTGCAAAGCCTTTTTGAGACATTTTATACACTGTTAACTTTATTTTATGTCGGTTGGTGCCTGATGCTCTGTCTGTGGTCCGGGGGCCACTTGTTGGGTTTCTTTTGCTACATCATTTACTTTACCTTTTTAAGTACCCGATGCTTTGGCTCTGGTCGAGCCCACCGAAGCCCAACTGTTGGCTTTCTTTTGCCCTAGCATTTCAGTTATTTCATGCTGTTGAGTCCTCTTGTTGGTTCATCTCTGTATTCGATTGATGGAGATGTGGCACTGCTGAGTTAGAAATCCTTCATGCGGATTGAAAAAAAAATGTATTTGACTAAACCACGACAGAACCAAGGGCGAGGATTGTGATTGTGGCCGGGTAAAATCGATATAGGGGATATTTGATTTTTTCAGTGTAAGATCGAATTTTATTTCATCGAATGAACACCAAAACTGTTATTTTCACGAGTGGCGTAGCCACGAGTGAAAATAGCAGTTTTGGTGTTCATGAGTAAAATAAAATTTGATCTTGCACTGAAAAAATCAAATTTTCTGTTTCTTACATGCTTCAAAAGGCAATATTTAGCGTCTTTAATGGTGTCGCTCACATTCGGAGAAAATTATCTTTGTTCCTGTTCGTTTCGCGTCAATTTAGTGGTGTCCATCGTGTTTAGTGGGTATACTATTGGGTTTAAACTGAAAGTTTGCACCTGAGAAATGGCCTGGGATGGTATTATTATGAATGAATAATGAAATAATTGAGAGAGTAGTTTTCCAAAGAAGTTGCTGGCAAGTCTAACGTCGCGCGACAAAAGACGTGACGTCAGCGTCATAAATGACGTCAGTAACGTCCCCGTCACACATGAACGGGCTATGCGTCAATTAGAACACATTTTAGTATTGTTCAGTTATCTGACAAAGATAAAATTGAAATTAGAGTTAGATTTGAAGAAAAAAGTAGTCCCAAACAGTGAAAAATAAAAAATCGTATTTTCACTGTTTGAAACAGTGAAAATATCGAATTATATTTCACTGATAAATCTCTATCATTCATTGAAAAGCATGTAAGAAATCGATTTTACCCGGCCACAATCACAATCCTCCCCCTTGGTTCTGTCGTGGTTTTGACAAATACATTTTTTTTTCAATCCGCATTGATGAGTTAGAAATCCTCCATGCGGATTGAAAAAAAAATATATATTTGTCTAAACCACGATAGAACCAAGGGCAATGATTGTGGCCAAGTAAAATCGATATACAGCCCCCACCCCCGAGATGTGGCACTGATGAGCTAGAAATCCTCCACGCGGATTGAAAAAAAAAATATATATTTGTCTAAACCACGATAGAACCAAGGGCAATGATTGTGGCCAAGTAAAATCGATATACAGCCCCCACCCCCGAGATGTGGCACTGATGAGCTAGAAATCCTCCATGCGGATTGAAAAAAAAATATATATTTGTCTAAACCACGATAGAACCAAGGGCAATGATTGTGGCCAAGTAAAATCGATATACAGCCCCCACCCCCGAGATGTGGCACTGATGAGCTAGAAATCCTCCATGCGGATTGAAAAAAAAATATATATTTGTCTAAACCACGATAGAACCAAGGGCAATGATTGTGGCCAAGTAAAATCGATATACAGCCCCCACCCCCGAGATGTGGCACTGATGAGCTAGAAATCCTCCATGCGGATTGAAAAAAAAATATATATTTGTCTAAACCACGATAGAACCAAGGGCAATGATTGTGGCCAAGTAAAATCGATATACAGCCCCCACCCCCGAGATGTGGCACTGATGAGCTAGAAATCCTCCATGCGGATTGAAAAAAAAATATATATTTGTCTAAACCACGATAGAACCAAGGGCAATGATTGTGGCCAAGTAAAATCGATATACAGCCCCCACCCCCGAGATGTGGCACTGATGAGCTAGAAATCCTCCATGCGGATTGAAAAAAAAATATATATTTGTCTAAACCACGATAGAACCAAGGGCAATGATTGTGGCCAAGTAAAATCGATATACAGCCCCCACCCCCGAGATGTGGCACTGATGAGCTAGAAATCCTCCATGCGGATTGAAAAAAAATATATATTTGTCTAAACCACGATAGAACCAAGGGCAATGATTGTGGCCAAGTAAAATCGATATACAGCCCCCACCCCCGAGATGTGGCGCTGATGAGTTGGAAATCCTCCATGCGGATTGAAAAAATGTATGTCCTAACCATTACGAAAACACGCCTATATAATTTTGACCCCCTTGAACCCAACTTTTATATAGTAAAACTGGAGTTTCCGGGGGTATACCTTATTTTTCTTATTTCTGCTCTAAAATATAGATTGTGGGTACTCATTAGAACCGCCTCGAACAGAAATAAGAAAATATTACAATTTTTCATGATAAAACTTTCACTTTTACGGCGATATAGGTGGCAATGCATTTGAATAGGCGTGTTTGCGTAAAGTTACCTCCCTTCCATTATCTACCTTGGTAGATCATATGCATAGCTTCTAGGTTTATAACCACTCTCTGACAACTGCGTCAGGGAGTCGACTCTTTGACTCAGCGGTTAGAGCACTGGACTCTCACCCGAGCGACCCGGGTTCTAATCCCACTAAGGCGGTTTTTTTTCAGGCTATGCTTCTTTCCTTTGTTACGGCTTTCATGTCCTAAGATGGGGGCTCGTCCGAGATTGGACTTTACATGCCAGAATTGGCTTCGTGTGGAAGTTGGCTCCATGTCATCATAAATGATGACTTCCTTGAAGAGGGGGGTGTTACCTCCCTTCCATTATCTGCCTTGGTAGATCATATGCATAGCTTCTAGGTTTATCACCACTCTCTGACAACTGCGTCAGGGAGTCGACTCTTTGGCTCTCTCACCCGAGCGACCCGGGTTCGAATCCCACCATAGGCGGAGATTTTTTCAGGCTATGCTTCTTTCCTTTGTTACGGCTGTCATGTCGTAAGAGTAATGCCACCACAGGACCGGGCGAGGATTGTGGCCACGTAATATCGATTGAAGCCCCCCGCCCCACACACAAACACCTCAGTGAAAGCCATTTTACTTGCCGTTCCAATGCGGTTCTTCTGTTGTGGTTTATTGTTGTTATAGTACATACGCATAGTTTACCAACATATAATTTGCCCTGTGTATGACAAGTTTTCTAAAGCCGCAAATGGCCACAGGTTTGCGTGTTACTCTCAAGAAAGACTTGACAAAATTCACCCGAGGTTAAATCCGAGGAGCGAAACAGATTTATTGAAAGTTCAATGTCTTACCAACTCAACAGTTTGTATTATCAATGCTTTTTCCATTTGAAATATGGTTTAAATATTATGGCCTAAAGGGTGATTAAACACTTGATGCCCGAGATCAATAACTATGCTGATTAAATTAATTGACTAACACCATCAGCATAAATGCATTATTTCATGGATCGAAAATGATATTTGGACATCACGAAAACACGCATATATAATTTTGACGCCCCCCACTCCCCTCAAGCTCAACTTTTATATAGTAAAATTGGGCTCATCGTAGTCTAACTGTTGGCTTTCTTTTGCTCCAGCATTTCAGTGGTTTCTTCCTGTCAAGTCCTTACGGTTGTTTCATCTCGGTGGTTGTTTGATTTTTGTGTTCACGGAGATGTTGCACTGATGAGTTAGGGTGCCTTCATGCGGACTGAACAAAATCGCGACGGAAGTAAGGGCGAGGATTGTGGCCACGTAAAATCGATTCAAGCCCCCGCCCCACCCCCATCCCCGTGGAATTCTTTTCCGCTGGCCGTTCCAAGGCGGTTCTTCTGTCGCGGTTCATTTTTGTTATGGTTTGTCTTTGGGAGTTTGTGTCGCTGATATTATTTTATTTTGGATAGCCGAATGGCCATTTTGTGGGAAAGTAACTGTCCTTTGGGCTTTTCGCTTCCCTTTGGTGTCTCTGATGGGAGCTGTGGGTTAATTGATTCAATTCCTGATCATTGCCTCCACGTCCATTTTACAGCAGTGAACATTATACCGTGGCGGTTCTCACGAGTGCCTATTATCTATGTTTTGAGCAGAAATATGAAAAAAAAAAAAAAAAAAAAAAAAAAAAAAAATATCGGAATTTTATCTGAAAATATTCATTTTTTTGGTGAAAAAATGTTTAATATATTTGATCAGGCGTGTTTTCGTAATGGCTAGTTTTCCTATTTATGATTGTGTTTGTTTGATTTGAGGTTTAACGTCCCAGTCAACACTATATAGGTCATTTTGGAGACGTTGCTTCCTATTTATGATCCAATCATATACGAGATATTATGGTGCTCGTAAGAACCACTCACGGGGGCCCGTGCTATATAGTTATAACTGACTTCCCAATGGGACAGTTGTAACGAGGTTCCAAAATACATGTACATGTACTTGTATATGTATTGAAGCCGAAATAAGGATTTTTTTTCTTCGGGCGTTTGGGTGATGTAACTTGCGTCACTTGGGCGTCTAACTGATACTAGCTTATAGTTGGGCAAGACCTTCCGTCCTTAAAGCAGATACGGGTAGAGGGGGAATCTTGTTACTTCTTCTGTTGCTACACATTCATTCATTTTCCAGTTTCTCCCATGTCCCTCACTTTTATCTTCACTACTATCCTTTTCTATCTCTGTCTTTTCTTTCTCTAGGGGACGACAAGGGTTGGCGGGTCGCTAAACCACAACATTCCGAAAACATGCATATACAAATACATTGTAACCTTTATCGCCAAAAAAAATCAAAATTTTGAGATGAAAAGTTGTGATATTTTTCTTATTTCTGCTCAAAATATAGATTTTGGGTACTCCTCATCGAGGCGGTTCAAACGAGTACCAATAATCTGTATTTTAGAGCAGAATTAAGAAAAATAGGTTTTACTATATAAAAGTGGGGTTATGGGGGTCAAAATTATATAGGCGTTTTGTCGTGATGCCAATAAATCGAAATCCCCCAAAAAATTCTAATCTTATCCTTTCAACAGCAAGAACCAGGGTCAACCGGGGAACAGATTATGAACTGTTTGAAGTACGTTAAACCCGGCAATGGATTTATCCCGAACTTTCCACTTACAGCCAAATCAGATGTGAACGGAGCCAGCGAAATTCCACTCTACACTTATATGAAGGTATGTTATATTTTTTAACCCATTTTGTACATCTACCAGAAACACCGAAGCGGGTAATTGGCAAACAGTGCAGGCCCAGATCAGGCCTACACTGTTTGCGAAAAGTAATAAGCCATTTTCAAAATAAAGTTTGAAGAAAAACCACAACCTAATCATGTTAACAAGTCCATGAAATAAACATCCCTCTAAACCCCACTTTATATGGAGAAAAATGGGTTTACGGGGGTATACACTATTTTCTGTATTTCTTCTTAAATAGAATACCGCCCCAGTGAGGCGGTTCTAACGAGCACCAACAACCTATGTTTGGAGTAAATGTAAGATACATATCGCAAATTTTCATCAGAAAATTTTCCGTTTTTGCCTGAGATGCAAAAATTGCAATACATGTATGTCGTACGGGTATTTTATCGTAATGTGACCCCCACCACCCAAATTTTAGAATGGACTCCTGCTATATATAAGGTGGAAGATTCCATCTGGTACAACAAGGGTTAATGGTATAATGCTACAAGAGACATACCCGTTGAAACCAGGAAGAGAAATTTCCTTTCCGATACTTATCAGAAGAAGACATAATTGAAATGAAAACCAGAAAAGTAGAAAGAAACGTTAAAATATGAAAAACAGTAAAAATATATGGGCCTCGCCAAGCGAAATTGTGTCTTCGAGCATTCCGTCATGACAAGTTTTAACTGCGCATGCCCAGCCATTCAGAGGGGCCAGGGATATGGCTTTCTGTCTGAAGGTTCCTCTTGATTCAATGCTTGTATGAGCGAGCAGCGAAGGTACTGGCGAGACTGTGCGGATGCGCAGGCTCGCCTGAACCTTCGCTGCTCGCATAGGCGATAAGTATCAAAATCGCTTCACGAGGCCCATATACATGTGTAGAGGATCTTACATGAGTGTTGATGTATTATTGAATTTATGAAACGAGTTGAGGAAAAGGGCTAAAATGCTTTATGCGTTTTCCTCAAAGAGTTAGATAAATTCAATTATACATGACCACGACTGCAAGAGTCTATCGTAACATTTAAAACGCATTTTATCCACGATACGATTGTTTTACAAAAATGTCAATAATCCGCCAGTACTCTCAGCGTTTTGATTCCCGTTGCTGTCTTGGCCCCACAGACGCGACATAGCACCCGGTTGGTCTTGTTATATTTCCTAGTGATAATGGTCCAGTCCTTGTATTTCCAGTCATTAAGAAAAATATTAAATCAAAGCACTGAGAGCACCGGTTGGTCGACTGTCTCAGAGTGAGTGTTTGAGTTTTACGTCCCACCAACAGCTAAGATCATACGGAGACAGAACCTCGGTTTTAAAGACTCATTCGAAAGTCTGGAGAAGCCCCGACTGTCTCAGAACTTGAAAAGTTCCGAAAGGTGAACACATCTTTTCCGTTACCCTTAAACTCCTATCTATCATCCTTATCCTGATCAGACGACGCGTTCTGTGGCGTCGGATCGGGATTTTCACTGTTTACTCAGCACATGGGCCGAGTCAATGTTTTATAGATAGCTTTTTTTACACAGTTCTCGGAAGCCACAACGATAAGAGTGGCGCGGATATGCATAACCGTTACCTGAATTTCGTAGAAAGCAGTGATGATCCCACGGGCATGAACAACGAAATAGCCCTATGTACAATGTACCTGGTATGTGTTCCACGTAAATTGCTTGAGCATACAATTTGCTCAACTTGAATATCATGGCCCACTTTGATGAACATACATTTTTGTCAGACAGGAAAAGACATGGTTGTGAAACTCAACTGGGCAAGGTTATTTATGATTGGGTAAAAACCTTGGGCAAACAAAAAACTAACCGCCACCATCTACACGCCTCACCGTGGTAACTCATCCGTGTGCGATAAACAGAGGTTACTAGGTTCGTTTCATTTGATATAAGGTTTTTCAGGTAAGGCTTCGAAAACTCTTGTAGAATCGCGACAAGCGTTCCCGAAGCCGAGCCTGATATACTTGATATCAAATGACACGAATCTGGTATTCTCTTTATCAGTTAATCCCCTTGTGCACTTACAGATTTGCCAATTTTCCAGTATTTCAGTCATGCTGACCTGATAACGCTCACTTGTCCGGAGATAGCATATCTTTATCAGGTCAAGGTGTTACTATGCAATTAATATAGGGATTACTGATAATACTCTATTTATGCCACATGCGCAGATACATGTAGTGTATGCTCGTTAGAATCGTCCCAAAGCGGCGGTTCGGTCGGGTACTCACAGTTTATAGTTTTAGAGCTGTATTAAGTAAACTGAAAACGTGAGCAGATTTATGAACATGTAACTTGTACCCTTGTAAATCCCACTTTTCCCTTTATCAATAGTTTAGCTTAAAATATTTCGTATTATCATACATTTAGTATAAAATACTTAGTTTTTGAATATGCGATACGAACGTGACACCAATGCACGTATCACGCTTGTACGTGCTGCCATATCGCATGGGCTTTATCATACCCCAAAAATCCATATCACAACCATTTATCGCACCCCTAAGCCTTTATCATACCTCTGACGTCACCCTATTCGGAACACGCGGCGTTCTTCTTTTTGCGGCATTTCGCATTTGTTGTTCAGGACGCCATTTGCAATTTGCAATATTTTCGTCTGTTTGGCAAAACAAAAAAAAACATGGCACGGCGCAGCGTATACGAGAGGAAAACTGGCGAACGAACGATGCAGGGGATTGCTGACAGACTTTAGGATCTGGATAATATTATCGAGCAAAGAAATCTCGAAGTGAAATGTACGATAAATAGATTATGATATGGCATTTTTCATATCATACCCCATATCAGCCCTCGACCCATATCAGCCCTCGGGCCTGCCATATGATAATCTCTATTTACAGTCCGTTTGCCCGCCAGCGGATAGAAAGATAACAACTCCAGTACTTTACAGTCCAGTCTACACCGAGGATGTCCGATGGAATTTCGAGAAGTTTCTGATTGGTCCAGACGGCCGACCTATTTATAGGTATTCGCCGATGGTGGACCCGAGGACAGACAGGCAGTTGCAATCGGATATCGCAGCCGAGGTTCAGAAACTAACAACGACACTTGTAGGCTAAGAATAGCCTGAACAACACATTTTTAACATTTTATTGTTTTAATATACATGTATACATAACATTATAGTAAGGCACCGTGATTACTGTAACTAGTTGGACACATAGCACCGCTCTGCATGCTGGGTATTTTAGCAGACGACATTTTGAAACACGTTTCTTGATTTTTACCTGAAAATGGGATTGAACAGTCCTTGCAAATTGTGTACTATGGAGACAATTTGCTTGACTTTACGCAAACACGCCTATACAAATACATTGTCACTTTTATCGCCGAAAAAAATGAAGATTTTTAAGATGAAAAAATGTGAATTTTTTCTTATTTCTGCTCAAAATATAGATTGTGGGCACTCGTTAAAACCGCCTCATCGAGGCGGTTCTAACGGGTACCCACAATCTATATTATTGAGCAGAAATAAGAAAAATAAGGTATACCCCCTGAAACCCCAGTTTTACTATATAAAAGTAGGGTTCAAGGGGGTCAAATTATATAGGTGTGTTTTCGTGATGAGATGTTAAGTCCTGTTTTTGGGGCAAAAAAGGTAAAGTATCAACAATTTGTCGTCTGCTGAATTAGCCCAGAGACTGGTGAGGGTTAAAAGGCATTCGGGATTCAAAGTTTACAAAGAGCTGAACCAGACCGCACCTGAGTACTGGTAAACCGATAAGGTTTAAGCCTACCCAGGCAGAGTGGTGCGAGTCCCTGCATATAAGCCCTATTGATTTGTTTGAGCGGTTGGGCTTGAGATGCCATTTCATCTCGATGTCAGGTAAAAATTCCACAAACTGGAAACAACTTCACCAAAATGACCCCAACAGTGTTGACGGGGATGTAAAGCCAATAGTACAGGATTTTGTGTCAAAAATGGAATAAAAATAAAACAAATAGGCATGAAACCCCTTAAATGACAAATGGACTTGTCCAACATACAGCATTGCGCGAGTCCACTAGTATACAATGGGTTAAAGACAGTCTGACGGGACGTTCATTGTATGAACTTTAGTCGGAGAAAGCAGTGCATATTGCTGCCTGTAAGCCGTTTCAGAAATGCCTATGTTTGTAACATATGCGACTTTGTGAACAATTTATCGGATAGCATCGTCAGATTACATGTAAGACGTTAGGTTAACGCGTTCATGTGACAGGATGCCGTCAGAATCCGAATCCGAATTGTTACTGGTGATACGTCAAAGAATATTCATACATTTGGTAATCACATTTTCAATATAGAGTGATTGATTGATTGATTTGAGCTTTAACGTCCCCGTCAACACTGTAAAGGTCATTTTGGAGACGTTGCTTCCAATTTTGTGGGATTTTTACCAGACATTGAGATGAAATGACATCTCAAGCCCTGTCGCCCAATGAAACCAATAGGGTTTATTAGCATGGACGGTCCGCCTCGCACCGCGGTTCCTGGATCCTCTAAGCGGTTTACCAGTACTAGTGTGCGGGCCGGATTCAGCTCTGCGTGGAAGCGTCATGCAGCCCATATATTTCTTCAAGCCCCTATGGGCGGGGGCCAATCAATATAGAGTGAACTTCGCTATTAAGACCACCTACAAGTATGACTAAGTCTCCTATAGAAAGTATATTTAAACGGTTTCGGTGATTATTTATGTGTGTTTTCTGCACTCAGTGTCTTCTAGAAAGAGACTACCTTTGGTACTATTCAAAAGTGGTCTTAAAGACCACTTTTGAACAGTCCCAAACGTGGGCTTAATACAGGAATTTTACTGCATTTACATAGCCGATTTTTCGTAATGCTTCAACTTGTGTGTCCAAATATTATTGTAATTCCGTTGCTCATGTATTTTTCTTTTTAAATACAAAAAAAGAAGAAAAGTTTAGAATAAAAAGAAACAGTCTGGCGAAATTATGAAAGTTGCGTCAGAATCAGTTTAACTGGTGACGCTGCTTGATAAGTTTTGAAGATCAGAAGACTTAAGTGCATTCATTTTCTGATTGGATGAACAATTCGCCACACTGTTTAAAAATAGTCTGTTAGCGTTTGTTTGTTTGTTTGTTTGTTTGTTTGTTTGTCAATATTACAATGTATACGTTTAGAGTAAGTTGTTCAAAACTAACGACGCCGTTAGTTAACGTATCGTTTAAACTTTGATAATTTAATATGATAAATATGCTTATATTTTTGCTGAAAAAATGTGAGCAGCTTTTGCAAATGCAAAAGCTGCTCACATTTTTTCAGCAAAAATAGCAGAATTTTAGATAGTGTACTTGGCAGAACACTTAACAATATGACCATTAACGAGCTCGTTAAGCTAACGAGGCTTTGAACAACTGGACCCTGGTCGATATGGCAATAATATGATGGCATATCATTTTTGTACTCCAAAAGGTGACCAAAGGAATATAACCGGATATAAGGACAAAAGCCGTAAGAGGTTGCCTTTGGAAACGTGCAATGCATTTATCAGTCACTCCATATATTCACTGCATTGTAATACCTTGACCTGATACAGATTTGCTATCTCAAGACAAGTGAGCTTTATCAGGTCAACGCGACATTTCATTTTTATGAATAAACCAGACTACTGGAAAAAAAAATGGCAAATTGTTATCAGTATTGATAAAATTGGAAAAAAAAATACATGTAAAAATAATATGAAAGGAAAATAAAACGGCCATATGATTCTAAATATAAGAACTAATTATTCCGCATCGGAAAGTTGGGACGCACTGAGGACAATGGATAACGGATCATAAATTGCCAATTTAAGATACCAGATTCGTGGTCATTTGATATCAAGTTTATCAGGCTCGACTTCGAGAACGCTTGAAGAATCGCGAGGCAAGCCTCGCAATTCTTCAAGCAGCTCGACTTCGAGAACGCTTGAAGAATCGCGAGGCAAGCCTCGCAATTCTTCAAGCATTCTCGAAGCCTTGCCAGAGAAACTTGATAACAAAAGACATGAACCTGGTATTCTGAACATGGATCGACAACCAAAGCACCGACAGCTCCGGTGGGTCTGTCGTCTCCGAGAGTAGGCTGGGAAGACGGTTCTGAACGGTGACTCTGTTTAGTTTAACCCTTCCTTTCCTGTTCTTTAAGCAAAATGTGTAGACCCTTGTGCGGCATCTGATCAGGGCCTGCACACTTCGCCATTTACCCAGCATATGCGCACCGAGACATTTGTCTTACAGATGAGCCCCGCCAAGCGAATTTGGGTCTTCGAGCATTCCGTCATGACAAATTTTAACTGCGCATGCCCAGCCATTCAGAGGGGCCAGGGATATGGCTTTCTGTCTGAAGGTTCCTCTTGATTCACTGCTTGTATGAGCGAGCAGCGAAGGTTCTGGCGAGACTGCGCGGATGCGCAGGCTCGCCTGAACCTTCGCTGCTCGCATAGGTGACAATTACCAAAATCGCTTGACGGGGCCCAGATTATAACTTTCTTTACACATCCCTTTGACGTCATAACGACAAGAATAGCGAGGTTATATATCCGTTATCTGGGTTTCGTAATAATCAGTGCCAGAAATGATGGCATCTGCATGGTTGAGCTTTTGTGGTTAGTATTTTTGGTCGATCGATACACAATTGACCCCAAACAGTCGAACAGTCCAATATTTTCATAAGAGAAAAATGGGCGCACTAATTCGAAAGAAAATATAAAACGGTACTATGATGAAGTACGGGGAGCCGTATCATTACAATAATACATCCGTGAGACATAGTGCATACTTCCATAACTTCAAAAGTGTTATTTTTCTGATGAAAATTTCTAAGAATGTTCTTATTTATGCTACAATCATAGATTGAGGGTGCTCGTTAGAGCCGGCTTATCGAGGCGGTTCTAACGAGTACCCGCATCCTATGTCTTGGAGCAGAAATAAGATAAAGAATGTATACCCCTGCAAACCTCAATTTTACTATATAAAAGTGGGGTTCGAGGCGGTCAAAATTATGTAGGCGTGTTTTCGTGATGGACACCACAGGGGAAGAAACACAAACATTAAATAACTAGACTCCGATGGAAACATCAATAGCGGAAAGCAAAAAGAAAAGTTACCTTCCCACAAAAGGGCCAATTGGTTATCCAAAGCATAAAGATATAAGCGATACACACACTCGAAAGACAATATAAACCGCAACAGAAGAACCGCCTTTGCACGGTCAGTGAAAAGAATTCCACTAGAAGACTTAAATAGATTTTACGCGGCCGCAATTCTCGCCCTTGATTCCGTCGCGATTTAGACAAATAATTTGTTCATTCCGCATGAAGGCTTCCTTACTGATCAGTGCAACATCTGCGAAAACACAACAATCAAACAACCACAGAGATTAAACAAAGGCGAGGACTCGACAGCAACAAACCACTGAAATGCTGGAGCAAATGAAACCAACATTTACATGTAGACTTCGATGTCCCCAACCAGAGACAGAGCATCCTTCACGCTGGAACCGTCATAGAATCTGAAGCCTGATCCACCAGCGTGCAATTTAAGAGGGAAGCAAAGCTATTAACCGTGACTGGGTTAACCACAATGCGTAAACCTCACTAAATACACAGAAAGCTGGGGCTTATAAGGGTAAAATTCCAAATTCTCTATCATTATGTTCATTTCGAGCGATTTGATTGGTTGAAATCAAAGTTTTTTACATCGATAATTTCCATGAGCAAGAATCTCAGATCTATTTCACATAGCGACAAGTAGTAATAAAATGTGACGTCAAGGAGCTTTTTAGAACATGCGCGTTACGTCATTTTATATGAAGCGACGTCAACAGCGTACGATTAAAAGATGGGGAACTACATGCGTATTGAAAACAAATAAACTGAATTTAAAGACACGACGTTTTTTTTTTTTTTTTTTTTTTCGCTTGGTTATACTTCAAAGATGACAACTTCTAATTGAATAATCATTCGGCCGTGCCGTTTGTAAGTTCGGAAGATTTCCTAAAATCTACATTTTAACATTTCGGGCTTAAGTTAGTGAGTGATTCGCCGGAGTTATCAAAAAAATGAAATTCAATTCTGTAAAACATTATTTTTCCTCTTTTTCTAAAAAGATTGTGGGTAATAAACGAGGCCCTTCAGTCTATGTCTGGACAAGACGTGAGAACCTTGAGCCACATCACGAAAGCACGCCTATCTAATTTTGTCCCCCTTGAACCCCACTTTAATATAGTAAAACTTTGGTATACAAGGGTAAACCTTATTTTTCTTATTTCTGCTCTAAAGAACATGTATAGATTGTGGGTACTCGTTAGAACCGACTCGATGAGGCGGTTCTAATGAGTACCAACAATCTATATTTTGAGCAGGATTAAGGAAAATATCACAATTTTTCACCTTAAAGTTTTCGTTTTTTAGGCGGTGAAGTTTATAATGTATTTGTATAGGCGTGTTTTCGTAATGAAATGCTACATCTAGTTGCAGAGGCATGAAAGACGCCATTTTAGCGCACTGATGTTTCATCGTAATCATTACGATAATACATTGTAATTTTACCGCCGAAAAAAAAAATGAAAATTTTCCGATAAAAACTGTGAAATTTTTTCTTATTGCACGACCCGCAGAAAAAGCAACCGACTGAAGTCGGTTTTTTCTAAGAGTGCCCTAAAATCACCGTGTCATTC
Organism: Lucinisca nassula; assembly: GCA_963580285.1. Taxonomy (NCBI): domain Eukaryota; kingdom Metazoa; phylum Mollusca; class Bivalvia; order Lucinida; family Lucinidae; genus Lucinisca; species Lucinisca nassula. The sequence goes on along the minus strand of OY757011.1, from coordinate 92,597,068 downwards.
TGTCACTCTGTCATTCTGTCATTCTGTCAGTCTGTCATTCTGTCTGTCCGTCCGTAACCCGTTTGTGAAAATTGGTGATAGTGACTTAACCGCTTGGAATATTTAAACAATTTTTGGCATACTGATAGATATCAATGAGATCTAACCAATGAACTTACGAAATATTACATTCCATTTAGTATAGCCTCGCCGAGGCGAAAAATGTGAAAATTTTCGAACATTTTTGAACTGCTTCTCCTCGGAAACCGTTGGGCCGATTGAAGTCAAATTTCATATGGAGCCTCTATGGGATGGGGGAAACCAAAATTTACTCATTGGGTCAAGGTCACATGACCAAAATGGCCGCCAAGCCATATATGGTTTGTCTGTCTGTCCGTCCGTAACCCGTAAGTGAAAATTGGTGATAGTGACTTAACTGCTTGGAATATTTAAACAATTTTTGGCATACTGATAGATATCAATGAGATCTAACCAATGAACTTGCGAAATATTACATTCCATTTAGTATAGCCTCGCCGAGGCGAAAAATGTGAAAATTTTCGAACTGCTTCTCCTCGGAAACCGTTGGGCCGATTGAAGTAAAATTTCATATGGAGCCTCTACGGGATAGGGAAACCAAAATTTGCTCATGGGGTCCAGGTCACATGACCAAAATGGCCGCCAATCCATATATGGTAAAAACCCTTCAAAAATAGTCTTCTCCAGAACCACTGGGCAGATTTCCACAAAACTTGATAAATAGCATCTGGGATGTAGGCCTATCATAAATTGCTAAAATGGTGACCCTGGGTTGACCATGACCTTCTTTGGGTCCGTCCGTAACCCGTTTGTGAAAATTGGTGATTGTGACTTAACCGCTTGGAATATTTAAACAATTTTTGGCATACTGATAGATATCAATAAGATCTAACCAATGAACTTACGAAATATTACATTCCATTTAGTATAGCCTCGCCGAGGCGAAAAATGTGAAAATTTTCGAACATTTTTTAACTGCTTCTCCTCGGAAACCGTTGGGCCGATTGAAGTCAAATTTCATATGGAGCCTGTATGGGATGGGGGAAACCAAAATTTGCTCATGGGGTCAAGGTCACATGACCAAAATGGCCGCCAAGCCATATATGGTTTGTCTGTCTGTCCGTCCGGAACCCGTTTGTGAAAATTGGTGATAGTGACTTAACCGCTTGGAATATTTAAACAATTTTTGGCATACTGATAGATATCAATGAGATCTAACCAATGAACTTGCGAAATATTACATTCCATTTAGTATAGCTTCGCCGAGGCGAAAAATGTGAAAATTTTCGAACTGCTTCTCCTCGGAAACCGTTTGGCCGATTGAAATCAAATTTCATATGGAGCCTCTATGGGATGGGGGAAACCAAAAATTGCTCATGGGGTCCAGGACGCATGACCAAAATGGCCGCCAAGCCATATATGGTCTGTCTATCTGTCCGTCCGTAACCCGTTTGTGAAAATTGGTGATAGTGACTTAACCGCTTGGAATATTTAAACAATTTTTGGCATACTGATAAATATCAATGAGATCTTATCAATGAACTTGCGAAATATTACATTCCATTTAGTACAGCCTCGCAGAGGCGAAAAATGTGAAAATTTTCGAACTGCTTCTCCTCGGAAATCGTTGGGCCGATTGAAGTCAAATTTCATATGGAGCCTCTACGGGATGGGGGAAACCACAATTTCCTCATGGGGTCCAGGTCACATGACCAAAATGGCCGCCAAGCAATATTTGGTAAAAACCCTTCAAAAATAGTCTTCTCCAGAACCACTGTGCAGATTTCCACGAAACTTGATAAATAGCATCTGGAAAGTAGGCCCATCATAAATTGCTAAAATGGTGACCCTGGGTTGACGTTGACCTTCTTTGTGCCTAGGTCAAACTTTGACACATATGCTTTTGTGTTGGATTTTATCCTGCAAACGATTCAGAATTCAGTACTTAAGTATAAGATATATTTTTGCTCCTTACGATAAGGCGCATTTATTGGGGGAACCGTTTTATGTCCAGGTCACATGACCAAAATGGCCGCCATACCCATATATGGTAACACTCATAAAGCTAAAAGCATCCGGCGGGTCGTGCACTTCAGCTGAAGCACTGGTTTCTGCTCCTTATTTGGATTGTGGGTACACGTCGAGGCGGTTCTAACGAGTACCCACAATCTATGTTTTTAAGCAGACATAAGAAAAATAATGTACACCCCTGTTAACCCCAGTTTTACTATATAAAAGTGGGGTTCAAGGGGGTCAAAATTGTATAGGCGTGTTTTCGTGATGTGATGCGATAAATTCCCTGTTCAACGACAAGAATTGTACACATCACCATAACAAGTCCGTGAAACGAAGACCCACCTAAACCCCACTTTATATAGAGAAAACTGGGGTTTACGGGGGTACACATTATTTTTCTTATTTTTGCTCCAAGACATAGGTTGTGGGTACTCGTTAGAACCGCCTCAATGAGGCGGTTCTAACGAGCACCCACAACCTATGTTTGCAGTATTTATAAGAAAAATATCAAGGATTTTCATCAGGAAACTGGCCATTTTGGAGATGTGAAAAATGCACTATGTCACACGGGTGTGTTATCGTAATGAAAATGCACTGAAAACAATTCCGCTGATCAATAGCAGACAAGTATCTCAATGTTTTAATTTACCATTTTACCAGATCTTATATCTTTTTAACAAGCTTTCTTAATCAAGTACTGCAATGTAATCAGCCATGTATTTACAGAGCCTATAATTCAATTTGCTTTGGTCTTCATTCTTTCTAACGACGAAGCAGATTTTTTTCCACGTACACGCCAATCTAGAAATAAATCATGGTTAACTGATTAAAGAAGTGCTTCCTAATCACATAATACACGCATATCTCACCAAGAACCTAATAAGGCGTAGGAAAATTTCCCATGATTCTCTCAGATTACTTCAAACGCACTACTTTTCCCTGCGGATTAATAACTTTACTGTACAGAGTCAATAACTACGGTGCTAATCTTTGAAGCAATTAGCACTGCTATGTTAAGGGAATCTGATTTAATCAAAATGAATTTCAAATTGTCTAGAAATACGGATAGCAATAAAGGAACCACTTATTTCTACATCTATCATTTAGCGCCAGCCTTCTTGTACGACAGTTCCCCCAGACAAATTATATACTGAAACTATATGAGGAAAGTTCTGAGGCAGTGCTTACATGTAACACTATTGACAAATTAGCAATTTTGTGAAGCTCTAAAAATATTTGATGAAACTTCGCAAGCAAACTTAATACTAATGAGAACTTAGCAATACTGTGAAACACTGAAGATATTTTAGGAAATAGAAGTGAAGGCAATGATCAGGAATCTGTTACGCAAACACGCCTATACAAATACATTGCGTCCTTTATCGCCGAAAAAAAATAAAAAAAATAAAGATGGAAAATTGTGATATATTTCTTATTAATGCTCAAAATATAGATTGTGGGCACTCGTTAGAACCGCCTCATCGAGGCGGTTCTAACGCGTACCCACAATCTATATTTTAGAGCAGAAATAAGAAAAATAACGTATACCCCCTGAAACCCCAGTTTTACTATATAAACGTGGAGTTCAAGGGGGTCAAAATTATAAAGGCGCGTTTTCGTGATGGATGCAATTAACCGACAGCTTCCATCAGAGACACCAAGGCCCATAGGAGCTTGAAGAAATATATGGGCTGCATGATGCTTCCACGCAGAGCTGAATCCGGCCCGCACGATAGTACTGGTAAACGGCTTAGAGGATCTATGCCTGTCCAGGAACCGCCGTGCGAGGCGGACCGTCCATGCTAATAAACCCTATTGGTTTCATTGGGCGACAGGGCTTGAGATGTCATTCATCTAAATGTCGGGTAAAAGTCCCACAACATTGGAAGCAACGTCCCCAAAATGACCTTTACAGTGTTGACGGGGACGTTAAACCTCAAATCAAACAAAAAGAGACACCAAGGGAAAGAAACACAAACATGAAACAACTAGAACCTAGTGGAAACATCACTAGCGGAAAGCTAAAATAACAGTTACTTTCCCATAAAATGGCCAATTGGCTATCCAAAGCAAAATAATATTATGATAATTTCGAAAGTTCGAAAACAAGACTAAAGACTTATGACAACTTAACAACTTTCTTAAAAACTGAGAATATTTGAAGCCGAAATATAAAAAGATCAGAATTTTTAATCTGAAAATTTTCATTCTGTTTGGTGGTTAAATTTTCAATTTATTTGAATATGCGTGGTTTCGTGTGCAAACGTCAAACATCATGAAATGTTCACCACGAAAAAATATCATTACGCTTTATCTCACATTTCACAAGCCAATATGATTTAAAGGTTTCGAGTTTTAGCTCGGGTCTCTATTATGTTCAGCCGGCATCACTATTTTAGCAATTTTGGTAGAGCATTCCACTGTGATTATTTTGAAATCAGAACACTGGCTTAAGAGGAGATGGCCTTCATTTTTCTTCTTTAATTTTAAGCTTTGCAGCCATTTTATTCAGCCAAATGCATTACGCAAACACGCCTATACAAATACATTGCCACCTTTATCGCCGAAAAATGAAAATTTTATGATGAAAAATGGTGATATTTTTCTTATTTCTGCGCCAAATATAGATTGTGGGCACTCGTTAGAACCGCCGATGAGGCGGTTCTAACGAGTGCCCACAATTTATATTTTAGAGCAGAAATAAGAATACCCTCGGAAACCCCAGTTTTACAATATAAAAGTGGGGTTGAAGGGGGTCAAAACTATATGGGCGTGTTTTCGTGATGGGAGTAATTTTGCAATTTTGGAAAAGGGGCTTAAGAGAAACATTTCTGTAAAATTATTTTGAAATCAGGTCATTGACCTCAGATGATATGTCATGTTAAGGTTTTTTTCTGTTTTCCGCTCTGGCAGCAATTTGGTTCAGCGGAGCAGAAATATTTTAGCAATCCTGGTAGAGGGCTTCCCAAGTAACTTTTCTGTGAAATTATTTTGAAATCTGGCCATTGGCCTTGGAGGAGTTATCGTTTATTTTTTTCTATTTTCAACACTGGAGGCCATTTTGTTTAGCAGTGCAGGATCATATTAGCAATTATAGAAGAGGGCCACCTAAGGAACATTTCTGTGAAGATATTTTGAAATCGGGCAGTTGGCCTCGAAGAAGATGTCGCTTGAAAGGATTTTTTTCTATTTTTAGCTCTGGCGACAATTGTTTTCAATCGAGCGGAACCATTTTAGCAATTTTAGTAGAGGGTCACCCAAGTAACTTTTCTGTGAAATTATTTTAAAACAATGTCATTGGCCTAGAAGAAGATGAAGATGTTGTTTAAATGTTTTATCTATTTTAAGCTCTGGTGTGGCCATTTTATTCAGCCGAGTGGAACCATTTTAGCAATTATGGTGGGACCCGTCAAGCGATTTTGGTACTTATCGCTTATGCGAGCAGCGAAGGTTCAGGCGAGCCTCCGCATCCGCGCAGTCTCGCCAGAACCTTCGCTGCTCGCTCATACAAGCAGTGAATCAAGAGGAACCTTCAGCCATATCCCTGGCCCCTCTGAATGGCTGGGCATGCGCAGTTAAAATTTGTCATGACGGAATGCTCGAAGACACAAATTCGCTTGGCGGGGCTCATGGTAGAGTATCAGCCAAGAAACATTGTAATTCGGCCATTTGCCTAGGAGGAGATGTCGTTTGAAGTTACTTTTTTCCATTTTAGCTCTGGCGGCCATTTTGTTGAACCGAGTGCCGGGATCCATCTTAGCAATTTTGGTAGAGGGTTGCCAAAGGAACATTTCTGTTAAATTTTAATTTGAAATCGGGTCTTTTGCCTAGGAGAAAATGCCATCTAAAGGTTTTATCTACTTTTAGCTCTGGTAGCGATTTTGTTTAGCCGAGCAGAAATATTTTAACAATTTCGGTATAGGATTACCCAAGGAACATTTCTATGAAACAATTTTGAAATGGGTCCATTTACCTTTAAGAAGATATCGTTTAAAGTTTGTTTTATATTATTAGCTCTGGTGGCCGTTTTGTACAGATCAGCGGTTCCATTTTAGTCATTTTTGGAAAGGGTTCCCCAAAATCATGTCTAATTATTTATACTGAACTTTAGCCATTAGCCAAGGAGGTGATGTTTTCAATTTTTAGCTCTGGTGGCCATTTTTAGTTTATACTAATTTATTTTAGTTCGATTGCGATGAAATCTTCAAACTTATTTAATAATAATAATAATAATAATAATAATAATAATAATAATAATAATAATAATCGACCTTATTTATAGAGGGTAACACATTTAGTACTAGTAGTAATCTTCCATGTGACCCTCCTTTCCTGGGTAGGAGCCAGTACTAAGCAATGTGGATAAAGTTTCTTGCTCGAGGATACAACACGTGGCGCTTGTGGGGATCGAACCGGCTACCTTCCGATCTCAAATCCGACCAGTTTTGAATCGCTCTCGAACACTCAAAACGGATATTATCCCGCGCGCGCGCGAGAGAGAGGCAGTGATTTTTACACCACTGCTACCCATTTACACCTTGGCTGAGGGAGCAGTGGCATAACGTGTCTGGCTCGAGGACACATCCCGCCTTCGCAGGCCGGATTCGAACCACAACCTCTCGATCTCGAACGCGCTAACCACTGAGCTATCGATGCTGCCGTTTTGGTTGCATTTTTTTTTTCAACCAAGAGGAACCAGTTTAGCAATTCTGCGAGAGGGTCAACCAAGGATCATTTATGCGAAATTATTTTGTAATTGGCTTAGTGGTTTAGGAGGAATTTTGACGGATGGACGAACGACGGACACATAGCGAAACGGTGCTAAAACAATGATGCGAGGTAAGGAACTATTTCCCGAATCATATGCTGAATGAACGACACTGGACGTGTTACCATTACCAATCCTTTCAGGCTCACAACTTTGACTCAGTGACGTCGATTTAATGTTGACAGGGTAGCATGGTACCGGCCCCGATAGCTCAGTGGTAGAGCGTCCGCTTCGGGAATGGGAGGTCGCGGGTTCGATCCCCGGCCGCGCCATACCAAAGGCGTGAAAAATGGTACTAGGAGCTCCCTTGGCTGACGCTCGCATTATCAGGGGTAGTCCTAGGAAGATAAATGAAGGCAGGTAAGTATTTGTTAGAGGATACTTTGTTTGTCGCAATAAAAGCTCTACAGAGCTTATGTTATTTGTTTCTAATATGCGACGTTAAATAAAGCTTCTATATCTTTTTTTTTATATCTTTTTTTTAGCATACAGCTATCAAATCAGAAAATGGCGACATGAGACAAAACCATATTTTTCTGCTATCAAAATGATCTGAATAAAATATAAAACAGAACTTCAATTGCTCGTTTACCGTCACGTTAACAAGTCCGTGTAATGTACACCCCTGTAAACAAAAACCCCACTTTATCTTGACAAACCTGGGGTTAAAAGGGGTATACACTGTTTTTTTTTATTTCTGCTCCAAAACATAAGTTATGGGTACTCATTAGAACCGCCTCATTGGCGGTTCTAACGAGCACACATAACCCACGTTTATGTAGAAATAAGAAAAATACCACGACTTTTGATCTGAAAGATGGGTTTAAGGGAGTGTTCATTTCACGGCCTTGTTCACCTGCACGCCGTGTGAACTTTATGTGAGATTCTAATTAGTACACACAACATACCATTTTAACAGGATATTTAAAATATATTCATAAATTATCACCTTTATATCTCTTGTCGTGGAAAAGGTTCACTCATTAAAACGGCCAAAATTTGCTTGGCCCAAATTTAAGTGCTTTACAGTATGAAAACCCATCAATGGCTCGAACCACCCCGTCTCGAACAAATATTCATGATCCCAAAGGCGTTCGAGGCGCTGAAGTTTACCTCAATACTATCACGAAAATACGCTTATATAATTTTGACCCCTTCGAACCCCACTTTTATATAGAAAACGGGCGTTTTACACGAGTATACATTATTATTCTTATTTCTGCTCCAAAATATGGATTATGGGTACTCGTTAGAACCGCCTCGATGAGGCGGTTCTAACGAGTACCCACAATCCATATTTTGAGCAGAAATAAGAACAATATCACAATTTTTCATTGTAGATTCTTCGTTTTTTGTCGGCGGTAAAGTTTACAATGTATTTGTATAGGCGCGTTTTCGTAATGATCTTAAACTTACCGATAGGTCCCACTCCGGGTAGTTCTCGAGATCGACCGATGCAACTCTTTTGACATATTCCCGCACGTGACCGTCCGTCATGTTGGTAAATTCAGATGTATCTTGGAGACACTTATACAGCAATCATATGTTGGGAGGCGCAGTCAGCGAACACTCTTATTTCGTTGTTTCATTTGTAAATTTTAAAATATGCTTATATTCACTGATGAAGTATAGTTCAGTTAAGTAGGGATGCTCAAATGTTTCCAAATGACGCCTCAAACTTGAAAGCATCCGTCCTAGAAAAGTCCGCCCAAAGTTTCTTCTGTTCTGTTGTGATCATACTGAAAAATAAATTGACATTATTTAAGCTGCGACATGTGAAAACGTGTCTTCGATCACGTATACTTAGCGCATCATGTTAACATTGATGGTCCGGAATGGGAGTGGCCAATTCATTCATTCAGCAGGATAAGGGTTAACAAGTCAGTATAATGAAAACGAATCAAAACATTATTTTCGTATTTTCGCTTAAAAGCACAAATTGTGAGTACTTGTTTGAACCGCCTCCATGAAGCGGTCTAACGAGCAACAACACTCTGTGATTTCAACAAAACTACGATAAAAGTCTGAAATTTTCTTGAAAAAAAACAACAACAACAACCAAAAAACAATCCATTTTTGTGCCTTGAATGAAACATTTGCCACAAACTGACAGACATCTCAAATCTCCCTACATACCCACTCGCACAGAGCATTTAGATAACTCACCCGTGTGACAGTGCATTCTCTCATATCTTTCAATTGTTACTATTCGATGTTTTTTTATTATTTATACTCCAAACGTAGGCTATGGGTGCTCGTTTGAACCGCCTCAATGACAACCCGCAACATATGCCCGAGAGCAGAAATAAGACAAATAATGTATATGTTCAGCGCAAAGTAAGAATCGGTACAATTCTAGAATTGTCTTGCGCAAAGTAGGAATTCCTACTTTGTTGCGCAATTCTAGAATTGTACCGGTACAATTCTAGAATTGCGCAAGGGATTCGAATGTTATATGAAACAGGTAAATGTCTCTGCGCAAAGTGGGAATCTTTTGGACAAAGTGAGAATCGAATTTTTCGTCCGTTTGGACAAAGTGGGAATATTTGGGAAAAAGTGAGAATCGAATTTTCATCTGTGGGAATAGCATTTATTATCTGTATAGTCTGGGTAACATTAGTTTGATGTTTTTTTGAGTTGAAAATTATTTGCGATTGTAGGAGCTGAATGTTTTGTATATTACAGTTACACAATGCATTTGCTAATTTTCTTTTTATTTTACAAATCGGTAAGTCAAAAAAGACATAATCAACACGTGTGATTAATTTCAAGTATGAAAAGAGGACCATCATCGTCTTAACGATTTCAATTGGTAATTATCTCTGCCTTATTAATGCAAACAAACTATTTGGAATTAGGGATTACCTGGGATAATTCAGGTGAATTTCCTTCGGATGTTCCGCTTTTCGCCTACCTCCGATCGGCTCGATATGAGTATAATAAACTTGAATGGGCCGTAAACGAACCCCCCCCCCCCAAAAAAAAAGAAGAAAAAACATATATTGTGGGTACTCCTTATAAACGCTTCAGTGAGGCGGTTTTAATGAGTATCCTCAATCTATGTTTTGGAGTAGAAATAAGAAAAAAAATGCGTACCCTCTAAACCCCTGTTTTACTTTTTTACCTCCAAAAAATGAAAACTTTCAGATAAAATGTTCTGATATTTTTCATATTTCTGCTCAAAACATTGTTGGTACTCCTTATAACCGCTTCAGTGAGGCGGTTTTAATGAGTACCCACAATCTTTGTTTTGGAGCAGAAATAAGAAAAAAAAATAACGCATACCCTGTAAACCTCAGTTTTACTGTTTTACCTCCAAAAAATGAAAACTTTCAGATAAACTCTCATCAAGAGGGCCGAAGAACGAAATTAACAGTTCGAATTATGATTGTCAAAAAGTGAATAATTATGTTCTTTTTACCTCCAAAAAATGAAAACTTTCAGATAAAATGTTCTGATATTTTTCATATTTCTGCTCAAAACATGCATTGTGGGTACTCCTTATAACCGCTTCAGTGAGGCGGTTTTAATGAGTAACCACAATCGATGTTTTGGAGCAGAAATAAGAAAAATAATGCATACCCCTGTAAACCCCAGTTTTACCTCCAAAAATGAAAACTTTCAGATAAAATGTTCTGATATTTTTTCATATTTCTGCTCAAAACATACATTGGGAAAGGAATTCAATAAGCACGATGCTTCCATTCCAATCCCATCTGTGTCATTGTTTGTAAATAGCATATGCATGTCAATTGATTGATCAGAGATAAATATGTTTAAACCAAACATACATTGTGGGTACTCCTTATAACCGCTTCCGTGAGGCGGTTTTAAAGAGTACCCACAATCTACGTTTTGGGGCAGAAATAAGACAAAATAATGCGTATCCCTGTAAAACCCCGTTTTACTATATAAAAGTGGGGTTTAAGGGTGGGAAAATTATAAAGGTGTACCCAGCCATCAAGAAATCATTACCAAAACTGGACTAATGAGCATCTGCCTATGATATCAGCGGCGTCACGCATAAAAGGTACTAAGCGTATACATGTATCCGTAAATTGATCGCATAAATGCACATGCGCAAAGTCTCACTGAGGCCAGATATTTGATTCTTTGTCTGGACCTTCCTCTAGTCCCATATATTCTTGATGCGTACAGCGAAGGCTCTAAGGACCTTTTATGCGTGATGCCGCTCATATTCTTTTAAGAAAATTAAAATGGAATGTCCATGAGATAGAAGCGAAGTTTGGACTACATTTTATAGAGTGATTTTTACCACCGGGGATCAGTTTCCATATCAATGTGATAAAATCCCGTACTATTATTTTACTATTCTCACTTTGTCTCGATTCCCACTTTGCGCAGAGGCAATTCCGATACTGTAATTGCACAAAGTAGGAATTCTCACTTTGTCCCGATTCCCACTTTGCGCAGAGACAATTCCGGAATTGCATTGCGCAAGGTAGGAATTCTCACTTTGCGCAACAAAGTGAGAATTCTTACTTTGCGTAGGACAATTCTAGAATTGTACCGATTCTTACTTTGCGCAGAACATATACACCCTGTTAACTCCAGTTTTCCGATATAAAATCAGGTTCAGAGGGGTGGTTCATCACATTGCCTCGTTATTATGAGGGGAAGCATTCAAAATATTCAGTTAATAGTCTCGGCTTTGATCATTCTGCGCAGATGCACAAGCCAATCTGAGACATATGCCATATGGCATATGCTCGTTACATGTAGTACATGCAGCGACCGATTAAATGGAATGCAGAAAAATTATTTGTAACATCTTCAATTGCGATGCTTGTTTTTGATTATTATTATTATTATTCTTATTATTATTATTATTTATTCTGTATAAGTCTACTGAAAACAATTTTCCATGAGGCCGGTTTTCCGAGCACCCAGAATCTATAATTTGAAAAAAATGTGCATACCCTACTCAAACCCACTTTTCCATATAGTTGAACTTCGATGGCTCGAAGTCCGATGTCTCGTTTACAGTGGATGAGTCGAACCAGTTCTTGGGTCCCTAAGGAATTTCAGGGATAACGTAAGGATAATTCCTTCTTTATTTTGCAAATGTGTGTTGTGTATACTCATTAGAATCGCCTCTATGAGGCGATTCTAATGAGTATTCACAACATAAATTTATAATACAGAATACCGAAAAGATATCACACATTTATTTCCATTATGCCTCCTGGTATAACACTAAAAGTAACCTTCCGTGACTCGAACTGCCGCTGTCTCGAACAAATTTTCCTGGTCCGAAAGGGGTTCGAGCCATAAAAATTCGACTGCATAGGGGTATACACAAATACTACTTAAATGTACATGAACTTTTAAGCGTAATAAAAAAAGCTACAGACAACAGTACAGAATAAAATGATTTCTTTTTCGAGCAGAATAATTGAGTCTATGCATGTAAAAATGTGCATCTTGAATTGGGCGACCGGCGAAGATTGAAACCAACATGCGCATCCATGCTGCCCCATCAGCATTTTCATATTCTGCTCTGTGGAGGTGCTGAAGTCCAAAAATGAATATTTCAGCTTGCAATGACTCTGATAAGACTGCGCGTATGCGCAGGCTGATCTGAGGCTTCGGTGGCTGCACATGCCTTGTTGCCACTTTTCCAGTGCGCATGCTCAACAAACATTTTAATGCGACAATAAATTTGTTTACCCAGGGTACCATAATTTTGCTACTTATTGTTTTGTTTTCGATCCACCTGTATAAATCAATACATGTGTTTGAATAGGAATAATTACAATTGCTCAGTCACTTTGATACCAACAGCAAGTCTACAGACTGTATACCCGGACGACCATGTCTTTACAATCACCCTCACATGGACAAATAATACGCCTGTATGGATACTCTCTTCCAAAGTCTTAAACACACTTCCTATGAGAAGGATCCGGAACTGATACAATGGAAGACCAATTCTTCCCACAATATTACAGGGGAAAGAAGTCAAAACATGGAGTGACGACAGTAAACAAAACGGACCACAGGTAACCCGAGTCAACAGCTCTTTCCCAAACAGGTGGTGACTGAGAATATCCAAATAGAAGTGAAAGCAATGACCAGGACACGAAACAATGAACCCACACCTCCCACCAGAGACACCAAAGGAAAAGAAACACAAACATCATTACGCAAACACAACTATACAAATACATGGCCACCTTTATCGTCCAAAATATGAAAATTGTATGATGAAAAATTGTGATATTTTTCTTCTTTTCTGCTCTAAATATAGATTGTGGGCACTCGTTAGAACCGCCTCATCGAGGCGGTTCTAACGAGTACCCACAATCCATATTTTAGACCAGAAATAAGAAAATTAAGGTATACCCTCGGAAACCCCAGCTTTACTATATACAAGTGGGGTTCAAGGGGGTCAAAATTATATAGGCGTGTTTTCGTGATGGAAATAACTAGACTCTAGACTCCTTGTGGCACAACTCCTTGCATTTAATGAGTTGCAATAAAACATGATTAAACTAACTAGACTCTAATGGAAACATCAATAGCGGAGAGCCAAAAGGACAATTACTTACCCACAAAATGGACAAATGGCTATCCCCCAAAAAAAAGCGATAGACACATTCAAAGACAAACTATAACATAGATAAACTGCGACAGAAAAACCACCTTGGAACGTTCAGTGAAAAGAATTTCAGTTGTGGTGGTGGGAGTTGGGGTGCTTGGGGGCTTAAATCGATTTTACGCGGCCGCATTCCGGCCTCGCCCTTACTTTAGTCGCGATTTAGACAATTTAGACAAACAATCCGCCCGCGTGAAGGCTTCGGACTGTATACCCTGTTTACCATGACTTTACAATCACCCTCACGTGGACAAATAATCAGACTGTACGGATGTACGGATACCCTCCTCCTAAGTCTAAAGCGCACTTATTACTAGAGAGAAACGACCAGTAACTAATGCAATCAGATCCCAAATCACCAGGGAAAGAAGTCGAAACATGGACTGACAAAACGGATAACAGCATCAGGAAAACACGCCTATATAATTATAGCACCATAAGCATGGACTGACCGACTCGCAACGCTTTGCCTGGACAGACTTAGATCCTCTAAGCTTGAAGAAATATATGGGCTGCATGATGCTTCCACGCAGAGCTGAGTCCGGCCCGCACACTAGTACTGGTAAACCGCTTAGATCTAAGCCTGTCCAGGAACCGCGGTGCGAGGCGGACCGTCCATGCTAATAAACCCTATTGGTTTCATTGGGCGACAGGGCTTGAGATGTCATTTCATTCAATGTCGGGTAAAAGGCCCCAAAAATTGGAAGCAACGTCTCCAAAATGACCTTTACAGTGTTGACGGGGACGTTAAACCTCAAATCAAACAAACAAAGCAGCATGGGACACTGGAAAAGAAAGATACGAATGAAACGAGTCAACACATAACGTAAACACACCCATTCAAATATATTAAAATGTACCACCCAAAAATGAAAAATTTCAGAAGAAAAAAATTCTAATATTATTTTCATATTTCTACTAAAAACAGATTGTCCGCCTCGGCGAGGCGGTTCTAACGAGTACCCGCAATCTATATTGTGAGCAGTAATAAAAATATACCCCTGTAAACCCCAGTTTTACTACACAAAAGTGGGGTTTAAGGGGGTCAAAATTATATAGGCATGTTTTCGTGGAATTTACAGGGGTAGAGATTATTTTCTTATTTCTGCTCCAAGACATAGGTTGTTGGTACTCGTTAGAACCGCCTATCGAGCTCCCACAATCTATGTTTGGAATACAGATAGGACAAATATCACAAATTTTCATCAGAAAATTCACCATTTTGGAGATACATGTATGCAAGAACGGATATTTTATCGTAATGCAAACTCATTAAAGACAGAATTATCTTATATGGGGCGTGAATTCCTAACGTCTTGCTCCTATTCCTTACAAAAAGGCAAAATAATCATTATAATGGATAAAGTCTCAGTAAGAGACAACTAATTCACCCGTAACACAGCACAAGTTTCCGAAACTTGTAATAAATGTGTTTTCTAAACTCTCCCGAGGCGCGATTTCCAAATTTCGCAGTTCCTCGGTAATGTATTAACCAAATCAGTGAATCTTTTATTTGTTTTTCGCATTAACTGACAAGGAAATGATCTAGGGGTCAAACTCGGGGAAAACAGTATCAATATATGTCAGTTTCAATGCTCTTCCAAAACTAGAGTTTCAATTAAGTTGATTCTCATACGGGTCGATAAAACTAATTTCATGTTTTCTTGCCCAATTGAGTTTATTTGTTATAAGAATGATGGTTAAGATAAGGAGACGAACCATAGCATCAAACAATTTCTGTAACAAGTCCATGTCATGTATACCCTCGTAAATTATACTTTACAAAGGGAAATGTGGGGTGTACATTAAGATAATACAGCCATGCGACATAGTTCATTTTTTCACATTTCCAAAAGGCTACTTTTCTTATGACAATTCATGATAGCTTTCTTATTTATACACAATGCAAAGATTGTGGATGCTCGTTAGAACTGCCTCAGTGAGGCGGTTCTAACAAGTACCCACAACCTATGGCTAGGAGCAGAAATAAGAAAAATGTATACCCATGTAAACCCTACTTTTCTCTGTATAAAATGGGGTTTAGAGGGGTGTTCATTTCACGGATTTGTTATCATTATGACAAGGATGTACTATAAGAATCTGCAATGGGTTTCTGTTGTTCCAAACCGCGGGATGACCGTGCTGAGCGGAACCGAGGCATAGGTTATCCCTCGGGGTTGGAAACGCACATCTTCAACAAAACCCCATATTAGATTCTTTTTCTTGCATAACACCGCCGAAGTTTTCATTTTACTTTACTTGCTCACGAAACTTTATGTACTTTCCCTGGGTAAAAACACAGGGCAAGAACAGAATTTCTACCCCAAACTAAAACCACGGATTTCCTTATCTGGTGAGCAAGATATTACATGTATATTCCTTATTTTTGGTCAAAATCATAGTTAGATCCACCGCTTATACAATACCAATAACGATCTTTGTGTGAAACAGTACATTATTTTATATCTCCAAAACGAATGTTTTGCTAATGAAAATTTGTTATATTTTTCTTATTTATGTTCTAGGCATCAATGAAGAGGTTCTAACGCGTTCCACAACCCGTGTTTGCAGTATGAATAAGAATGTTATCACGGATTTTCATCAGATAGGTAGCCATTTTGGAGAAGTGAAAAAATGCATTATGTCGCACGGGGGTGTTATTGTAATGTTTTATTTTAATGTAAAACGCAGTTATTGACGTTTCAATGCATATTCCGCATTACGATAATACAGTCGTGCGACATAGTGCATTTTGTTCACATTTCCAAAACGGCTCCTTTTCTGCTGAAAATCCGTGATATTTTACATATTTATAGTGCTAACATTGGTTGGAGGGCGATTCTAACTAGTACCACAACCTATGTCACGGAGCAGAAATAATAAAAATAATGTATACCACCGTAAACCCCAGTTTTCTCTGTATAAAGTAGGGTTTAAGGGCTGTTTATTTCAGGGACTTGTTAACGTGAGTTCAACATATGAAGTGTGTGTGTCCAGCCTTTGTAATTGAGTACGTTCGTCTTAGCTCGTTCCAAGCTCGTAATCTTAGCTCGTACCAAACTCTTACGAGCTGGCTGTCACTGGTGAATAACTGTCACTGGAAGTTTCACCAGTAACAGATCTGATTCTTATTCGAGGTGTGGCCCAGATGTTCATTTGATTTCATTTTACTTCACCTGAGCCGAGGGCTCGTAGCTGAGCTCTTGGCTTACAGTATATGCTTGGCTTGCTGTGTGTACGCCCGGACTTTTACACTAAGCCAAAGCAAGAAACTAGCATATAACAATGCCTATGTGGGGTAAAATAGAAGTAGAAGCAATGCTCAGGAATCGATACAATTAACACACAGCTCCCTCCAGAGACACCAACGGGAAAGAAACACACACACGAAGCAACAGACCCCAACGGAAACACCAGCAGCGGAAAGCCAAAATGACAGATACTTTCCCACAAAATGGCCAAAAGGCTATCCAAAATAAAATAAGCGACACAAACACCCAAAAGACAAACCATAACAAATATAAATCGCGACAGAAGAGCCGCCTTGGAACGGTCAGCGGAAACGAATTCCACTTAAGACTCCTTAAGCTTTTTGGCAGATCTGCTCAATACCGGTAGGCAAAGGTCAAACACCAATATAAATGGGCCGATGCTACATGTACATTGTAAAACTGCCTGTATGTTTTAGGTATTCATCGTTAGACTAAGGCAAAATTCAGGTTTTTTAAACTATTATTTAACGATTAAATATACGCGGGTTGATTGATATGTTGTGAGCCTCGTATTGAAGGAGGTACGTATGGATGTTCTTTTTAAGTCCTACTATTCTCTAGCTATATAGGGCCGTGTACACAAGGTCTAGTCTCATTTGGTCAGTTTATATCGACGAGGCAGCACTCTAAAGTAAACAAGACAAGCAGTTTTTGCAAAATGGTCAAAATCGATGAACTTGTAGTGATTCAATATTTACATAAAAAAGGTTTAACACCTAAGGATATCCATAATTGTTTGGTAGCAACACTAGGGAAAGATGCATCTTCATATACTACAATGAAAAGATGGGTGGCAATATTAAAGCGCGGCAGACACAGCCTTGAGAATGACCCCCGTCCTGGAAGGCCTGTCAATGTCGCAACCCCAGAAATGGTCAATAAAGTCCATGATATTGTTATGAGTGACAGACGAGTCACAGAAAGACATACGGCCAGTAAATTTGGCATTTCGCAGGAAAGAGTACATTCCATTCTGACAGAGGATCTTCAAAAGAGAAAGATTTCGGCCCTGTTGGTACTAAGACTTCGGACAATGGGTAAGAAGCACACCAGGCGCACAGTATCGCGGTCTAATCTTAACCTTTAAGAGGAAGATCCTGCCAACCTTTTTCTCATTATGGATGAAACAATGGTCCAGTATTTTACCCCAGAGGTCAAACAACAATCGAAACAATGGAAGCACACTGGTTCATCCTCGCCAAAGACTGTTCCATCGGCTGGGAAGATTATGACCTCGGTTTTCTGGGATGCAGATGGTATCCTGCTAATAGATTATCTCCAAAAGGGGCACATAATCAATGGAGCATACTATGTTTCACTTCTGACTCAGTTACGGGAGAATATTAAACTTAAGCCACGCGGAAAGCTCACTAAAGGTGTGCTGTTCCCCATCAGGACAATGCTCCTAGTCACAAGTCTGCCATTGCTATGGCTGCCATTCACGACTGTGGTTTTATATTGATTGAGCATCTGCCTTATTCATCTGGTCTCGCTCCATCAGACTTTCATTTATTTTCAAAACTGAAATCGGCTATTTCAGGCACCCACCTTTAGTCCGATGATGGCGTCATATATGCAGTGGATGACTTTTTGAACAGCTAAGAAAAGGAGTTCTATAAAAGTTGCATTTAGGCCCTTAAACACCGCACGCAAAAGTGAATAGATACTGAAGGAGATTATGTTGAAAACTAATACAATGTGTCCGACAAAATTCAAATCCTTCAATATGATTTGTTTGTTTGTTTGATTGGAGTTTAACGTCCCCATCAACACTTTATAGGTCATTTTGGAGACGTTGCTTCCGACATTGAGATGACATGACATCTCAAGCCCTGTCGCCCAATTAAGCCAATAGGGTTTATAAGCATGGACGGTCCGAATCTCACCAATTTGCCTGGGCAAGCTAAGATCCTCTAAGCGGTTTACCAGTACTCTTGTGCAGTCGGTTTCAGCTCTGCAGAAGCATCATTCAGACCATCTATTTCTTCAAGCCCCGATTGGCGGTGGCCTTGTTTTCAACTGTGTAACGTTTTATAAATTCTTCATTCAACTTGTATTTTTGTCAAAATAATGTAAATTTTACCACTTAAAAAAGGAAAATTTTAGACGAAAAAATGTGATATTTCTTCTGCTCAAAATATAGATTGTGCGTACACGTTAGAACCGCCTCAGCGAGGCGGTTCTAACGAGTACACACAATCTATGTTTTGGAGCAGGAATAAGACAAATAAGATTTACCCCTGTATACCCCAGTTTTACAATATAAACGTGGGGTTCAAGGGTGTCATAATTATATAGGCGTGTGCGCGTGATGATATTGCCCGGTCCCTTAAGCACAAACCATTCATGACTGAACTATAGAAACCTCATTTTAGTTGCTGTAGCAAAATTACACATGATGTTTATTGGGACACCAAAATGACAAGCTAGTCTGATGGTTCATTAACTTTCGAATGCTAAAGGACACTCGAGGGACCGATAGCAAGCGCTAAATAGTCTGTTTAGTACGTGATTATTTGACAGAGATGAAGCACTTTAAGCCTCCCAGTGCCAACGATAACAACTAGAGAGCGACGAATTTGACACTTGCTTCGCTAAATAATGCCGGTGTCTTTCTGTCTCAACGGACATAATCCAGTGAATATGAAATGCTACAGAACTAGTTTAACCCTTTTCGTACCAAATGGAATCTTCCTCCTTATATATAGCAGGAGTCCATTTCAAAATTTAGAGTTGTCAAGTTGTGTTTTCATCAAAATTTATTTGTAAAATGACTGAACTTTTAGCAAACAGTGGAGGCCCTGATCAGACGCCGCGTTCTGCGGCGTCTGATCTGGGCCTGCACTGTTTGCCAACTACCCCTTTAAGGATTTAGGGTACTAAATGGGTTAACGCTTTGCACGCTGGTAATTTAACAGTACACGACATTGTGAAAAAAAAAATCTCACTTGTCCAAGAAAACAGGATTTGGCATTTCATCCAATTTGCATGACATGTCAGATCATGTTTTCTTGGAAAAATAAGAACAAATGTACCATTATCCCATATTGTACCGGAAACCCCTAAACGGGTAGTTGAACGCGGCGTCTGATGTTCGCAAAATTTTCAGCAAGTGTCCAAATAATTCTTTTTTTTTTTTTGAAGCAAAAACAAGCTGACACCCCTAAATTTTGAAATGAACTCCACCTAAATGTAAAGTGGAAGATTCAATTTGGTACAAAAAAGGTCAATTTGTCGTCTGCTGAATTAGCCCAGAGAATGGTACATGTAAAGGTAAAACCCTTAGCCTACATGTAGCTGTCATTCATAACAACCGGCGCCTGTTTTGTTGACTGGTGGTTATTTTTAAAGTCAGTGTTGCAAACAGGATGCATCCAGAGCACAGGAGCAGTCTGATCAGGGTCCACACGCTTTGCCATTATGCAAAATATGTTTGAAACTTGCAAGAAAACGCAGCAGCCGACATAAACATTTTAGAAAAATGTAACCATAGAAACGCAGATTCAGAAATAGGCACATTTGTTCAAAGAACCGTTTAGTGAACAATGTTTTATTGGTCCCATCAAAATAGGCCAAATACTTTTGGAAATATGGTCAAGGTTAATGTTTTTGGTTTAATTTCCGGAAATAGGTGGAAGTTCAAGGGTCAAGGTCACAGGCCAAAAGATTTGGTATCAGTGGAAAAGTCTTATCCCAAGAAATATCCATATGAAGGTTGAAGGCTTTGTTATAAACATTAATGAAAAGATAGGAAAATATGTTAAAAAAAGAAGAAAATTGGAGATAATTCAGCCAACATCAAAACTACAGTTATGGTCCTTTGTCAGAATGTAGCTCTTGTGATCATACGTATATTTTTGGAGTTTCGTGCAGTTAGGACAAATACTTTTGAAGTTATAGTCAAGTTTATGGGGTTTTTGTTTGGAAACAACGACGACGACGACAGCTTCGAGCCATTTTCGACACTCTGCGTTGTCGTTGCTGTCGTCGTCGTAGTTTCGAAAAAAAAAAACACACACACACATTAACTTGACTACAATTTCAAAAGTATTTGTCCTAAAAAGGATATTATCAGTACATACATTCTAAGACAAACAATAACAATGATAAACCACAACAGAAGCACCGACTTAGAACGACCAATAAAACATTTTACATGGGGTGGGGATTTAATCGATTTTACATGTCCATAATCCCCGCCTTTTGTTCTGTCATGGTTTAGAAAATTTGTTCAGTCCAAGTGAAGGTCAAGTCATCGGCGCAACATCTCCAACAACATAAAAAACAAATGAGCCCCGCCAAGCGAATTTGTGTCTTCGAGCATTCTGTCATGACAAATTTTAACTGCGCATGCCAAGCCATTCTGAGGGGCCAGGGATATGGCTTTCTGTCTGAAGGTTCCTCTTGATTCACTGCTTGTATGAGCGAGCAGCGAAGGTTCTGGCGAGACTGCGCGGATGCGCAGGCTCGCCTGAACCTTCGCTGCTCGCATAGGCGATAAGTACCAAAATCGCTTGACGGGGCCCAAATAAAGAAATAAAACAACGTTGAGGACTCGACAGCAGAAAACATAACGTTTGAATCTGCCATATCCGACCAGAGCTTTTCAACGACACGCATATTTTTATATTCTGCTTCCAAACACAGTTACATCTAGTAGGCTTACGTTAGAAACACCTTAATTAGGCGGTTCAAACAAACAACGACAATCTCTGTCACGAAAACACGCCTTTATAATTTTAGCATATGACGTCTTTTCTCAGAGTGTAATAACGCCATGTAATAAATTCCGTAATCCAGTAATGGATTGAATATGCAAATTAGTTTAATACGCCCGTAACGTTACACGTTCGACGTCCTTAACGACGTCGCGTTTGTTAATGGCATAATATTGACATTTTTGCAAACTGTATGATAAATAGAATCTTGAATTCGTGCTCATGTATTATGAAATTTATTAATTGATAATACATGAACATTCATGTACGATTCTCTAATTATCATATGACGTCGCGTCTGAGAATGTAATAAAGCCATGTATTAAGTTCGGTATTCCACTAGTGGATTAAATATGCAAATTAGTTAGATACGAGGTAACGTTACACGTACGACAACCTTAACCACGTTGCCTTTACCAATGGCAGAAACTTGACATTTTTTAAATACAAAGATCGCATTTTAAATGTGATGTGATAAATAGAATTTTGCATTCGAGCTCATTTATTGTTGAATTTATTAAAATCGTTGAGGAAAAGGGATAAAATGTTCGACAAAGCCTCGCATTTTATCCATTTTCTCAACTCGTTTATTAAATTCAATAATACATGAGCACTCATGTAAGATTCCCTATTTATCATATGACGTCGCGTCTGAGAGTGTAAAAACGCCATGTAATATTTTCGATAATCCACTAGTGGATTAAATATGCAAATTAGCTAGATACGTCCCGTAACGTTACATGTACGACGTCCTTAACGACGTCGTGTTTACTAATGGCGGTAAATTGACATTTTTGTAAACAATCGTGAATAAAATGCGTTTTAAATGTCATATGATAAATAGAATCTTGCATTCGTGCTCATGTATTATTGAATTTATTAAACTCGTTGAGGAAACGGGATAAAATGCTCGGCACAGCCTCGCATTTTATCCTTTTCCTCAACTCGTTTAATAAATTCAATAATACATGAACACTCATGTAAGATCCTCTATCACAATTTACCGTGTCATATAATGTGTTCTGAAAATGACATTTTTTCTGGAGAAAATTTGTGATATGTTTCTTATTTTTACTTCAAATATAGATTGTGTCTACTCGTTAGAGTCGCCATAATGAGGCGATTCTACATGTAACAGGTACCTACAAACTATTGTCTTGAGCAATAATAATAATATTCATGTATACCTTTGTAAACCCCATTATTCAATTACGAAAACACGCCTATACAAATACTTTGTAAATTTTAAGGAAAAAAAAAATGTAAATTTTATGATGAAAAATGTGACATTTTTCTTACTTCTGCTTAAAATATAGATTGTGTGTCCACGTTAGAACTGCCTCATAGAGGCAGTTCTAACGAGTACCCACACTATATTTTTGAGCAGAAATAAGAAAACTAAGGTAAACCCCAGGTTTACTGTATAAAAGTGGGATTCAGGGGTTCAGAATTATATAGGCATGTTTTCGTGATGCGTTATATAAAGAGATGTTATACTCGCACAATACACGGAGTTGACGCTCAGCAGAACTCTTTAGGAGAACACACACGTGCGCTAAGATTGTGTCTTTTATGGACTGAACAAATTATTAGTCTATATCGCGACGGAAATAAGGTCGAGGATTGTCACCACGTTAAATCGATTTAACCCCCCCCCCCCCAACTCCCAACCCAACCCCTCAGTTCTCAGTTTAACTCGTTTCACTGACCGTTCCAAGGCGGTCCTTCTGACACGGTTTATTTTGTTATGGTTTGTCTTTGAGAGTGTGTAGCGCTTATATTATTTTATGTTATTTATTTTGGATAGCCAAATGGCCATTTTGTGGGAAAGTAGCTGTCATTTTGGCTTTTATGCTTTCCGTTATTGATGTTTCCATTGGGGTCTAGTTGTTTGTGCTTCTTTCCCTTTGGTATCTCTGATGGGAGCTGTGGGTTAGTTGTATCGATTCCTGATCATTGCCTCCACTTTTATTTTTCATATCTCTTGAAGAAGCATTTTTCAGACAAACATGATATTTTCCTAACTTCCAGTCCAAACATAAATTGTTAGTGCTCGTTGATTGAGGAGGCACGAACAAGCACTTCGAGCAAAAATAAGGAAAATAATCATTACCCCTGTGAACCGCACCTTTTATGTCTAAGTTGGTGTTTACAACCGTGTCAATTATAAGCAGTTTCCACACTCCTGAGTTAGTCACAATCAGTATACTGCTTCTCGTATTACACCCACTGGTATTCGCGCAGTTTGTTTCTTCCACACTGCAACTCCGTTGATTAGGAGCATTCGTCAAAAGCTCCTTGTTAGACACCCTAGAGTGGTGGTCGATAAACGCGATCAGATTAATTATTGCTATTTCGGCATAGTATCATGAATGATGGCCCATTGAAACCAACTATAATGAGCTATGTAGAATCAATAGGGGAACGTTGTTCAATGGCGCCAGGAACGTGATACTGTTTATCAAATGCTGCCTTTGCCAAAATTTTATATTTGGTCTTGATTTGTAATCTGGAAAATGAGTAGACTTTGAGAAATCGGAATAGTGTCATTACGCCCACTCATCTTTTCCAAATATATGGGCACCGTACCGTTCAAAATATCGACCCTTTCGGAATCAGGAAATTTAAGGTTCATTTTCATTTAGGAAGGGAAATGGTTCCATGACGTATCAGACATGCCTTTATTTTCTTATTTTAAACTTAGCAGTAAAATCACTGCTTATCTGCATCAAATAAAAATGATAAATCACAGAAAAAAAAATATATTTTCACATTGTGAACTATTTTCACATTGGAAAAAAATATTTTCAGAGAAAATTAATATTTTCACATTGTGAACTATTTTCACCTCGGGAAAGATATTTTTACAGAAACAGCCCGGACTACTTTTACAGTAGATCGCCTAAGTCACGTATAAAATAAAAAAAAATGTTTTATTTAAAGGCATTTATTCTTGATTATTGAGGACTATCATTTCATTACATCGTATTATGTAGCCCTCAGAGCTGACTGAAGAGAAGACCTCTGTCTTCAACAGGTAAGGAGCCTCCTTGGGGAAAATCAATAAATTACTTACTGTTGACTGTTGTACATTATTGATTTTCCTCTTAAGTGCCTCGTTCGGGGGATTCAACAAGAGCTACTAATCACCCTATTAAGGGCCGCCTTTGATCTGCTATAGTCAGTATATCACAGGGGCAATAAAACAATTATGAACACACCGTGTGTTTTACTGTTACAGAATAAATGCCTTTAAACGGTCAGGAACTGACTCAATCCGAACCCAGATTCCCCAAACAAAAAGTCGAAACATACAGGCAGTAAACAAAATAGATAACTGGTAAACCGAGTCAGCAGCTCTTTCACAAACAGATAGTGACTCGGATAATCCAAACGTAACTAAAACAGAACAATATACATAATGGGGGAAAGACCAAAATAACAAACATTGCACTGGAAGGAAGCACAGCCGAAGCAGCGAGGAACGGTCAGTGAAAAACACTGGTGGCTTTAAGTTAATCACAACCCTCACACGCACATTCACGGTGGTCAAACGGGTAACAAAGAAATCATAATTAAAGCCAAGTTGGCCCAAGGATGAGGCCTCGACAGTAAAACGCGTTGAGACATCCGGTGCTGCACAGAATTAAATATCCAGTATTTATTCGTTTGTTACAAATTGAGTAATATCCTATAACCAGTGCTTCAGCTGAAGTGCACGACCCGCCGGATGCTTTTAGCTTTACGAGTGTTACCATATATGGGTATGGCGGCCATTTTGGTCATGTGAGCTTGACCTAAAACGGTTCACCCAATAAATGCGCCTTATCGTAAGGAGCAAAAATATATTTTATACTTTAGTACTGTATTCTTAATCGTTTGCAGGATAAAATGCATTCTCACTTTTCCAATACAAAAGCATATGTGTCAAAGTTTGACCTAGGCACATAGAAGGTCAAGGTCAACCCAGGGTCACCATTTTAGCAATTTATGATGGGCTTACGTCCCAGATGCTATTTATCAAGTTTCGTGGAAATCTGCCCAGTGGTTCTGGAGAAGACTATTTTTGAAGGGTTTTTTACCATATATGGCTTGGCGGCCATTTTGGTAATGTGACCTGGACCCCATGAGCAAATTTTGGTTTCCTCCATCCCATAGTGGCTCCATATGAAATTTGACTTTAATCGGCCCAACGGTTTCCGAGGAGAAGCAGTTCGAAAATTTTCACATTTTTCGCCTCGGCGAGGCTATGCTAAATGGAATGTAATATTTCGCAAGTTCATTGGTTAGATCTCATTGATATCTATCAGTATGCCAAAAATTGTTTAAATATTCAAAGCGGTTAAGTCACTATCACCAATTTTCACAAACGGTTTACGGACGGACAGACAGACTGACAGACTGACAGAATGACACGGTGATTTTAGGACACTCTTAGAAAATCAACCGACTTCAGTCGGTCGCTTATTCTGCGGGTCTTGCAATTAATTATTCGCTTGTTACAAATTGTGTCTCAGTTTAATATTTATTCTTACATCCTTGTAGACCTGCACAAATCACAAACATTTATGTAAACTAAATGATGCAGATGAGACACAGAATTGTGACTTGTAACACGTCCAAAACATTCGTTTCCAGGACCTTTTACATATAAGTCATTAGCTGTCATTAGACAGGTAGTCTTCGCTACACTATCAATAGCGGTTGAAATGGCCTAATCTGGACTGGTATTCCAATCTCTAATGGTTTGACTGAAGAAAGAACTTCTGTAAATCCCATTTTGTGCAGTAGAGATATGAAAATAAGTGAAGCCTACTTGTGCGGGGTGGGGTGGGTGGGTGTGGGTGGGGGCTGGGTAGGTTATCTGTTGAGATGCTAGAAACAACATTTAGACATTTATATACGAGACAGTATGAATATGCTAGTATGCTACATGCATTTAAGAAGGTTATCCTTTTGGTCCAAGGAATACACAACAGACCTGACAATAGTCGGGCGTGCAAGTTTTTTTCTAGGACAGACTTGCTAGTTTCATCCCCTTAGGCCTTATCGAGCCGTCTGTCTGTCCTGTTCTTGAGAGATGTCCTTCTTAAAGTGATTCTTAACATTTGTCCAAGTGTATAATGTTTTCATGTGCCTGTCTGTATTACAGCGTATATAAGGAATATGAAAGGAGCATGCTCCTCGATTATGATTGATGGAAAAGTTTAATGGCGGCATGTCAATTTGAAATGGATTTAATTGGACAATATCTGTATTTATCTTTTTAATTAAGGCAAGCTACATCCTTTGTTTGACATACGCATTTGTCAAACAAACAGTTATGGAATTATCACAGAAAGTAATTGCACAGCAGCAGGTAGATAACATTTTCCCCACACCAGACTGTCAGACATTGATTGCGTAACTGAACCGGGATACAGCAAAACCCAGACTATTTGTCCATTAACCGTGCGTCTACATAATTCTCTGATCAGCATGTGCATCTACTCAGTCAATCTATAGTTTTTCTAATGAAACTCGTGTAACATCAATAATATAAGATTCCTTCAAACAGTGAAACTTCATATCAGCCTGTATGCTGATCTCCGTCTTTGCAGCTCGTATATGTGCCGGGGCACAGCATTTCCTACAATTTACATGTGTGCCCAGCGAACAATCAGATCAGCCTGCGCATCCATATAGTCTGACCAGAGACCGTTCTTGCTGCATGAAGCAGCATTTGGCCCTTAGCTATCCTTAGAGTGCACAACGAAGTCTCTGTTCAGACTGCGCGGATGCGCAGGCTGATCTGAGTCTTCGTTGGGCGCACATGTTAATTGTAAGAAATGCTGTGCTCCGGTTTATATGTGATATTGTAGGTTTAATTGTGTCCCGCGTCATTACTCTGATTGGATCAGGACTTGCAAAGTTCAGAAGAAATCTATATCGATGTAGGCGAGTGTGGTGCAACCCACAGAAATCAACCATGAAATGACGACGACAAGCTAATGATAACAGCAGGTAATTGAAGCCCTCTATAATGATTTTGTGGGCCTTTTAGCCACTACCCGACACTGAGATGAAATGGCATCTCACGCCTTTCCGCCCAAACAAACCAAAAGGGTTTATATATTGGGACGGTCCGACTCGCATCACTTTGCCCGGGAAGTGATAGACCCCCTAACGGGTGTACCAGTACTCGTGTGCGGTCGGTTTCAGCTTTGCGAGGAAGCATCATGCAGCCCAATCTTTTTCTACAAGTACATGTACTGAAGAGCGGGAGGCCCTTTATGAGCAGTACCGGAGTGTACATACTGCTTACATGTACGCCCTCTGGTGTATGTTGGAGCCACTAAAGCAGGTTAACGCATCAGGTTACCAATTCCAAGTAACAAAGACTCGGTGCCCCTCAACCATAGGATCCTGGAGAAATAAATTGGGCTGCATGGTGTTACCGCGTAGCGCTGAAACCGACCGAACTTTTGAGTACTTGTAAACCGCTTGGAAGGTCTGTCAAGCAAAACTGATACGCGTCGGTCCGCCCCTTAAACCCCCGTACTTTCTTCTGGCGGTAGGGCTTTAGGTGTCATTTCAGCTCACTGCCGGTTGAAAGTCACATAATATCGGAGGCAAATTCTCCAAACTGCTTAAATGGTGTGGACGGAGACGACGTAAAACATAAACAAACAAATAATGAAGACCCCTCTAAATTCCACTTTGTATGCGTTTTTCCTTAGTTTGGTTAAGAACATAGATTCTGGGTACCTGACAGAATCGCCTCATCGAGGCTGCTCTAACAAGCATCAACAATTTATATCTGCAAGAAAAGTATAACATGTTTTATAACATGTTATATTGGGCGGTATCTTTTGAAAGAAATACGAACACTGATGTATATCTTTTGAAACACATGCAGTATGAAATACGTTCTATCGCATGTAATAAATGTTTATAAGATGTGAAATATAACGGTGTCATGATTGGGTACAACGTAAATGTTATACGACATACTGCATGCATGGTAGTTAACCCATGGTTTCTTGCTGTCGAGTCCTCACCGTTGTTTCAGCTCTGTGGTCGTTGGATTTTCGTGTTCTCGGAGATGTTGCACTGATAAGTTAGGAGGCCTTCATGCGGACTGAACAAATTATTTGTCAACATCGCGACGGAAGTAAGGGCGAAGATTGCAGCTGCATAAAATCGATTTAAGCCCCAGCCCCCACAACCCAGTGGAATTCGTTTAACTGATCGATCCAAGGCGGTTCTTCTGTCGTGGTTTATTTTTGTCATGGTTTGTCTTTGAGTGTGTGTAGCGGAATTGAGAGTCATCTTCATTTCATCATTGCATAGCATACCAAGTTTGAGGCTTCCAGCTTGTACTGCTCCTGAGAAATCTTTGACGAAAAATTTATCGTTGGCCTATATGCAGAGAATATAAAATGAAAGAACACATGAACAAATAAGTCAAAATGTCCATTGTCTCTTACACGATGTAAATCACCATTATTGTATAGGATACCATGTTTGAGGCCGCTCTATCTTTCCAAGTTCCTGAACAACCTCTGACGCAAAACTTAACACTTGCCTGTATTGAGAGAAAGAAGAACTAAATAATACATATGAACGAATAACCCGAGAAAGGTCATTGTCTGTTACCCGATATAAGTCATCATTATTGCATTGCAAAACACGTTTCAGGCTTCTAACTTTTATAGTTCCTGAAAAAACATTTGACGAAACAATATAATATTTGCCTATATAAAGAGAAAGATGAATGAAAGAGCAAATGACCAAAAATAGCCAGAAAGCCCATTGTTTCTTACACGATATATTCTCATCATCATTGCATAGCATTCCAAATGTGACGCTTGCAGCTTTAAAGTTCCTGAAAAATCTTTGTCGAAAAAGTTTACACTGGCGTTTATGGAGAGAATGAATAAAGAATAAACGAACAAATACGCCTTGTCTCTTACACCATTACGATAACCCACACGTGCGGCATAGTGCATTTTTTCACATCTCCAAAATAGCTATTCACATCTCCAAAATAGCTAATTTTCTGATGAAAATCCTGATATTTTTCTTATTTATACTGCAAAATGTCTTGAAGCAGAAATAATAAAAGTACTGTATAGACCCGCAAACCCCAGTTTTCCCTATATAAAGTGGGGTTTAGAAGGATGTTCATTTCACGGACTTGTTCAAGTCATCATAATTGCATTGCAAACCAAGTTTGAGACTTCTAGCACTATTGCTCCTGAGACATCTTTGGCGAAAAATAATGGTTTACGTTCAGACGGAAGGAAGGACGGACGAACGCACGGACATACTGGCGAACGGAGAGAATGAAGGTGGGGATATGATAAGGAATCGCCTTTTCTGGGCATGGCTAGTTAGTTTCGGTCAGTATGTCAATAATGACTCATCATTTACCCGCGTATTAATTTTCAAAACCTGAAATAAGGTCAACGAAGACTCAGAACAGACTACGCATCCATATAGTCTAATCAGAGACTTCTCTTCCTGCATGAAGGAGAATTGGGCCATTAGCTATCCTTAGAACGCACAACGAAGACTCTGATCAGACTGCGCGGATGCGCAGGCTGATCTGAGTCTTCGTCGGGCGCACATGTCTTATTGTAGGTTTTGACGTGCGCTGGCTCAAATCATAACCTTTTGCTGGAAGAAGAATGGTTATATCGCAACAACACACAATGTTATAAGACAAGTAATTGAATTTCTTCTAAGATCAAAACCGGAACAATAATTTCTGGATTCATTTTGATTTGGACAGCCTCTTGTCTGTATGAGTCCATTGTGTCTGAAGGATGACGCGATGCAATAAGAAATGAGTCGGGATACCGCGATGAACTTACGAAAGGTCGCATGCGCACCACACATTCTCAGACCTACATGTATCCAACGCATGCGCAGTTTGGTCTGTATTTTGCAGTTGGCAACGCTTACAAAGTCAAGTTCGGAAGTAACTATGATGGTCATTTGCTTTTTTAGGCATAAGGTATAATATTTGGTTTGCTTTGCCTCGGTCAAAATATAACTTCATATCCGGAAGAGCGACGAAAATTCCTTCAGACAAAGGGAATTGCTAAGCCTTTAATTTCGAGGCCTTAAAGTACGCCCTATATGAAATATATTATGTATGTAAGGAAACGAAAGTATCTCCCCCACGGGCTTCCGTCTCAGAAATGGTACCTCCGTATTCCATCACATTTTCAATTCTTTTTAAAGCCAACTTTATATAGAGAAAACTAGCGTTAATGTTCTCTAGGAGTGTAAAGAAGAATATTATCATAATTTTCCATTACGAAAACATGCCTATACAAATACATTGTAAATTTATCCACCGAAAAGCGAAAATTTTAAGATGAAACATTGTGATAATTTTCTTATTTCTGCGCGAAATATAGATTGTAGGTACATGTTAGAACCGCCTCAGCGAGGCGGTTCTATCGAGTACCCACAATCTATTTTTTAGAGCAGAAATAAGAAAAATAATGTTTACCCCTGTAAACCTCAGTTTTACTATATAAAAGTGGGGTTCAAGGAGGTCAAAATTATATAGGCGTGTTTTCGTGATGATATCCGGAAGAGCAACGAAAATACCTTCAGACAAAGGGAATTGCTAAGCCCTTATAGTACGCCTTATATGAAATATATTACGTATGTTAGGAAATACGAGTATAGATCTGCCCCACGGGCTTCCGACTCTGAAATGGTACCTCCATATTCCATCACATTTACAAGTCTTTTTAAAGCCAACTTTATATAGAGAAAACTAGCGTAAAATGGGTAAACATATTTTTTCTTATTTTTTTTTCCTCTAAGACATCGGTTGTTGGTACGCGTCAGAACCGCCTTTGTTTTGGGATTCTAACCTGTCTTGGAGTGCGAAGAAGAATATTATCATAATTTTCCATTACGAAAACACGCCTATACAAATACATTGTAAACTTTATAGCTGAAAAAAAATGAAAATTTTAAGATGAAAAATTGTGATATTTTTTGTTATTTCTGCTCATAATATAGATTGCGAGTACTCGTTAGAACCACCTCACCGAGGGGGTTCTAACGAGTTTGCGAGCACTCGTTAGAACCACCTCACCGAGGGGGTTCTAACGAGTACTCACAATCTATATTTTAGAGCAGAAATAAGAAAAATAAAGTTTACCCCTATAAATCCCACTTTTACTATATAAAACTATATAGGCATGTTTTCGTGATACATTAGAAAAAGTGACCATTTTGGAGATACGAAAGAATCCACTTTGTCAACCGCGTATCTGTTAATACAAAAGAAACTTGCAAGTGCGTATAAAATTCAGCTGTCTTCAGTAAGGTCCGATGTTGTTGACACGTTTCTATTAATACGATGGCTAAGAGTGTCATGCTTTAAAAGGGCAAGTAAGTCGACAATATATAGAAGCCTCCGTGGTGTAGTGGTTATGCTACTCGCTTCATAAACATGGGGTCGTGGGTTCGATTTCGGGATTATCCAGACTTTCGGATGAGTCGGGTCTGAGATCCCGTCTCCGCATGAACTTAGCTGTAAGTGGGACGTAAATTGCACACACACACGCACGCGCGCGCGCGCACACACACGTTGACAATATGTCGTTTGTTTTTGAGATGTCTTGTTTTTGAGATGTCCTGGCACTTGAACGAACTCATAACCTGTATCTTTTTTCACACTTCCGTGCAGAAATACTGTTAGCACAGAATGTGAAGATGTACTCGCATGCTAAATTGAAAAAAAAAATGGGTGAGCCCATTAAGTATTCTTGCCCTTAAACACTGGAAAATTCTTGATTTTTTTCACATATCCCTACGTATTACATTGTGGTAGGTGGACGTTTGTGTGGACCACTGCACTAATGTAGTCTCCTCATATTAATTCTATATGCGTGAATACGTATGCGTCACGGGTGTGAATGCGTAAGCACAACAGGTGTGACTGCGTATGCGTCACACGTGTATATGCGAACACGTCACAGGCGCGTATGCACAGGCTTCACAAGTGTAAATATAAATGCATTACAACACTAAAGCTTGTGGCGTATGATTAGTCCGTCAGGCTCAGCCTCGAACAGACGGACGAATTGGCACCTGGATAAACCTGGCGGACAGACAGACAAACGCTATAACGTCACCTAGAGTGTCCTTTACAAAAAGGGCACTCCCGTTGATCGTACAGGAAGATTCGACCACTAATGCCAGACTGTTTGTATGCAGATCAAAACAAAATATAAATTTCCTTATTTAATAAAATTTACAATTAAGTTCAGATATTCATGATGTGATTAGGCGATGAATCCTATAGTTCTATTGAGACAGAAAAAATAACAAGTATTCTTAAGATTGAAGTGAAAGTTGTCAGCTGAATGATTAACCTAAAGATTAACAAAAAGAAAAATGATCCCAAAAATGTCCAGTTTTAAAGCCTAAATAAAAATGGAAGGTAGGTACGAGTTTAAGAAAAAACTCGATGAGCCTCGCGAAAAAAATGGTACGAACATAAGAAATGCTCGATGAACGAGTACCGAGATATCCTACCTCAGATGAACCATAAAAGTTACGCTGAGCGATATTGGACCCTTTTGACGAACTTGGATCATGATTTTATATGACCCTAAAGTTTATTATGGAAAAGAAGCAGAATATACCAGATTCCGCTTTAAAAAGATGGTCATACTAGCTAGTAATGCAACCCAAAGTATGATAAATAATTAAATAAATATTTCTTTATTATTGGAGTGAATAGGCAGATTTTACACTCAAGGATTAAGGGACTCGATATAAAAATAGCTAAACCAGCATTATACTGAGGGTAGCCATTAAAACAAAAGAAAGGTAATCGAAGTTAATCAGTCGGTCAAGTTTGGTAATTTGGTTCAATACGAAATATTCGTTGCATTCCGTATACTTACGGAATTAAGCGACGATCAAGTTTAAGGAAGGGTACGCTGATTGGCTCGTCAGATTATTGACTGACCAATGAAAAGGCTTCTTGTATAAAACTTCGGTCAATTTAGCAACATGTCTGCTTCCTTACGAAGACAAAATGTCAAACTTATAATTCTTCCAGAATGCTTGACTTTTAAGGTCAAAATGACTTATTAAGTAAGTGTTAGCATTTATATTGACACCCGAATTCGTGACTGTTATACAACTACAACGGGCTGAAAACTGATGTCAAATTATGAAGATAACTGAAACATGAGTCATGTCATGACAGTTTGCCTTGCAATATCCTAAATTGTAACTGTTACGGTCAGACCAGACCTACTACAACATATATAAACTGGGTAGGATAAGGATTTCTATCCCAGAGTTAGGTCAAGTATCTGATTTCCAGACACTTCGTCCCCACTGCCACCTCAGCCCCTAGACTCCGATCTCCACTCCACTCCGATCTCCTATTGTAGTGGAAGCCCAGCGAGAAGCAAAGTGGGGTCGAAGTGTCTAGTTATAAAAGGCCGAGGTCCCGAGGTATCTAGGGGCCGAGGTGTCTAGGGGCCTCGGTAAAAATATAACTTCATATCCGGCGGACGAAAATTCCTTCAGACAAAGGGAATGGTTTTATTTTTATTTGGGGCCGATGTGGGAGTGGGGCCGAAGTGTCTAGGGGCCGAGGTGGTTTTGAGGCCGAGGTGTCCCGTTACATGTACCAAGTTTCCTTGTCTGGTGTACAAGAAATATTTTTTTTCACTATTCAGTAGGCGGCATTTGTGAGCGTGCGTATTAAATTTGTTCGTCTACCGTGACTGGCAAAATAGTGCCTGAATATTTTTTTTTTATAATTCAAGACTAATTTTCTTTCCTCCATCTAACATTTTAAGACCTCGTCAATTTTAAACGATATCATTTTTTATTTTAATTTTTTGTTATTATTATATTATTTTTTTTTTACATTTCTAAAACAGTAAGAATTGAAAACAAGAAAATGATGTAAATAACGTCTACATGTATAGTTACCATACATAAATTGTGAATGGTGTCAGCAGTTCAGGTACATTTTATATTTTCGTAATTTCAGTTTTGTGTACTGAATAAATTAATACTAAGTTGCACTGGCTGATGTAATTATGTAATATTAAACTGAAAATAGCAAGAATAATAAACACATTGTCATTTTTTTCAGCTCGTACCGAACAACTGCAGTCCATTCATATTGTAGTCTATATGTTCTTGTCCTTTGGGATCATTGATTCCATTGTGGAATTGTAAAACTATTTCAGGGTCACTGATGAGGCCTAATTGGCCGAAACTAGCTAGTCTGGCCCAGAAAACATGTACACTTCGTATTTTCCAGTTCTGAGGTGTATTCCTTGATTCCAAAGGATAACCCTTTTATAGAACGTATCTGACATCACTGCAGCTGGTGTCTGGGAATGTGTGGCGGCCGTAAAATATATTTTCTTGGCCTTTGGGATCATTGATTCCATTGTGGAGTTTTGAAAATAGTTGAGCCTCACTGATGAGGCCAAATTGGCCGAAATTAGCTAGTCTGGCCCAGAAAACATGTACACTTCATATTTTCCAGTTCTGTGGTGTATTCCTTGCTTCCAAAGGATAACCATTTTATAGAACCTTTTAGATGTGAAAGAATCAATTGGAAAAGGAAAAGTGTACACTCGAAATGCTATATTAAGCAATAGTGCAGATGTCTTACAGGCAACCAAATTTATAGCATCCAAATGATTTCATACTGTTTCTTTAAACAATTGTTCAAATGTATCTTTGTGTTTCGTCGAAGTTGCATTTGTTATAGCAATAATACGCAAGGAAATTCGGTATCGATTGAAACACCATCAAATCACGCCAGTTCTCGTTGTCAAATCCCGTGTTGCCGGAAATTGTTCTTAGTGTAAGCAATCAATCATAACTGTCTGTTTTCTAAGTAGTAAACTTGTTGTGAAGAGTCAATAGTTATACTTTATATGGGAAAACACTCACAGTAATTAAACACTGCATCCATAAACTTAGGACAGTCTGTGGAAATTTAAAACAAAATAACAGTAACTTAGATTAACGCAAGTTGGCTGTAATCACACACATCACGAAGGCACGCCTATATTATTCTGACCCCTGGAACCCCATATTTATATAGTAAAACTGGGGTTTACACGGGTATACATTTTCTTATTTCTGCTCACAAGCATAGATTTTGGGTACTCGTTAAAACCGTCTCGCCGAGGCGGTTCTAACGAGTACCAACACTCTATGTTTAGAGCAGAAATATGTAAAATATCGGATTTTTATCGGAAATTTTCAATTTTTTTTTTGGTGGTAAAATTTTCAATATATTTAAATAGGCGTGTTATCGTAATGCATTTTGGATTTTAAATTGCTTCTGCCCTGTCTTGTGAGCAGATAATATTTGTTTGTAAACTATCCAATTTCTGTGATTATTTTAAAACTGGCTACTATTATTTATTGCTTTTGCAAGGGTTTATAACACATGTAAGCATTTTACAATCAGATAATAATTCATAAAATGTCTTTGAATAAAGCAAGAAGGAAATTTCTATAATTCCGGTTATCGGAAAGCACGCACCAGAATAGGGCAATAAACTAGCGAGAGAGGAAAAGAAAATGTCATTTCCATAAAGTCAAATCTTCATTAATCATAAATGAAAAATGGAACTGTCTTGGGAAATTGTCGGGGTGCAAGGCAGATCAATGGTAACGAATTGCGATATTGGTTTCTTTTCATAAGTTACAACTTGCGTCTTGAAATGCGATATATATCAAAATATCAATTATGTTCTCTGAAAAGAAAGTTAGGGAGAACACATCAAATTCTTATCTGAGTTTGTAACATGTAGTGTCAATTAAAAGCTTCTTTAAAAACGTGACAAAATGAATGTACAGAAAAAAGAAAATACAAAAACAGAGTTTATGCTTCCATCCCACCTTTTTCTGTATTGCTTTTATTAGCCCACGCTTTTTTATGTTGACGTTTCTTTCCTTTGGTGTTTTGGATTGTAGGTGTAGAGTATTTTTTATCGATTCTTGATCATTACTTTCACATATCATCACGAAAACATGCCTATATAATTTTGACCCCCTTGAACCCCACTTTCATTTAGTAAAACTGGGGTTTACAGGGGTGAACCTTATTTTTTTATTTCTGCTCTAAAATATAGAGTGTGGGTACTTGTTAGAATCGCCTCATCAAGGCGGTTCTAACGAGTACCCAAAATCTATATTTTGAGCAGAAATAGGAAAAATGTCACAATTTTTCATCTAAAAATTTCGTCTTTTTTATGGTAACATTTGCAGGGAATTTGTATAGGCGTGAATTCGCACTGGGTATTTCTACCGAGTCTTGATCATTGCTTTCACATATGTTATTCAATCCTTGTTTTCAAGAGGTACATATAATTAGAACAAGAGCACCGCATGCGGGCGCCAACGCACGACTGCAAAAATTATAAGTCGAAAAAGGGGCATAACTGTGCCAAAATATTTTGAGGGTTACATAACCTATTGGTAGGAGGTCCCCTTTTCATAATGAACAACTAGTCCGAGTTTCAAGTAAATATGTTCAGTAATGACAGAGATATAACAAAATGTCCAAGTTTTTGCACGACGACGCAGACGACGCCAGAGCTATGACAATACCTCGTTGTTTTCTTCGAAAACAGCCGAGCTAAAAATGCAGAAAATTGTATTAAGCAACACTGTGAAAATTTTACTTAATTAATTTCAAATCAGGGCCACTTTTCATTACGAAAACACGCCTATGCAAATACATTGTAGATTTTACCAGTGAAAAATGAAAATTTTCAGATGAAAAATTATATTTTTTGTATTTCTGCTCAAAACATAGAAATAAGAAAAAATAATGTATACCCCTGTAAACCCCAGTTTTACTACACAAAAGTGGGGTTCAAGGTGGTCAAAATTATATACAGTAGAACTTCGATTGCTCGAACACCGATGGCTCGTTTACCATGGCTGAGTCGAACTCATTCTTGAGCCCCTAGGGAAATCCTCTACATAAGAAAAAAATGGGAGATAATTTAGGAGATTTTAGTCTTTTATCTTGCAAATGCATGCTGTGTGTACTCATTAGAATCGCCTCGATGAGGCGATTCTAATGAGTACACACAGCTTACATTTTCATTATAGAACACCGAAAAGATGTCCAAAAGTATCTCGTTATGCCTCCGGACAGTAACCTCAGTGGCTCGAACTACCCCTGTCTCGAACAGATTTTCGAGGGCCTAAAGGTGTTCGAGCCATTGAAGTTCGACTGTAGGCGTGTTTTCGTGATGGCTTTCACATATGTTATTCAACCCTTGTGTTCAAGAGGTACATGCAATTAGAAAAATGCAGTTTACTTAATTAATTTCAAATCAAATTGCTGGCTAGCTATCATGTTGTATTCTTCTCCCGTTTACCACTCTATTTGACTTTAGTTTTATTTATTTTTTTTTTTGGTTTTGGTTTTACGGCCCTTTCAAGATTATTTCACTCATATCGAGCCGATCGTTAATCAGAGGTGGGCGAAAACCGGAGTACCCGGAGAAAAACCACCTGACCTTCCGTTGCAGAACTTGGCGTCTCACATATGACCAGAGCGAGGGTCGAACCACAGCGGTGAGAGACATAATGATCAAGAGTCAGCGCTCTTAACCACTAGGCCAAGGAGGCCCGTCGACTTTAGTTTTATAAATTTTCATGAACGTTTGTACGTAAAATCGAGTGGGACAAAATCTCAAATACAGTTTAATCCAGTTACAATTGAAGTGCTTCACAATGCTCGATTGTTGAAGTTCTAACCTTCATGTTTCATTTGAGTTTTCTGAATTATATATTAAGTACAAACCTTGATTAAAATCTTATAAAATGCTAAGTTTGAAATTTACAGTGGTAAGTATCGCCTTTATGGCATCAAATTGACTAATTTATTTGAAGATGAACTTAGACGCTGTCAAAAAATTCTAGGAACTACATGAATAGAAGAAGAAACAGCAGAAATACGAAAAATCGAATAAAATTCTTACTGCAACGACACTGTCACTCATTACATCACGCGAACAAGTCCGTGAAATGAAGACCCCCCCTCTAAACCCCACTTTATTTAGAGAAAATTGGGGTTGTAGGAGGTAAACATTATTTTTCTTATTTCTGCTCCAAGTCATAAGTTGTGGGTACTCGTTAGAACCGCCTCAATGAGGCGGTTCTAACGAATACCCACAACCTATGTTTGAAGTACAAATAAGAAAAATATAACAAATTTTCATCGGAAAAGTAGCCATTTTGGAGATATGAAAGAATGCACTATGTCGCACGGGTGTGTTATCGTAAGGATTAGAAAAAGAAACAGCAGAAGTACGAAACATCGAATAAAATTCTTTATCATATGACGTCGTTGATAAGCAGTGGATAACGTCGTGTAATAAAAATCGTATGACCACACGTGTAATACTCGTAACACTTTGGCGTGATTAAGTAACGTCATGACGACGTCCCTGTCAACAATGCATTTTTGTGGAAAAAATGTCAAATTCAAAGGCGATAAAATCCAATTTAAAGTGGTCATATGATAAACAGAATCTTACACTCGTGTTCATATCATATGAAATTTATGAAACGAGCCAAAGGCTCGTTTCATAAATTTCATATGAAATGACAACTCGTGTAAGATCCTCTATTACTGCTGCGACACTGTAACTAATAAGCATTCTCGAAAGAAATATATACAAGGCTATGGTTTGCGTGAGTGTTGTCGGGGCCTTTTCTGGGTATAGTTTTCTTTTGTGAGTTTTCAAGATTTTGAACATGTCAAGTTCAAAGTAAATGGCATCCTGGGGCCAGTTGTTCAAAGCATCGTTAGCTTAACGAGCTCGTTAGTGGGCATATTGTTAACTGTTGCAGCAAGTTTAATACTCAAAATTTTGGAATTTTTGCTGAAAAGTGTGAGCAGCTTTTGCGTTCGCAAAAGCTGCTCACATTTTTCAGCAAAAATATTAGTATATTTGCCATAATAAATGATCAAAGTTTTAACGATACGTTAACTAACGACATCGGTAGTTTTGAACAACTGGCCCCTGGTCGCATGTATGTATTGCTATTATCGTTTTTATTGCGTTATTATTTTTATAACAGTTGAGCCATTTTGTGTGACAGTAACTGTCCTTTTTGCTTTCCGCTTTCATTATGGTGAACAGTTAAAAAAGAGAAACGATCAGGAACTTATACAGTCAGATCCCAAGTTCTTCCCACAATATCACTAGAGAAAGCAGTCGAAACATGGAGTGACGACAGTAAACAAAACGAACCACAGGTAAACCGAGTCAGCAGCTCTTTCACAAGTAGGTGGTGGCTCAGAATATTCAAGTGAAGGCAATGGTCAGTAATCGATACAATTAACCCACAGCTCCCACCAGAGACACCAAAGAGAAAGAACACAAACATGAAATAACTAGACCCTCATGGAAACATCAATATCGGAAAGCCAAAAAGGACAATGACTTTCCCACAAAATGGCCAAATGGTTATCCAAAACAAAAAGATATAAGCGATACACACTCTCAAAGACAAACCATAACAAACATAAACGGCGACAGAAGAACCGACTTGGAACGGTCAGTGAAAAGAATTTCTCGGGTGTGTGTGTGTGTGTGGGGGGGGGGGGGGGTGGGGCTGTTCTCCAACATATAAAATAAGTCGTAAATAAAATTAATTATAATCATTAATGATAAGCAAATAAATAAATAAATAAATAAATAAATAATAATTATAATAATACAGATAATAATTGCAATAATGTTGCTGATACTACTACTACTAATGATGGCAATAATGCATTTATTATTACCATCATTATATAACAAATGTAATTCATACCGGCTTAGCAAGTAGAAAACAGTGCATTGTAGAGAATAGAATACGTTCTGCACAAACACTGATCGAAGCCGGGACACCACAAGGGCCCGTTTTAGGACCAGTACATTTTCTCCTCTTTATTAACGATCTGGTTCTTTTTATAAATGAAACTTACCTAGGAATGTACGCCGACGATACCACTCTATACACAGCAAGTAAAGATAAGTACTCAGTTGAGCTCAAATTACAAAGTGGGGCCAATGCTTTAAAAATCTAGTATTTTGCTTACAAAATGTATATCAATATACAGAAGACAACGGTTATCGCAATAGGCACTAGGCAGAATTTGCAACCTGCCGAATCAATACAGATTTACCTTGAGAATGAAATCATTCAAGAAGTAGAACACCAGAAGCTTCTTGGAGTATTCTTTGACAAAACACTTGTTTGGGAAACCCCGGTTGACATCGTATGTCTAAATTTTAGAATCACCTTGTTGAAGCTTTTATCCAAATATGTAAATAAGGAAAGTTTAAAGCAATATTACAATTCATACATATTACCTATCTTTGATTATGTTTGAATATAGATTGTGGGTACGTGTTAGAAACGCCTCATCGAGGCAGTTCTAACGAGTACCCACAATTTATATTTTAGAGCAGAAATAAGAAAAATAATGTTTACCCCTGTAAACCCCAGTATATATAGTGTATATATTTTTATGTATTTTGCTATATTGCTTTGTTTTAGAAGACCATATGGCATATAAGCATATGCTAATTATGTCATCCTCAGAA
Organism: Lucinisca nassula; assembly: GCA_963580285.1. Lineage (NCBI taxonomy): Eukaryota > Metazoa > Mollusca > Bivalvia > Lucinida > Lucinidae > Lucinisca > Lucinisca nassula. The sequence goes on along the minus strand of OY757011.1, from coordinate 92,556,020 downwards.
AATAAAGACTATGTTATTATTATTATTATTATTATTATTATTATTACATGTAATTTTCGCTTGTTGAAGACAAACCGGGACAGTTCGGTTATTTCATACATTCCTGCTTATTTTCAAAATACTGAAACACCCATCATTTGCTATAAATACAATAAACCTGTTAGATCTATCATTTTTAATTTCAATAAACTTCATTCTGATCTTGATATTGACACTTACACTCCTGACACATGTGATTGTAAATATTCAGTGTATTGCTAATCATGTTATTACTGGCAATTTAAAAATTATTCCTGATTCAAGGATACGTAAGGATACGTTATATAATTTCTAAAGGACCGAAATATGGAGTTCCTTCTAAAATTGATTTCAATAAATGTAGAGATGAAATCGCTGCTGCCTTGAATGAATTTGTTAATCGATGGTATAAACGAGAGTATTTTGAGCATAAAGCTATAAAAGAATGGAAACTTAGCATTCTGAATTTAGTGAACAAACGCATTTCTTTTTATTCGCAAAATACGAACTTATTACCTCATAAACCTAAGACGTCTTTACGTCACCTTAAACTAGGTATTCAAGGATGTCATAGGAAGTTTGTTTTGTTTCCAGCTGATAAGGCCGCTAACAATGTGGTCGTTGTTTGACGGCTCCAGTATGTTATCACTCTTCAGCAAGAACTTGGTGGTACTAAGGCATTTGAACTTCAGCCTTTAGCTGTTGAGAATGCTTTAGTTGATGACCATATTTGTCATTCAGCCTACAAGTTTGCTGTCTGTGTTAAAGAAGACAAGCTTCTTACGTTAAATTGGTAACCTAAACTCCATAAAAGACCATACAAAGCACGGTTTGTTAAGGGCGAGAATTGTGGCCACGTGAATTCGATTTAAGCCCCCCCCCCTCAGTGGAATTCGTTTCCGCTGACCGTTCCAAGGCGGTTTTTCTGTCGCGGTTTATTTTTGTTATGGTTTGTCTTTGGGTGTTTGTTTTGCTCATATTATTGTATTTAGGATAGCCTTTTGGCCATTTTGTGGGAAAGTAACTGTCCTTTTGGCTTACCGCTGTTGGTGTTTCCGTTGGGGTCTGTTGCTTCATGTTTGTATTTCTTTCCCTTTGGTGTCTCTGATGGGAGCTGTGGGTAAATTGTATCGATTCCTGATCATTGGCTCTACTTCTATTTATTGCAAATTCAAGCTCTTGTACCACCACTGAACTCTCCAAATTATTAACTTCATGTTTTACTGTCATCAAAAAACATGTGATACAATATTGCGACAAAGACTTCGAACGATCAGGTAGAAATCTGTGTTGGTCTATAACAAGAGGCCCAAGAGGGCCAGTCGCTCCACCGGCTAACTTCAGACAATTGTCATATTTATTACATCAACCTATTGTTTACTAGTGGACTCTTCTATTGCTTTATGTTGGACCAGTCCATTTGTCATATAAGGGGTGTCAGGCCTATTTTTTCTATTTTGGGATGGAAAATTCTGTTAGCAAATAGTGCAGGCCCTGATCAGACACGGTGTTCTGTGGGGTCTCATCTGGGCCAGCACTGTTTGCAGAAGTACCCGTTTAGGGTTTTCCCGCATGCAATGGGTAAAACAAAACAAGAGATCCACCCAAGGAATGTCCATTCTATATTTTTGGGCCCAGGAGCCATGGTTGGCAGGATTTATGTGAGTGACCATTTGGCATTGCTCCGTTCTAAATATCTAAAGCTCTGGGCTTTATGGTTTCAGAGAAGAAGACTTTTTAAGTTTTTCCTATTATAAGTCTATGGGAACTAATAAGCCTCTGGGCGTGGCCTATTTTTTACCCCAGTGGCATTGTTGGCAGGATTTATGTGTGTGACCACTTGACGTTGCTGCATACTAAATTTCTAAGCTCTGGGCACTAATGGTTTCAGAGAAGAAGATTTTTGTCAGTTTTTCCCAGTATAAGTCTATGGGAGCTTATGGGCCTCAGGGTGTGGCCAATTTGGACCCCAGGGGCATGGATGGCAGGATTTATGCAGTTGAATACTTCAAGTTGCTATATACTAAGCTCTTGGCCTTATGGCTTCAGAGGAGAAAAGTTTCAAGATTTTTTCATTATTAATCTATGGGAGCTAATAAGCACCGGGGCGTTGCCAATTTGGACTCCAGAGGCATAGTTCGCAGGACTTAGTAGGTGACCACATAACTTTGCTACATACTAAATGTCTTAGCTTTAGGCATTATGGTTTCGGAGAAGAAGTTTGTTGAAGTTTTTCCCTTTACTGGTCTATGGAAGCTAATGAGCCAAAAGTAGTGGCCACGGCAGCCATGTTTTTTGTCTGATCAAAATTTCTTCAATTAATCTGACAATGGTCCACACAAGGAACATTCATGAAAATTAAGAATGAAATCCATTTAGCGGTTTTGGAGGAGAAGATTTAAAAAAAAAAAAAAATCCCTTTATAAGTCTATGGAAGCTAATTAGCCAATGGGCGTGTCCATGGTGGCCATGTTTTTTGTCTGATCAAAATTGCTTCAAGGAATCTGACAGAGGTCCATCCAAGGAACATTCATACAAATTAAGAATGAAATCCATCGAGCTGGGCGGTTTTGGAGGAGGTGGTTTTTACAACTTTTCCCCTTATACATCTTTGAAAGCCAATGAGCCAAGGGGCATGGTCATGGCAGCCATGGCCATGGCGGCCATGTTTTATGTCTGATCCAAATTTCTTCAGGGAAAAACATGGCCGCCATGGGCGAGGCTTATTTTCACTATATAACATATAGTGTAATGCTGAAAATATCTTCTTCTGCAAAAGTTCTTGTTTTATTTCATAGTTATTTGGCATGCATGTTCTTTGGGTGGACCTCTGTCACCCAAGGAACATTCATGCAAAATAAGAATAAAATCCATTGAGCGGTTTTGGAGGAGAAGATTTTTAAATATTTTATTTTTGGTTTCGATGCCATCACAACCAGAGTTCTGCATGTAACAAAAGTCTTTGAAGGAATTTAGAAGAGGACTATGTGAGAAACATTCCTGTGAAGTTTGTATACAATCGCCCAAATCGTTAAGGAGGAGATGTTTAAAGAAAAATGTTAACGCACGGACGCACGACGGACACATGGCCATAACATAAGACCCACGGGTCTTCGGCCAGTGGAGCTAAAAAATGAACAGGCTCGTTTGTGTTTATTTATTTGTTTTTATTTTTTTATTTATTAATTTATTTTTTCCTTTCCTCCGTCGATTCGGTATGTCTCCCTTTTCGACTAAGCCATTTTAACCCTCAGGGATCTGGAGAACTGTTGACACTGTAGTATAATTAGGTCTAATAAATCAATCTCCCTCAGTATTTTGAATTTATTTTGAACCATAAAGTCGTATAAATAGAGTTTGCTAAGATTGTGTTGAAAACATCAGTTCTATCATGAGTGTGATGGGCAAGTGAAATTTCTGATGTTTTGAATACATAGAACGATAATTTGTAAGTGGACCTCTATACGTATGTGATAGTCAGCAAAATCGGAGGAGATTAATTCAGATACAGGAAGGTAGATTTAAATAATTAAATAAATAAATAAATTAATAAGAACTTTTTAAACATTACACTATATGTTATATAGTGAAAATAAGCCCCGTCCACGGCGGCCATGTTTTTTGTCGGATCAAAATTTCTTCAAGGAATCTGACAGAGGTCCACCCAAAGAACATGCATGCCAAATAACTATGAAATAAAACAAGAACTTTTGCAGAAGAAGATATTTTCAGCATTACACTATATGTTATATAGTGAAAATAAGCCTCGCCCATGGCGGCCATGTTTTTGTCAGATCAAATCTGTTTCAAGGAATCTGACAAAGGTCCACCCAAGGAACATTCATGCCAAATTAGAATGAAATCCCACAAGTACTTTTGCAGAAGAAGATTTTTTAGCATTACACTATATGTTAAAGAGTGAAAATAAGCCTCGCCCATGGCGGCCATGTTTTTGTCCGATCAAAATTTCTTCAAGGAATCTGAAAGAGGTCCACCCAAGGAACATTCATGCGAAATAAAAATGAAATCCAACAGGTAGTTTTGGAGATTTTTTAAAGATTTTTAATTTTTTGTGTGGTTTTGTTGCCATGGCAACCAGAGTTCTGGGTGTAACAAAATTCTTTGAAGGAATTTAGTAGAGGACTAAGTAAGGAACATTCCTGTGAAGATTGGTTACAATTGGTCCAGTAGTTTAGGAGGAGAAGATGTTTTAGCATTGCACCATATGTTGAATAGTGAAAATAAGCCCCGCCAAGTCCACCCAAGGAACATTCATGCAAAACAAAAATGAAAATCCAACACGTGGTTTTGTAGGAGAAGAATTTTAAAGATTTTTTTTGTGTGTGTGTGTGGTTTTGTTGCCATGGCGACCAGAGTTCTGGGTGTAACAAAATTCTTTGAAGGAATTTAGAAGAGGACTAAGTAAGAAACATTTCTGTGAAGTTTGGTTACAATTGGCCCAGTAGTCAAGGAGGAGAAGATGTTTTAGCATTACATTATATGTTAAATAGTGAAAATAAGACACGCCCATGGCAGCCATGTTTTTTGTCGGATCAAAATTTCTTCAGGGAATCTGAAAGATGTCCACCCAAGGAACATTTATGCAAAACAAAAATGAAATCCAACAGGTGGTTTTGGAGGAGAAGATTTTTAAAGATTTTTATTTTTTTTTGTGGTTTTGTTGCCATGACAACCAGAGTTCTTGGTGTAACAAAATTCTTTGAAAGAATTTAGAACAGGACTATGTAAGAAACATTCCTGTGAAGTTTGGTTACAATTGGCCCAGTAGTTTAAGAGGAGAAGATGTTTAAAGAAAAAAGTTAACGCACGGACGACTGGACGCACGGACGCACGAACGCTCGACGGACAAAGGGCCATGACAATAGCCCCGCTGGCCTTCGGCCAGTGGAGCTAAAAATGCAAATGGCGTTTTAAATAAATTGAAATCCAGGCGTTTTCGTGCTTCAGGTATGTCTACTTATGACTTTTCCACCCTTTACACTACACTTCCTCATGATCTTATAAAAGAACTAGAAAATGTGTTTGTGAAACACTATGCCCCCAACCATATGCTTGCGACTAATAGACACATAATTAAAAAAAAAAACATAATTAAAAAAAAATGCCTCTGTCGTGAAAGAACTGTCAGTTGGTACAATATTTATAAAATATGCTCGATAGTTATGTTGAGTACCCAAACTGTATAAGAAATATCACGAGCATTGCTCAAGCAGTTCTGCAGATATTTTGTTCACAAAGTTTCCCTATAGCGACAATGCATAAGCCTGAAAAGGGGCATAACTATGTTATATATTTTCAGAATTTCGTCAAAAGTTAATCAAGTCATCTACACCTTAGATCCAAACTATATACCAAATATCATGAGCCTAGCTCAAGCAGTTCTCCAGATATTTTGTTCACAAGTTTTCCCTATAGCCAATGCATAAGTCCGAAAAGGGGCGTAACTGTATTGTATATTTTCTGAATTTTGTCAGAAGTTAATCAGGTCATCTACACCTTAGACTCAAACTGCTTACCAAATTTCATGAACCTAGCTCAAGCAGTTCTCCAGATATTATGTTCACAAGGTTTCTCCATAGCCACAATGCAGAAGTCCAAAAAGGAGCATAACTCTGTTAAATAGCTTCGGAATTTCGTCAAAAGTTAATCAGGTCATCTACACCTTAGAACCAATCTGTATACTAAATATAATAAGCCTAGCTGAAGCGGTTCTCCAGATATTTTGTTCACAAGGTTTCCTAATAGCCACAATGCGTAAGTCCGAAAAGGGGCGTAACTCCGTTAAATATTTTCGGAATTTCGTCAAAAGTTAATTAGGTCATCTACAACTTAGACCCAAACTGTATACTAAATATCATGAGCCTAGCTCAAGCGGTTTTCCAGATATTTTGTTCGCAAGGTTTCCCTATAGCCACAATGCATAAGTCCGAAAAGGGGCATAAGTCTGCAAAGACAAGTCCGACGGAAAAGAAAAGAATACGGGTTCGCTTAATTTTCATGCTCATTCCATATATAAAATCTCGAGATGCTAGCACAAACCATTCTTCTGTTTCACATATGTATAAAGCGTAACGGACAGACGGGCGCACGGACTGACGGACTGACAAACTGACGGACAGGACAGAACCAATATGCCCCACCAACTTCTTCGAAGTTGGGGGCATTAAAACTCTATGATTTAGTTGAATGGTCATTTCATAGGGTCTTGCATGTAATGTAAGAAATGCCCTTTTCACTTCTGAAGAGCATAAAAATTATAGTTTATGGTCATGTCAGAAAGTGTGTGAAGCTCTCACCTTTCTATTTGACAATATTTACATCAGATTTGATACTAAGTTATTTAGATAAGTTGTGGGTATTCCGATGGGTACTAATTGCGCACCACTTGTGGCTGATCTGTTTTTGTTCTGTTATGAGAGAGACTGCATGATGTCCCTTTCTGCTGAAAACCAGTCTGAAATCATTGAATGTTTTTGGCTCCACTTTTAGATATTTGGATGATTTATTAAATATTGATAATACCTATTTCGATGGTTTGATCAGTCAAATTTACACCCCCACCAGAACTTCAGTTAAATAAAGCAAATTCTTCTGATACCGAGGCCCCGTTTTGGGATTTACATCTGTCTATTGCAGATGGGTTTGTTTCTTGCAAAATGTATGTTAAACGCGATAATTTTGATTTTGATATTGTAAATTTTCCTAATTTTGATGGTGATGCTCCTTGTGCGCCATCCTATGGCGTTTATATTTCACAATTAATTCGATTTGCTATTGTGTGTAGTCATGTAACTGACTTCAAACAATCGTAATAAATTGTTAACCGCTAAACTTCTTATCCAGGGTTATCGGTACCATAAACTACGAAAATCCTTTTCAAAAGTTTATAAACGTCATTCTGATTTAATTTCATAATTCAATATTGGACTTAAATCTCTTCTGCAAAAAAGGTCTATCGGAACCCGAATTTTCTGGTGACTTAGAAAATAAATTCAGAAAAATATATAACCGCAATTACTTCAGCACCCAATTTCGTAAAATCATTCTTCGATATAAAAAGATTGGGTACACGACAGACTGTATGCATGGTAATTAACCCCATCACGGCCCAGTGGAATTCGTTTCCGCTGACCGTTCCAATGCGGTTCTTCTATCGCGGTTTATTTTTGTTTTGGTTTGTCTTTGGGTGTTTGTGTCGCTAATATTATTTTATTTTGGATAGCCTAATGGCCATTTTGTGGGAAAGTAACTGTCCTTTTGGCTTTCCGCTATTGATGTTTCCATTAGGGTCTGTTGTTTCATGTTTGTGGTTCTTTCCCTTTGGTGTCTCTGATGGGAGCTGTGGGTTAATTGTATCCATTCCTGATCATTGCCTCCACTTCTGTATGAAAATGGGGTTCAAAGGGGTTATAATTATATAAGCATGTTTTCGTGATGTCAAACACATTTCTAGACTGTATTTTCTTCTTCTTCCTTTTTTCAATTACTTTTATAAACTCTAGTAGATTATATTATTTATATAGTGTATATATTTTTATGTATTTTGCTATATTGCTTTGTTTTAGAAGACCATATGTAGATTAGCAAATGCTTAATACATGTATGTCATCTTCAGAAAATAAAGACTCTATTATTATTTTTATTACATGTATGTTTCGTTTGTTGAAGATTAGAACCATTTTTTCCCCAAACAATAAAATAGGGTAAATACTAGTTTTCAAGTGCTGGAATTACTGACCCGCTTAAAAATGATGCACCCTCATATCATGACAAGTAGCCCTGTTCATTACGAAAACACGCCTATACAAATACATTGAAAATTTCACCGCCAAAAGAACGACAATTTTCAGAAGAAAAAATTGTGATATACTTCTTATTTCTGCTCTAAAATACAGAAATAAGAACAATAAGGTTTACCCCTGTAAACTCCAGTTTTACTGTATAAGAGTGGGGTTCAAGGGGGTCAAAATTATATTGGTGTGTTTCCGTGATGATAGTTTTTTTAGTATAAATTGAATGCCTTAATTAATGCATGATGTGACAACAATATGTGATACAGGCCAGTACTGACCAAACATTTGGAAGCAAATAGTTACTAAACAATTCTTTGTTTATCTCCAACAGTATACAAATCGTCCGATTTGGTTAACCAAATAAAGGACAATCGGTGTATGATCATTCTCAGACATTAGAACGACAGCCCACGTGAATACTGTTTTCGTTTACGACTGTAAAGCATACATTTTCTGATATAAAATGGGAATTACTAGAATTATACAGTGTGGCCAACAATTTAGGTTTTTGCGTAAGAGTAAAGGTCAAGCTGTTAAAAACAAACGATGGTATTAGTTAACGTATCATTTAAACTTTGAACGATGAATTTGGCATCACGAAAACACGCCTATATAATTTTGACCCCCTCTAACCCCACTTTTATATAGTAAAAATGGGGTTTATAGGGGTAAACCTTATTTTTCTTATTTCTGCCCTAAAATATAGATTGTGGGTACTCGTTAGAACCGCCTCGATGAGGCGGTTCTAACGGGTGCCCACAATCTATATTTTGAGCAGAAATAAGAAAAATCTCACAATTTTTCTTCTTAAAATTTTCATTTTTTCGGCGATAAAGCTGGCAATATAGGCGTGTTTGCGTAATGCATCGCGTGAACAAGACCGTGAAATGAGTACCCCTCTAGACCCCACTTAGCAGAGAGAAAACTGGGGTCTACGAGAGTATACACCATTTTTCTTATTTCTGCTCCAAGACATAGGTTGTGGGTTTTCGTTAGAACTGCCTCATTGAGGCGGTTCTAACGAGCACCCGCAACCTATGTTTGCAGTATCAAAAAGCAAAATGTCTCGGACTTTCATCAGAAAAATACCCTTTTGCAGAATGTGAAAAAATGCACTATGACGCACATGTCCTGTTATCGTGCTTTAGCTGTTAACATTTTGACGACTAACAAGTTCGTTGAGCTAAAGATGCTTTGAGCAATTTTGGCCCCGTTCTTGAACTGAAGACAACGATGGTTAGGATCAGAGTGTCTGTTTAGATTTCGACTTCAACGTCGACGTAAGGCTCGACAACGCCACTAGATACATTTACCAAAATAAACGCCTTCATTGAAAACGTACTTATTCTCCTATGTCATGCTGATTAAAATTTTTCTTGCGAAAATCTTAATTGAGTAAATGTATTTTTACTTCATTATTTATTTTTGAGCCGTATGACAATGAAAAGTTTGTAACTGCTACATGTAGTAATGTACTGAAATCCTACAGAAAAACAAAAACTCTTTCTTGGTTCAAAAGCGGAAATTTGTCTGAGGAAAACGTATGATATTTTCTAGGCTATCTGTATCAAATATAGATTTTTGGGCTCAAATTAGTACCGATATCTGTATCAAATATAGATTTTTGGGCTCTAACTAGTACCGATAATCTGTGCGTTGGAGCAAAGTAAGGCAAATATTGTATACACTTACCCCACCCCCCTCCCCCCTTGCAAGCCCACCTTATAAAAGGTAAAAGTTAGTTTTACAAGAGTATACACTGTGTTCTTTAGCTTGTTGGTAAGTGTTAGAACCGCCTTAATAAGGGGCTTTAGGCGGCTCTAACGAGCATCGATCTAAAACAGCATGTGCAAAATGAAATGGCAGGTCTTACGACAACACATCCGCTGGCTAAAACGGGGTCTTTCATATCAGTATAATGGAGTTTCTAGCGAATACCACAGTCTATGTTTTGAGCCGAAATAAACATTACGAAAACGCGCCTATTCAAAGATACTAAATATTTTGCCACCAAAAATTGAAAATTTTCCGATAAAAAAGTCCGATATTTTTTTTGAAACATAGATTGTTGGTGCTTGTTAGAACCGCCTCGGCAAGGTGGTTCTGAGGCAGTTCTAACGGGTACCCACAATCTATTTTCAGCAGAAAGAAGAAAATAATGTATACATGTACCCCTGAAAATCCAAGTTTTACTGTATAAAAGTTTGGTTTGAGGCGGTGAAACTAATATAGGTGTGTTTTCGTGGTGTAAATAATGTATAAACTTGTAATCCGATTTTTTTTCTTAAATAAAGTGGTGAATACAAAACCATTCAATACAAGGAATGGTTAACGCGATGCAAAGGCCAGTAACATAACCAGAGGACCAACGGTTCTTAACCATTCACCTGAGTGCTGTGTGTACATGTATATGGAGTCATTTGGTTTCTGCGAAGATGATGCATTAAGGATCCATATTGTTCATGTGGCCATAACCATTAAAACAAACTTTCATTCCACCATACCATAAGTTCTTCGTATTAAATTTAGCTGAAATTTGCCGAGAAACAAGTTATTTTGATATCTGAGTGACCCCGGACAAAAGGCAGTGAGTAACCTTGACCTTTGATACTCCTGCAGCTTCATTAACTCGTTTAGTTGATAGCATATTGCAGTTCAATACACCATATTCACAGGCAACAACAATTTTACAAAAAAATAACAACGTCCACTTATTCTCCCATTCAGCAACATATGTGTCCAAAACTGACACTGGCGTAAAATGGGTCGAGATCAGCCACATTACGCAAACACGCCTATACAAATACATTGCCACCTTTATCGCCGAAAAAATGAAAATTTTATGATGAAAAATTGTGATATTTTTCTTATTTCTGCTCAAAATATAGATTGTGAGTATTCGTTAGAACCGAGTACCCACAATCTATATTTTAGAGCAGAAATAAGAAAAATAAGGTTTACCCCCGGAAACCCCAGTTTTACTTTATAAAAGTGGGGTTCAAGCGGGTCAAAATTATATAGGCGTGTTTTCGTGATGGGACTCATCATTTGACCAAATTACGATGTACTTAAGTCCTCAACGCTACATTATAGATTCAAGGCAATTGGCCCACTGGTAATAGAGAAGAAAATCTTTAAAGATTTTTAAAAAGAATATGGTCATGGCAGCCATCTTGGTCGCGGTCCATGGGCAAATTGAAAAAAAAAAAAAAAAAGACAAACAATTTTTCCGTCCCCCAAAAAAGCTTCATATGAAATTTGACTTCAATCTGCTCAGAGTTTTAATAAAAAGCAAGTTTAAATTTTGATATCTGAGCGACCTTAATCCAAGGTCAAGTAGAGGCATTGACCTTTGATACTCATGTGCCTTCATTTATTCATTTAACCCAATACATGTCAAACTCAATGTACACAGACAACAATACTTTAAAGAGCAATAAAAAAGAAATTTCAAATGTTCTTACTAGTGAAAGCAGAGACAAAGAGGGTCATTTTATTGAAAAACGCATGAAAACCCATTACGAAAACACGCCTATTCAACTACATTGAAAATTTTACCACCAAAAATTCAAAATTTTCAGATAAAAAATTCTGATAATTTATAACAATTCTGCACAAACCATAGTTTGAGGGCACTTGTTAGAACCTCCTCTGTGACGCGACGATGGCGACCATCTTGAAATTATTCAAACGACATCTCCCGAACCAAAGGTCGGATTGGGCTGATAATTGATTTTTGTAGCATCTGGGTGACTTGGATATTTCGATTGACTAAAATTGTTCCGTTCCGATATCCAAGATGGTCGCCATGGCTGCCATCTTGAAATTCTTCAAACAACATCTCCTCTCATACCAGAGGTCTTATCAAGCTGAACTTGATTGGAGGCACCAGGGTGACATGGAGATTCCGATTTGCTAAAATAATTCCATTATGGTATCCTAGATGGCCACCATCTTACAATTCTTCAGACGATATCTCCTCCCGAACCAGACATTGGATCAAGTAGGAACTTCGTGGAAGGCATCGGGGCGAAACAGAGATTCAGATTTACTAAAATTGTTCTGTTCCGATATCGAAGATGGGCGCTATGGCGGCCATCCTGATATTCTTAAAATGACATCACTTCCTGAAACAAGGATTGGATTGAATTGAAACTTGATGGGAGACAATGGGGCGACATGGAGATTCAGATTCGCTAAAATAGTTCTGATTTGATATCCAATATGGTTGCGCACGGGAGGCAATTTCGAAATACTTCAAACGACAGTTCCTCCCGAACCAGAGGCCAGATCAAGCTGAAACATGTCGGAAGGGACTGAGGCGACATGGAAATTAGGATTTGCTAAAATCGTTCCATTCTGATATACAAGATGGCCATCATCTTGAAGATTTTTTTAAACTACATCTATGCCTGAACAAAAGGTCAGTTGGTGCCGAAACTTGATTGGATGCATCTGGGCAACATGGAGATTCAGAATTGCTGAAGTTATTTTGTTCTGTTATCTTAGTTGGCTTCCAGGTACCACATCTTGAAAATCTTCGAACCACATCGTTGAATTGAGTCGAAACTTGATGGGAGGCATTTGGGTGACATGGGGATTCAGACTTTTCAGAACCATTCTGATATGATATATCAAATGGCTACCACGTTGGCCATCTGGAAAATATTCACACCACATCTGCTACCGAATTGTATGTTGCATTGAGTTGAAACTGGTGGGAGGCATTTGGGTAACATGGAGATTCAGAATTGCTAAAATTGTTGCATTCTGATATCCCAGTTGGTGACCTTCTTGAAATTCTTCAAAGCACCTGTATAGTAATTTCATATGAGGTTCTTCCGTCGCGGTTTATTTTTGTTATGATTTGTATTTGAGTATGCGTATAGCTTATATTTTTTGTTGTTGTTTTGGATAGCCGATTGGCCATTTGGTGGGAAAGTAAATGTCCTTTTTGCTTTCCGCTGTTGATGTTTCCATTAGTTTCTAGTTGTTTCATGTTTGTGTTTCTTCCCCGTTGGTGTCTCTAACGGGAACTGTGGGTTAATTGTATCGATTCCAGATCATTTTCTTCACTTCTACTTTACAGGGAGAAGCAGCTCAGGTGTTGTCAGTATATGCCATAGTTGAAGTAAAACAAAGATCAGGAATCGATACAATTAACTTACTCCATCCATAAAAGACACCAAAAGGAAAGAAACACAAACATGAAGCGACCAGACCATAATGGAAACCTAAACAAAGGAAGGCCATAAGGCAAGTGACTTTCCAACAAAATGGCCAAATGGCCATCCAAAATAAAAAGACACAAGTGATACACACAGTAAGTAACAAACAACAACATAAATAAACCGCCACAGAAGAACCGCCTTGGAACGGTCAGTCGAAAGAATTGCACTGGTGGGGGGGGGGGGGGGGGTTAAATCGATTTTACATGGCCATAATCCTCGCCTTTACTTCTGTCGCGGTATACACTAATTTTATTTAGTCCGCATGAAGGCTTCCTAACTCATCAGTGTAACATCCCCGAGAACATACAAACCAAAAACTACAGAGATGAAACAAGGTTGAGGACTCGACAGCATACAACAACAGAATTGCTGGAGCAAAAGAAAAAACAACAGTAAGACTCCGAGGGGCCCGACCAAAGACGGAGCATCAGGAGCCAACCAACATAAAGATGACTAAAATAAAATTCCATTTATGTTTTTTTACGCTGGAACCGTCATAGAATCTTAGGCCCAGCCCACCGGTGTGTAATCAAAGAGGGAAGCAAAGTTGCCAACCGTGATTGGGTTAACCACCATGCATGCGGTCTGTTTTATAACATTTATGTTGTACCCAATCTTTATATATCGACGAACGATTTTACGAAATTGGGTACTAAAGTCATTACAGGCATGTATTTTCTAATTTTATATACTAAGTCACCATAGAATTCGGGTTCCGATAGGCCTTGTTGCAGAAGTGTTTTAAGTCCAACACTGAATTTTGAAACCAAATCAGAATGACGTCTATACGAGGACTGCTCAAATATGAATGCAACTAAGCACATAAAAATGATTCTGTGATAGATTTCGATGAAAAATTTATTTTGTCCCCTCAAAGTATTCCCCTTTAACAGATATACAAACTTTCAGTCTGCTGATCCAATAATTGAATGCATTTTGGTAGTCTTTTCGAGGTATACTATGAAGGCACTGGAATATTGCAGAACCGAGGTGTTTGCACTGTACAAATTTTCGACCAGAAAGGTATATTTTCAGCCGCGGGAACAAAAACAAGTCACACGGGGCAAGGTCAGGGGAATACGGGGGGGGGGGGGGGTGATGGAGTTCAACAACCTTTTCCTGCTTCAGATAGTCTTGCACAATGAACGCCTTGTGCGATGACGCATTGTCATGTAGCGATCTGACATTGGCCAAACCAGTTGCGGGTCTTCGTTCTTTGAAATATTTCTTCAATTTTCGAAGAACTTTATTCTTGTAAAACTTCGCATTTACAGATTTGCCTTTAGGCACAGCAACCTGAATAGCAGGGCCATGATTTGAAAAGAATATGGCATACATTACCTTCTTGACGCTTTGCAATGCATAGTCTTTTGCAATACTTTGTTGCCCATATTTTGTTCTGAATCTTTCGTCTTGGCTCAAAAAAGTGAACCCATGTCTCGTCACCTGTGACGACATTGGCGAAAGACCGTGCATTGTAATTTGAAATTTTTTAAGCAACTTCTTGGCGCAGTGGACGCATGTCTTTTTCTGCTCATCTGTCAACAGATTGGGAATCCATCTAGCACAGATCTTTCTCATTTTCAAATCCAGTTTCAGAATTGTATGAGCTGCTCCTAATGAGATGCCAACCAGACTAGCTATTTGCCTAATGGTGTATCGTGCATCGGTTGCAACTATTTCTTTCACTCTAGCAACCATCTTGGCAGATGTTGCTCTTTTCGGCCGACGATCATGTGGTGCATAGTCTGTTGAGTCTAGCCCACAGCTGAATTTCTTACACCAACGAAAAACTGTCGGAAAAGACATTTCATTATGCCCATAAACCGATCATATTTCATCAAAAATGTCTTTGCACCATAGACCAAGAATACAACGATTCTTAATATAGGACCGTATTTCAACGGCGTACTCTGACCTTCTTCCAACCATGTTTTGTATTATTATACAAGAGTAGACAGTGTTTATCGAACGATAAACGGATTTTAACAGGTTTGGTATCAATGTATAGGTAAAATATTTTTCTACGCTGTGATATTTATTTCCAGGTGATTTTCGCATTAGTGCATGAGAAAACGTTCTACTTGCATTCATATTTGAACAGTCCTCGTAAAAATGAGAAAAGGCTTTACGTAGTTTATGATACCGATACCCCTGATTAAGAAGTATAGCGGTTAATAATTTATGAGTGTTGAAGTCGGATACATGACTAGACACTCTAGCGAGTCGAATTTACTGCGAAATATAAACTCCGTACGATGTCGCACGAAAAACATCACCGTCCAAAAAAGGAAAATCTACAATCTCGAAATCAAAAATTTTGCAAGAAACAAAACCATCTAAAAAAGATAAATGTAAATCCAAAAAGGGGGCCTCGGAATTTAGAGGGGTCTTAATTACATGTAAACTCTAAACTCGTAATTCCACAAGAAGCTGAATCCTCAATCAGACTGTTCAGAAACTTAATCAAAGCATTGTGATAACATGAAGTTTCAGAATTGTAATGTGATCTGATAGACCAGATGCCCACCAAGGCCCAATGTAATATATGGTCAGCCGCATCCACATGAGCGATTCTGGCCCAATTGGAACTCTAGATCCTAAAAGGTTTCAATGAAATATGGTTACAGGTGACCTACTGGTTTCTGAGAAAAACACGTTTCACGGTCATAATTGAATGACCTTAAGCCGAGGTCAAAGAATTACCTTGACCATGATTACACATGTTATTTCATTTAATAATTTAGCTTATTGCGTCTACAAATTTTCAAATCACATGATGCAATAGTATCTAAAAATATAAGGTGTTGACATTTTTCCATACAAAAGCTTTTGTGACCAAATTTGACCTTGGCGTAAAACAGGTTAAGGTCACCCAGGGGTATAATAGAACAACCTATAATTTGCCAGAGTCCCCAATCCTGCATACCAAGTTTCATTACAATCTGCCAACTGGTTGTGAAGAACAAGATTTTGAAGGGTTTTTACCTTATGCATGTATTGGCATGGTGACAATATTGTCATGTGACCAAACACATTTTTATTAATTTTCTTTTCTTTGTTCCTAAAAGCATTCAAATGAATTTTGTTACAAATGGCTTAGTGGTTTCGGTGAAAAACAAAATTTAATTTTGTCATCTGAATGACCTTGAGCCAAGATCAAAGTAATGACCTTGACTTTGAATACGCATGCTGTTTCATTTAATCATTTCGCTTATTGCATCTACAAATCCTTCGATACCACGCTACAATAGTTTCTCAAAAATAAAAGTTTTTGACTTTTTCAGTACAGAATATACGTGAGTGACCAAATTTGACCTTGGCGTTCAGGTCAAGTGTAAATGAAAATTTTAAGATGAAACATAGTGACCACCTAAATGTAAGACTAATTCTGCTTTAAAATAGAAGTGAAGGCAATGATCAGGAATCGATACAATTAACCCACAGCTCCGATCAGAGACACCAAAGGGTAAAAAGAAAAAACAACATGAAACAACATACCCAAATGGAAAAGCCAAAAGGACAGTTACCTTCCCACAAAATGGCCAATAGGCTATCAAAATTAAAATAACACAAGCGACACAAACACCCAAAGACAAACCATAACAAAAATAAACCGCGACAGAAGAACCGCCATGGAAAAGTCAGCGGACATGAATTCCACCGGGGGTGGTGGGCTTAAATCGATTTTACGTGGCCACAATCCTCGCCCTTATTCCCGTCGCGATTTAGACAAATACTTTGTTCAGTCCGCATGAATGCCTCCTAACTCATCAATGCAACATCTCCGTGAAGACGAAAAAAAAAATATAAAAAAAACACAGAGATGAAACAACGGTGAGGACTCGACAGCAAGAAACCACTGAAATGCCGGAGCAAAAGAAAACCAACAGTTAGACTGATGGGCCCAACCAGAGACAGATTATCAGGCATCAACCAATGTTACATTGAATTAGATCGCTCTAATTCTCAGTAAGCCTTTACGCTGGAACAGTCATAGAATCTGAGGCCTGACCCGTCGGCGTGCAATTAACGAGGGTAGCAAAGTTGTCAACCGTGGGTAAACTACCATGCATGCAGTCGGTCGTATAACATTTATGTTGTAACCGATCTTTTTATATCTAAGAATGATTTTACGAAATTGGGTGCTGAAGTCATTGCGGTTATATATTTTTCTGAATTTATATACTAAGTCACCATAAAATTCGGGTTGCGATAGACCTTGTTGCAGAAGAGATTCAAGTCCAACACTGAATTTTGAATTTAAATCAGAATGACGTCTATAAAATTTTGGAAAGTCTTTGCGTAGTTTATGTTTCCGATAGGTTGCAGTTATTCTTTCTTCGTTTCTTTTGCATGCTGTGTCCCCTGATCAGGTACCACCTTTGAGGCTGTTTATAAGTGGTCTTAAAGACCACTTTTGAACAGTCCCAAAGGCGGTATAAATATAAGGATTTTACTGTACCTTTATGTCGAAGGTAATTAAGGCGTAACTTTACCTAATTTAGTGACACAGAGGGCTTTCTGATATTTAATCTTCATCAGTGTGTCTCAACCCCAAAGTTTTGCAACCGAAGCGGATGATGCACAAGACCCGGCAAACACAGCACATCCCCCTCCGAGCACACACCGACCGACGTAGCCTATGAGACAGGTCAGCTGGAGACATCAGGCAAGAGAGCCTACCCGCGGACTTATAGGCGTCCCCCACCGAGCCAACATCAGCAAACATGACCCACATTCCACGGAAGTCCCGGGCATCAGGTAGGAGATGTCCAAAGTAGCGAGACTTGCAAAATTTAAAATATAACAAAAGGTGTAAACCAAATCCGCTAAGATACATGTCTCACCCGACAAGTCAGTCTTAGTTTTAGAAAAATTAAAATTTTATGCTGCAAAAATTAAAGATATAATATAGTTATTTAAATCAGTACTTGACCACTGACGTCAACACCGCAGTATCAACCTCAGCACTAAGGAACTGATACTGAGCTGATGATACCCTCGGGGACAAACGAATCATACACCAGCAGAGATACCGACCCAGTGGTTGCAATTAAGGCGTAACTTAACCTAATTTAGTGACACAGAGGATTTTCTGATATTTAATCTTCATCAGTGTGTCTCAACCCCAAAGTTTTGAAACCGAAACGGATGATGAAAGATAGCATACATTCTCAAAATACACTTTGAAACAAAAATCACATGCTTCCTGGAATTTTTAATCAAAACTATTTTCAAACAGCGAATGGTTTGTATCATTTCAACAAAATGTCTTTGTTTGAACATGGATTCGACAAACAGTCTATTCGACAATTAGTTCAAACGCGCGTGCGCTTACGTAGTTATGCAAGAATGATGCTGAAACAGGCGTAAACAACCTAAGATTATATTTCATATTGTTAACATGTCCGTGTAATTAAGACCCCTCTAAAGTTTCATCTGAAAAATGCTATTTCTGGAGATAAGAAAACTGCCATTTTACCCCACGGGTGTGTTATCGTAATAAAATGTTATTACATGAACTATTAAATACTGATGACACATCAATATCCTTACACAATTAATGAAGCCACTTCGACTTTTTACTGAAAGTGTCTTCCATATCAACTTAAATTTCAAGAAACGTTAGTTAATGCATAACCTTGGCGTCATTAATCATTATGCAAGCTAATTTTTATCTGGTGACTTGTCAGTGTTGCAAATAATGACAACGACCTTCTGCATATCGTTAGTTAAGAAAAACTGCAACAGAATAATCAACTGATACCGTTTATTGTAACCCGTTTTCAATATGAGTTACCTACTAACAGCTTTGGACATGACCAAAACCAAATTCGGGGTGTCTTTAGTTGTGTTTATTTATTTTAGGCTTACAAAATCCAGAATACTTGTACCTTAAGCAAACCATGTACACCTGAACGATGCATTCTGTGATGGCTGATCTGGGCCTGCGATATCCTCCATTTATTCTTGATTATATGAGACGTTAGGCTCGAATGGCTTATCAACATCGAGATGCAATTAACATTTGCTCGTTTGTAAAAAACATGATAACAAAATTGAGGAAGTAGGTTAAACATATATGATATATATGTTTATAGTTTTGAAATTAAAGTTTAATTCTTTCTTTGGAAGTGATTAACGCATAGAAACTGAAATACACTTGACTGGGTATACTGAGAAGGTTGGGGTAGATCCGTGACCTCAAATATATAGTCCCCAATCGACTGGAAATGCACTGTATCGAAACCTGTGCAAATGTTTGAAAAATAGAAGTAGAGGCAATGAACAGGAATCGACACAATCAACCCACAGCTCCCATCAGAGACACCAAAGGGAAAGAAATACAAACATGAAACAACATACCCTAATGGAAACATCAATAGCGGAAAGCCAAAAGGACAGTTACTTTCCAACAAAATGGCCAATAGGCTATCCAAAATAAAATAATATAAGCGACACAAACACCTAAAGACAAACCATATAAAAACAAAACCTGGACAGAAGAACCGCACTGGAACGGTCAGCGGAAACGAATTCCACTGGGGGGTGGGGTGTGTGTGTGTGTGGGGGGGGGGGGGGCTAAAATCGATTTTACGTGGCCACAATCCTCGCCCTTACTTCCGTCGCGATTTAGACAAATAATTTGTGCAGTTCGCATGAAGGCCTCCTAACTCATCAGTGCAACATCTCCGTGAACACAAATAATCAAACAAGCACAGAGATGAAACAACGGTGAGGACACGATAGCAAGAAACCACTGAAATGCCGGAGCAAAAGAAAACCAACAGTTAGACTCCGATGGGCCCGACCAGAGACAGAGCATCAGGCACCAGCCAACATTACCTTGAATTAGATCTCTAAATCTCAATAAGCCTTTACGCTGGAACCGTCATAGAATCTGAGGCCTGACCCACCGGCGTGCAATTAAAGAGGGAAGCAAAGTTGTCAACCGTGATTGGGTTAACTACCATGCATGCAGTCTGTCGTATAACATTTATGTTGTACCCAATCTTTTTATATCGAAGAATGATTTTACGAAATTGGGGGCTGAAGTCATTGCGGTTATATATTTTTCTTAATTTATATACTAAGTCACCATAAAATTCGGGTTCCGATAGACCTTGTTGCAGAAGAGATTTAAGTCCAATATTGAATTTTGAAATTAAATCAGAATGACGTCTACAAAATTTTGAAAAGGCTTTGAAAGTCGCCATCTGGGCCCAGTTATTCAAAGCCTTATTAGCTTAGCAATCTCGTTAGAGGCCCATATTGTTAACTCTTCTAGCAAGTACAATATCTAAAATGTTGGTATGTTTGCTGATAAAATGTGAGCAGCTTTGCAAATGCAAAAATATCAGTATATTTGCCATAATTAATTACCAAAGTTTTAATTATCGCCCTGTTATGTGTTTTGACGCACATCTAATTTGACGCGCCAACAAGATTTTTCCTATTCTTGGACTTACGGAAGAAAATGGCAGATTGTCAGATGCGTCATTTCAAATGACTGTTACTAAATGACAGTCACCATGGTGGTCCTCTTTCACCTATAATTTCTACAAAAACAGTTGATGCAAAAATATTTAAATGACAAACAAAGAATTGCTAGAAGTCTTACTGTTCAAAAGTGGTCTTAAAGGCTTGCACAAAACCTATGTACTGGGAGCTGCAAGTTGAATTAATGACACATCAACGAATGTTTAATGAATCTAGGCTGTACGTTAACTAATGACATTGTTAGTTTTGAACAACTGGTCCCAGAACTCTTCAGTTTGTTACAGCAGGAATACCTAAATATTATTTTACAAGTTGGAGAGGGGCACATTTCGAATCACAGAGAACACTAATTATTCTTTCATGACGCATGCAAGAATCGATGGTGATAACAGCCATTATAGTACGAGATACACATTCAGGAATGTTAGAGAATGTAACCAGTCAAACAAAAACATATTTAATTATTGAGATTAATGCATGCGTCGGTAGCTCAATCGGATGCGCGTCTGCCTGAAGATCAGGGGCCAGTTGTTCAAAACTAATGACGTCGTTAGTTAACGAATCGTTAAAACTTTGATCATTAAATATAGCAAATATGCTAAATTTTTTGCTGAAAAAAAATGTGAGTAGCTTTTGCATATGCAAAAGCTGCGCACATTTTTTCAGCAAAAATAACAAAATTTTAGATATTAAACTTGCTAGAACAGTAAACAATATGACCACTTACGAGCTCGTTTAGCTAACGATGCTTTGAACAACTGAGCCCAGGACGTTGCAGGTTCGATACTCGCTGGGTCGGCTACATTCTGTCTTGAAGGTTGACCAAAAAATCTTTTCTACGGTAATTCTCTCCCTTCCGCTTATTCAAGAAGGACAGTTGTTAGTTTTTTGGCGAAGAATGTGCGCTGTACTTATGATACGCATTAGGAAAACATGTCCGTGTGAAATAGGGGCGTCCAACATGGTGTCAGAAATGATAAATTTTGGGTAAAATGATGACATCTTTCTTATTTCAGCTTTCAACATAGATTGTTTGTGCCCATTAGAACCGCCTCAATGAGGCGGTTCTAACGAGTACCCACAATCTATGTTTTTAGCAAAAATAAGGCAGACAATGTTTACCCTCGTAAACCCCACTATTCTCTATATAAAATGGGGTCTTCGTTTCACTAACTTCTTCTGACTTCACTAACTTTTTCTAACTTCAGAACTTATTGTTATCGTGATGGCCTGCACAGAAAGAGTCTGTTGGTAAGCTGACCGGCGAAGAATGTGCTTTGTACTGGTTAACCACTTATGATATGCTTGCCCAGAAAGAGTGGGCAAGCAGATGTAAGCTGACCGGCTAGGACGTGTTGACTCCGGCGTTAAACACATCAAAGAAACAAACGTAAGATTAATCCATCACGAAAACACGCCTATATGATTTTGACCCCATTGAACCCCAGTTTTATATAGTAAAACTGGGGTTTACAGGGGTATACCTTATTTTTTTATTTCTGCTCTAAAATATAGATTGTGGGTACTCGTTAGAACCGCCTCATCGAGGCGGTTCTAAAGAGTACCACAATCTATATTTTGAGCAGAAGTAAGAAAAAATATCACAATTTTTAAACCTTAATATTATCGCTTTTTGGCGGTAAAATTTACAATGCATTTGTATAGGCATGTTTTCGTGATGGCGTCGAATCTGAATGCAGTAACAAGGAATGAGTAACCCATCAGTATTTTTGATTGACTTTTAACGCAGGTCAACTCTTATGGGTCTTTTTGGGTCGTCTCCTGGAGAAGAAGAGAAATGAGATAGAAGAGACAGTAGAAGAGTGAATGGCAGAGAAGAGAGAGGAAACTTAATAGAAGTGTAGAAACGAAAGAAATTACAACATTCCCACTCTCACCTTACCTGCTGCTAGGACAACTGTAAGCCAATACCAGTTGCATGCTCTATCGACGCCCACGCAAAATTCGGCTCACCCAACCGCCCCAAACTATCAATATTTACCAGTAGTGTTTGGAATTAAGGTTTAAAAACTACTTGGGAAACGAAGAACGCGCATACAAGAAAGAAAGTCAAAACTAGCTAGTTTTGGCCAATCGGTAACGCTCGAATTTATGCCAACGACCCGGAAATTCTAAGAAAATCCCAGCAGTCATCCGCTTTGTTCCTCAATGGGCCGGACTTACGGGCATGCTCGATTCACTGGCGTTCTTTTTGACATTTAAATCAAAGTATTGTAATCGCCTTGTCGGGGAGTTTATACTTCTATAAAGTCCATAAGCAAGAATCTCAGAACTTCTCATGTTCCACACAGCGACAAAAAGTTATATAAAGTGACGTCAAAGGGTACGTTTAGAACCTCCGCGTTACGTCATTGTATGTGAAACGCCGTCTAAGGCGTTGGTTTAATAGATGGGAATCTATTGCAATCCTATAATAAACTGAATTGAAACCCTAGATGTATTTTCTTTTTTTTTTTCTTTTTTTTTTCGTTTGGGTTTATCTCAAGGATAGCAGCTTCTAATTGAATAATCATTAAGTGAACTGGTAAGCCCAGTCCGGTTGTGCCAAAAATAGCCAAACCTGGGAGAGAGCATTTTTCTGTGCCATTTTTGCCTGAGATGTGTGTCATCAAAAGGGAGAATTTCCAAATCACAGTGATGATGTATTCACTCAATTTCGCCTTGGATAGCGTCCTACTGAAAACTAAAGGGTAAAAGAAACCTTTCATCATTGAATGAGTTTTTTTTTTTCTGTCAGAAGCGACTGATTTGCAGCCTAGCCATGCTTGTTTACAAAAATTAGAAAAGATTAACATGTGACCATGGTAACAAAAAAGTTCAAGTTGTTTCCAATCAGGTGATGGAGTCAACCGGAAGTTGCATGTAGAACCGAAACCTTCATCAAATTTTAACCTTACAGCTGTAGGATTTTGTGGTTTTGAATGGTTGGGACACGGTTCCCATCAATCCGTTAAGCAACAAACTCGCGTTGTTTGCCGCCTGCAACTCGTTGGTTTGTATTAACCCATTTAGGACTGGAAACCCCAACACGAGTAGTTAGCAAACAGTGCAGGCCCAGATCAGACACCGCAGAACGCGACGTCTGATCAGGGCCTACACTATTTGCAGGAAGTTCAGCAATTTTCCATATCAATTTTGAAGATACCACAACCTGACACCCCTTAATTTTGAAATGGACTCCTGCTATATATAAGGAGAATGGTTCCATTTGGTACAAAAAGGGTTAAGTAGTGTTATATATGGTCCACTACACCGAGGTATTGTGGTATTGCTACCTCGTTTTTATCCCCGCCCACCGGGGCTTGAAGAAAAAGATGGGCTGCATGATGCTTCCACGCAGAGCTGAAACCGGCCCGCATACGAGTACTGGTAAACCGCATAGAGGATCAAAGCCTGCCCAGGAAAAGCGGTGCCAGTCCATGCTTATAAACCCTACTGGTTTCATTGGGTGGCAGGGCTTGAGATGTCATTTCATCTCAATGTCGGGTAAAAGTCCCATAAAATTGGAAGCAACGTTTCCAAAATGACCTTTGCAGTGTTGACGGGGACGGTAAACCTCAAATCAAACAAACAAAACAAAACAAAAACTCGTTTTTATGTTTATGTTTTGCAGCGACATGTCTGCGGCGTCGCCTCATTTTTTTGTGGTTTCTGTGTCTTTATTGCCAAAGAATGTAAGCATAATGTGGGCCCCGTCAAGCGATTTTGGTACTTATCGCCTATGCGAGCAGCGAAGGTTCAGGCGAGCCTGCGCATCCGAGCAGTCTCGCCAGAACCTTCGCTGCTCGCTCATACAAGCAGTGAATCAAGAGGAACCTCCAGACAGAAAGCCATATCCCTGGCCCCCCTGAATGGCTGGGCATGCGCAGTTAAAATTTGTCATGACGGAATGCTCGAAGACCCAACTTCGCTTGGCGGGGCTCATGTAAGTATGGATTCAAGGGAAAATAAATTCACGTACTTAAAATGTTTTTCAATTTAATGCAGCTAACATTTGAAAATCATACAAACTTAACATTTATTTCAACACTTCTTCATCACACACATCATGAACATGTACGGCTCGTAAATGTATTCACAAAACTTGTAAAAATCTAAGTATACGTTTGGTTAGCGTTGCAATAAGATAAAAAGACAATAAAAAATCTTTACTACATCATGATGGCCTTAGATGACCATCTTTTGAACTGTTCAAAAGTGGTCTTAAAGTGATCTTCAAGACCACTATACAGACGAATTACTTAGAAGAATGAACGCGTATGGTCATTTGTCTATATGCTCATTGTAAAGGTGTGCAGAAGAATGACCATAAATGATCATTTTGCTATATAAGTTATATATTTTAGTTGGCTATACTCAAATATTGTGCAGTAAAACACATTTTCTTTGGACTTATTTTAAAAAGAACGTGTTATATCTATAGAGAAACAAAAGTTGGATCAATCATGGACATCCAAGATCAATTACATCACGTGAAAAAGTCTGTGAAATGAACACCCCAAACCCCACTTTATATAGAGAAAACTGGGGTTTACGGTGGGAAACATCATCTGCCTTATTTTTGCTCAAAAACATAGATTGTGGGTACTCGTTAGAACCGCCTCACAATCTATGTTGAAAGCAGATATCAGAAATTAATTTTAATTTTTACCCAAAATTTGTCATTTCTGACACAATGTTGGACGCTATTATTTCACACGGGCATGCTTTCCTAATGTACGTACTCATGTAATTCATCACCATCTCCAAAATGGCTACTTTTCTCTTGAAAATACATAGAATTTGTCTTATTTATACATTGTACTGCAAACATAGATTGTGAATGCTCGTTGAGGCGGCTCTTACGAGTACCCAAAACCTATGTCTTGGTGCAAAAATAAGAAAAATAATGTATCCCCCCGTGAACCCCATGTTCCCTATATGTAGTGGGATATTGAGTGGGTGTTCATTTCACAGACTTGTTCACGTGATGCAGTCTTTCATTTATCCAGACGGTTATTTTTCTGATGAAAATATGTGATATTTTTCTTATTCACACTCCAAGCATAGTTTGTTGGTATTCGTCTCATTGAGGCGGTTCTAACGCGTATCATATTGGAAGTAGAAATACGTATAATGATGTATACCCCTGTGAACCCAAGTTTTCTCTATATAAAGCGGGGTTTACAGGGTGTTCATTACATGGACTTGTTATCATTATGAGCATAATGCCATCACGAAAACACGCCAATAAAATTTCCGACCCATTTGAATCCCACTTTTATAGAGTAAAAATGGGGATTACAGGGGGAAAACCTTGTTTTTCTTATTTCTGCTCTAAATTATAAATTGTGGGTACTCGTTAGAACCGCCTCGATGAGGCGGTTCAAACGAATACCCACAATCTATATTTTAGAGCAGAAATGAGGAAAATGTCACAAGTTTTCATCTTAAATTTATTATAATTTTTTTTTTGCTATAAAGGTTACAACGTATTTATATAGGCGTGTTTTCGTAATGTGGAGTAGAGTACCGGCAAGTAGAGTAGAGTAAAGTCAGTACATATCAAACGGACACTCGATATAATGAAAAAAAATTCACTTTAAAATGACATATACAACATATTAGAATCGCCCCCGCCCATTGGGGTTTGGAGGAATAGATTGGTTTGCAAGGTACTTCCACGTAGAGCTGAAACTGACCACACAAGGGTACTGTTAAACCGCTTCGAAGGACTAAGCCTGCCATAGCAAAGTATTGGGCGGCAGGGCATGAGATTGCATTTCATCTCAATGTCGGGTAAAAGTCCCACAAAACTGGAAGCAACGTCTCCACAATGACCTTAATAGTGTTGACGGGGACGTTAAACCTCAATTCCAACAAAACAAAAGAACAGAAACATAGCTAAAAATGAGACGGAATAATGGAGATATTTCAAGAATATTGCACCCTTCGGGGGTTGGAAAAATAGATGGGGCCGCATGATGCTTTCACGAAAAGCTGAAACCATAAATAAGAACTGTTAATTCTCTTAGAAGGGGCAAAGTGGTGTGAGTCAGGCTGTCCAATGCATAAAACCCTTTTGGTTTCATTGGGCTGCGGCAGGGCTCTAGATGTCATTTCATCTCAATGCCCGGTAAAAGTCTCACACAACTGGAAGCAACGTCTCCAAAAGGGTGCCAAAATGACCTAAATAGTGTTGATGGGAACGTTAAACCTCAGTTCAAACAACAAACCAAGACACAAATGACATTTGTTAGAATCGCCTTTTTGTGATAAGGAAAAAAATGTTATTACCTATCACACCACTCATTAATCCATTTTGTACCAGAAACCCCAAAACGGTTACCCTGGCTAACAGTGCCGGCCCAGATCAGACGCCGCAGAACGCGGCGTCTGATCAGGGCCTCCAAGGTTTGCTAAAAGTTCAGTCATTTTCCAAATAAATTTTGATGAAAACACAACCTGACACCCCTAAATTTTGAAATGGACTCCTGCTGTATACAAGGAGGAAGATTCTATTTGGTACATAAAAGGGCATCTTCGCGAGCCAGGTGTACTAAGTCCACTACGTTCCTAACGTGCGTAAGGAACGTAGTGGACTTAGTACACTTGGCTCGCGAAGATGATAAAAGGGTAAATTTGGATTCTTTATTTAAAACATCAAAACCTTACTTCAGGTTAACAAGTCCATGAAATGGACATCCTCTAAACCCCACTTTATACAGAGAAAAATTAGGTTTGCAGTGGTTAACATTGTTTTTCTTATTTCAGCTCCAAGACATAGGTAATGGGTACTCGTTACAACCGCCTCAATGAGGCGGTTCTAACGAGTACCCATAACCTATGTACGAGTACCCATAACCTATGTTGTAAGTAGAAATAAGACAAAAATATCACAATTTTTTACCGAAAACTACTTATTCTGGTGATTCGATAGACGCCATTTTTCACACGGGTGTGTTACCAAGGAACAAATGGTATGGGTATTTGTTAGAATCGCCTCTGAGTAAAAAATACAACCTTTATTACCTATCATATCACTCCTTAATTTAATTTATGAATGGCGGCAAATATTTCATAACGTCAAAACTTTAGGAAACGGTAACAACTACTGTCGTACAATGTAGTAAAACAAGAGGCACATGGGCCACTTTGCTCGCCAGAGCTCAGGGGGCACTGCCCATTGCAAGCCATGTACTTTAATAAACCATGAAAGCCCTGAGCCCAATGACCCTACAGATAATTTCGACTCTATTCGCCTAGTGGCTTCAGAGGTCTGATGTCACTGAGCAATGGGCCTAAAGTCTTATGGCAGATAGAAGATTGCTTAAAAAAAACAAAATATGATATTTTGCAAAACTATCCCTTTAGGTTTGGCAGAAAATGCCAAGTTTCAATTTTCTCATTACAAGTCTAGGGAAACCCTAAATTGACATAGCAATCAAACTGAAGAGTCAAATTTCATGAAAAAAACACAAAACCTGTTAAGGCAAAAATGGGGAATATTTCGATAAAGTCTCAGTCTCATAGAGCATATGGTTTCTGAAAAGATGATTTTTAAGCATTTTCCCCTATTTTGGGGGCATTTTGGTTTTCATGACAACCAATAAAAGTGATCAGTTGGCCTAAAACCATATGGCAGATAGTTGATTGCTTAAAGAATATTTCAATGAAAAATTTGTCAAAATATTTGCAGAGGCTTGGCGGTGAATGTCGTTTTCAGTTTTCCCCATTATAAGTCAATAGAAAGTTAAAGTTTCCATAGCAATCAAACTAAACAGCCGAATTTCATTAAAAAAAAAAAAAAACCTGTTGAGGCAAATATGGTGAAGATGTTTTTTTATAAAGTCTCAGCCTCATAGAGCATATGGTTTCTGAGGAGATGATGTTTTAAGTATTTTTGTTTTCTATTTTTTTTTTTTTCATTTTGGTTTCCATGGGAACCAATAAAATGAACAGCATGCCTAAAATCATATGGCAAATAGCAGATTGTTTAAGGAACGTTTCTATGAAAGCTTTGTCAAAATATCTGCAAAGGCTTGGCAGTTAATGCCATTTTTCAATTTTCCCCATTATAAGTCCATGGAAACTCTTAAGTTGCCATAGCAACCAAACTAATGAGCCGAATTCAATTAAAAACACAAACTTCAATCCCCCAGACCCGGGATGCTACAGATTAAAGTTGGGCCCAATCGACCCAATGGCTTCAAAGGAGGTGTCGTTTGAAAGTGTTGACGGACGGGGAACGACAGACGACGATGACGGACAACTGCCTATCCTATATGCTCCCCTGGTGCCTTCGGCTCTGGTGAGCTAAAAACACAAAACCTGTTCAGGCAAAATATAGTGAATATTTCCATAAAGTCTCAGCCTCATAGAGAATATGGTTTTTGAGAAGACGATTTTTAAGTGTGTTTTAATCATTTTTGGGCGCATTTTATTTTTCCATTGCAACCAACAAAAGTGACCATACGGCAGATAGATGTTTTGCTTAAAAATAGTTCTAGGAAAGTTTTGTCAAAATATCTGCAAAGGTGTAGCAGTAACTTCCATTTTTTCAATTTTTCCCCATCAATGGAAACTCTAAGTTGCGAATTTCATAAAAAAAAAACGCAAAATGGTGAATATTTTCATAAAGTCTCAGCCTCATAGAGCATACGGTTTCTGAAGAGAATTTTTAATTTTATTTGTTTTCATTTTGGTTTCCATGGCAACCAGTAAAATGAGCAATATGCCTAAATCATATGGCAGTATACGGTAGATTACTTAAGAAACATTTCTATGAAAGTTTTGTCAAAATATCTGCAAATGCGTTGCAGTAAATTCCACTTTTCAATTTTCCCATTTATAAGTCAATGGAAACTCTAAGTTGCCAGAGCAACCAAACTAAATAGCCGAATTTCCTAAAAAAAAAAAAAAAAAAAAATTTCCTGTAACGGCAAATATGGTGAATATTTTCATAAACTCTCAGCCTCATAGAGCATATGGTTTATGAAAAGATGATTTTTTTAGTTCATTATGGTTTCCATGTCAACCAGTAAAAATGAGCATTAGGCCTTAAAATTTATGGCAGATGGTAGATTACTTAAGGAACATTTCTAAGAAAGTTTTTTTTGTTTCAAAATATCTGCAAATGCGTGGCAGTAAATGCAAATTTCCCCATTATAAGTAAATGGAATGTCTAAGTTGCCATAGCAACCAACCCCCCCCCCCCCCAAAAGGGTTTTCTCATAATTTACAATTACGAAAACACACCTATACAGATAGATTGTAAACTTTAACGCCGGAAAAACGAAAATTTTTCATATTAGGTTTACCTCTGAAAACCCAAGTTTTCTATATAGAAGTGGGGTTCAGGGGTTCAAAATTATATAGGCGTGTTGACGTGATGTAAGTCCCAGAACGGAACTATTATATATGTGTTTTTCTTTTCAATTGTTCCAATGTCAGCTTGTCGTAATGCATTTTATTATATTTGTTTGAATTGATGTTTAACGTCCCCGTCAACACAAATAAAGTCATCTTGGAGACGTTGCTTCCAATTTTTGTGTGTCTTTTGACCCGATAAAGAGATGAAAATACATCCCAAGCCCTGCCGCCAAAACAAACCAAAAGCGGGGTCATATGTAGGAACGGTCCGACTCGTGCAACTTTGCCTGAAGAGGCTTTAACCCTCCAAAGCGGATAACCAGTACTCATGTGCGGTCGGCTTCAGCTCTGCGTGGACGCATCATGCAGCTTAATTCAGGGTCCGGATGGGCGAGGCCGTCATTTTATTATATAACTGTTATCATTGTCTGACTCTAAACATACGGGAAAATGGGATCATGTCTAACGTCAAATGAAAGTAAACAACATTTAAAAGCATTCTAGGTCCGAAAAAATCAAAACGTAAAAATGACCCTATTTGTTTTATTTGATTTTCTTAAAGATGTTGTAGGTAAGCATCACGAAAAGACGCCTATATTCTTTGACCCCCTTGAACCCCACTTTTATATAGTAAAACTGAGGTTTGCAGGGGTTAACCTTATTTTTCTTATTTCTGCTCAAAAATATAGATTGCGGGTATTCGTTAGAACCGCCTCGATGAGGCGGTTCTAACGAGTATCCACAACCTATATTTTAAGCAGAAATAAGAAACATATCACAATTTTTCATCTTAAAACTGCCGTTTTTGGCGGTCAAAATATAGATTGTGAGTACTCGTTAGAGACGCCTCGATGAGGCGGTTGTAACGAGAATCCACAACCTATATTTTGAGCAGAAATAAGAAAAATATCACAGTTTTTCATCTTAAAACTCCCGTTTTTGGCGGTCAAAATATAGATTGTGGGTACTCGATAGAACCGCCTCGATGAGGCAGTTCTAACGAGTATCCACAACCTATATTTTGAGCAGAAATTAAGAAAAATATCACAATTTTTCTTTCATCTTAAAACTGCCGTTTTTTGGCGGTCAAATTTACAATGCATTTGTATAGGCGTGTTTTCGTGATGGAAATGTTTTTCTACTTGAATTTCTTTGCGCATGTGCAGGGTATAAGGAATAATTTAATAACGTCAGGTTACGTCAGGTTAAAACTAAATACTTTCGCGTATTTTGCTAATCATCATGAAAACACACCTATACAAATACACTGTAAACTTAATCGCCGAAAACACTAAAATTTTAAGATGAAAAATTATGATATTTGTCTTATTTCTGCTTAAAATAGAGGTTATTGGTACTCGTCAGAACCGCCTCATCGAGGCAGTTATAACGATTACCCACAATCTATATTTTAGAGCAGAAATAAGAAAACTAAGATTTACCCCTGTAAACCCATGTTTTACTATATAAAAGTGCTGTTCTAGGGGGGTCAAAATTATACAGGCGTGTTTTAGTGATGATGAGACAAAGGATCCTATTTTGATTCTGCAATTGGCCCATCTTAATTTGATGCAAAATGTATATAATTGTAATCAAATTAACAGTAAGCGATTGAATTTTGATAACGTTCTTGCACACGATAACTAGCGTAGTGATGAAAAAATTTATGACACAGAAACATGCTTCCTATTTTAACTTCTATATAATTTTTTCCCGCCGCTTAGATGAATTAGTGGATACTATTTGTCCCATATATTAACGATGCACTACTCATTCAATACTGACACGCTTTTCGTTAATAAGAACCTTTAGTTGGGTGTCTTCGGGTTTATTTTTGTTATGGTTTGTGTGTGTATAGCTTATATTTTTTGTTTTGGATAGCCAATTGGCCATTTTGTCTGAAAGTAACTGTCCTATTGGCTTTCCGCAATTGATGTTTCCAACAGGGTCTAGTTATTTCATGTTTGTGCTTGTTTCCCTTTGGTGACTCTAATGGGAGCTGTGGGTTAATTGTATCGATTCCTGATCATTGCCTTCACTTTTATTGCACCATAAAATGACATTAAATCTGATGAGGTCTCACGGTAATGACTTCACGCAAAATAATGTGACGCAGTCGTACGTATTTTGATAGAAACATATTTTGAGGCTTTAAACTTATTGTATTGACGCAAAATATATTCATTACGAAACACGCCTATAATTCACTGTATAATTTACCGCCGAAAAAATAAAAATTTAAGATGAAAAATTGTATATTTTTCTTATTTCTGCTCAAATTATAGATTGTGGGTACTCGTTAGAACCGCCTCATCGAGGCGGTTCTAACGAATACCAATAACCTATATTTTAGAGCAGAAATAAGAAAAATAAGGTTTACCCCTGTTAACCCAAGTTTTACTACATAAAATTGGGGTTCAAGGGGGTCAAATTATATAGGCGTGTTTTCGTGATATAATAAAAAGGCCTACTCCCCTGATACTTGTGAAAACTGACCCCCGCTTGGATATGAAAGATTATGAGCGTACGGGTGGCCATAGATATACCCTGACCTTATCAAGAAACACGCCTACATAATTTTGACCTTCTTTAACCCCACTTTAATACAGCAAAACTGGGGTTTACAGGGATATACGTTATTTATCTTATTTCTTATTTCTGCTCAAAAACCTAGATTGTGAGGCGGTTTTAACGAGTTCCCACAATCTATGTTTTGAGCAAAAATATGAAAAAAAAAAACAACAACAGAATTTTCCATCTGAAAAGTTTCATTCATGTTTTGGTGGTAAAATTTTCAATATATTTATACAGGTCTGTTTTCGTAATGTTACGCTATGGCAGTCTATGGTTTGAAGAAAAATAGGAAACCCATTCGCTTCTTTTTAACATCACGAAAACACGCCTATATAATTTTGCCCCCCTTTAACCCCACTTTTATATAGTAAAACTGTGGTTTTCAGGGGTAAACATTATTTTTCTTATTTCTGCTCAAAAACATAGATTATGGGTACTTGAAAGAACCGCCTCGTCGAGGCGGTTCTATCGAGTCCCCGCAATCTATGTTTTGAGCAAAAATAAGACAAAATATCACAAAATTTCGTCTAAAAATTTAGTTTTTTTTTCGTTAATAAAATTTACAATGTATTTGTATAGGCATAATTTCATAATGAACTAAACAATACCCTTTAAGTTTTTGAAAGATAAATACCATGCAACATACAAAACACAAACGGATTGTAGATAGAAAATAAATAGCTAGTTTACAAAACAAGAAAAATGTACTTCATTATTGATCATAACCATAGCCATAGCTTTTTATAGCTTTCGAATCGAAAAAATCATCTGACGGTGGGTAACTATCAATTTCATAGCCTTGCTCCGGACGTTTTTGAGTTAGCTCAAGATGGTTACGTCCTATAACGTCGATTGACTTTTTGCCGTCTCCAAACGGTCCACCATTTTGCACAATTGTCATATATTGTTTTGTAGGAGGATCAGATACTAACACATCACATTCTTCGTTCTCGAAAGATTTATATCTATAAATAGTACGCATTACAATTAACAGCGGAGCATATCCAACATTTGTTATGAAAATTATGACATTAAGCCATGTAAATCCTATAGATTGTACAATCTGACCAGCAACTATTGGCCCGAACGCGTAAGCAAATGAGTAAGATATATCGGCTATTGCATATATGCTTCCATACACAGACACGTATCTGACGTCAACTAGGTGTCCTAGAATCGGCAACAATGCCGTATCAACAAGGGCTATTCCGAAGCATAGCGTTGCAAGTGGGAACAAAACTACAAAAAAGGCTCTAGCAAAAGGAATAACTAAGCAGGAAACGCCTTCAAGAGCAAGCCCAAGAGCGGCCAGCAGCCACTGGTGTTTTGGATACATTTTTGCTAGTTTTACAGTGAGATATACTCCGCATATGTGTGGAATGAACGCCGGTAACCATACGAAACCAACTTCCCACTCAGACGATTTCATGGTTTTCCACATCCACATGGCTATTGTTGGTTCCAGGAAAGCTAATGACACGTTTGACATTGCTAATGCCCCGGCAGCGACGGCTATATATGGGTCTATTAGTAATCGCCATATAGAAGTGCCCTTTAAACGGTCTTCCTTGGGAATTAGAGATCTTTGTTTTCGTACGGGTTTCATTACAAACAACACAAGAAACCCATCCACGGCGCATACTAAAGCAAGTAAAAGAAACGGTACTTCTTTACCACAGAACTCGTACAGTATTCCGCCAAATGGTGGAGCAAATAACGAACCAAATGAAATAAAGGCCAAAGCTATCCCCAGAGCTTTTGTTCTTTCTCCTTCTTCGGTGTATCTATCTGCTATCATAGCAAGTCCCGATGTATCTGCGAATGCTGATCCCACACCTTGCAAACTTCTAGCAAAGAAAAGCAGCGCATAACTGTCTCCGAATGCGAATACAGACGTTGAGAAAAACATTATAGTCAAACCTATCATCATTGGAAAGTCATACCCTACCCTATCGATGAATGCGCCAGTAAACGGATTGATAATTAACTGTAAGATAGCTTTCGATGCAAACAGTACACCAATAGCTCCCCCATTGGTGTCACCATAATTGACTGGAGGGGCTGGAATATCCAAATTTAGAAATTTCCTGTATGTTTTATTCCAATGTTTTGGTGGTCTTACGGTTGACCCAGTGAAGTTCTCCGGATATACAGTAGCGTTCCATGTGGACCAGTACGTAATATTGTATGCTGTCCAATTGATAGATGGTTGAGTTTGGGTCTTTTTGGCGGCCAGGTTAGCGAGATATTCTGGAATAATTGGCACAATCACCATATACAGCATATTGTCAAGCATCAATGCCGTGCATACTATGACAAGCACCAATCGTCGTTGATGGACTGGATCATTTACCTTTGTATTCAGTCCAGTTATATAGTCAGAAACTTTGTCGCGAATTTCTACTATCTTGTAATGCATTTTGATATTCGTTTCTGTTAAAAATAAGGCTTGTTCCAAATATGCTTTTGTTTGTTATTTGAGGTATAGAAGGGTATTAGTATAATATTGAATTTCCTTTAACTGCCGGTTTCGTGACGGATTGGTGTGGCATTTTGGTCACTGTTTAGGTTCAATAAAAGTTCTTTCTGGTGAACGAAGATACATTTCAAGTTACTTTACGTCCATCTAGATTGTCATCTTGTCTCCTTTCTCATCTTGACCAACGTACAGCACCAACAGCCTTAAATAACGAAGAAAGTTCATATTAGAAAGTGAAAAATGCGTAAACTTTAGGAATGAAAAAACCAAGAAAGTTCATTGATAAATTAAACTAATTAATACCACTTACAATCGCTTTGAAGATCTCTTAATGAGAATTATTATTTGTTTAACGTTTGTATATTTGTTTGACCAAGATCTTGAAATTAGACCCATTGGGTCGTTAAAGACTCGAAGCGTAATAAATTGTTGAACAAAACAAATATAATGTTTACAGTACTAATTGATTTTTCGAACTTTCTTCGTCATTCAGACCTGTTTGTAGTCTTCATTGAAGCAATTAGAACCATGCCAATATCAATATAAATGTTTGCGCAGAGTTTCCTCTTCATATTATTACTCTTTCAGCATCAACCCATTTTATACTGAATATATTCTTTCACCTTTTATATAAAAGGAGTCAATTGCCAAATTAAGGAGTGTCACGTTCAGTTTTTTTCATTCTGTTTAGAAAATAGCTGAGTTTTTTTTTGCACTAAATACAGGCCCTAATCAGATGCCACAGTATGCAACGTCTGATCCGGGCTTTCACTAATTGTCAGTGTCCCGTTATGGGGGTGCTGTATAAAATGGGTCAAACAAAAAGATAGTCACAGGTAAACCGAAGCATAAAACAGTAAAATATAATTTTATCAGTTTTATATGCCTGCACTACTTAATATGTTAGGACTGATAAGGCTAATTACTTCAATGGAATAATCAAATTGCATTTACGACCCAGTCATAAATAAAAAAAGGGTTGACTAAAATACAGTTATGAAGGCAAATGGAATATATTTTTTGAAGATCACGAAAACACGCCTATATAATTTTGAACCCCTTAAACCTAATTCTATACAGTAAAACTGGGGTTTGCAGGGGTAGACATTATTTTTCTTGTATCTGCTCAAAATCATAGACTGTGGGTACTCGTTAGAAACGCCTCACCGATGCGGTTCTAACGGGTACTAAAAAATCT
Source organism: Lucinisca nassula (assembly GCA_963580285.1). Taxonomy (NCBI): domain Eukaryota; kingdom Metazoa; phylum Mollusca; class Bivalvia; order Lucinida; family Lucinidae; genus Lucinisca; species Lucinisca nassula. Next base: position 92,519,831 of record OY757011.1, on the reverse strand, counting down.
ATGTTTCGCGCAGAAATATGAAAAAATATCTGATTTTGTTATCTGAAATTTTTTATTTGTTTTGGTGGTAAAATTTTCAATATATTTGAATAGGTGTATTTTGTAATGAGATTTCGTTTGGGATTAACGGTACAGACATCATTGTTAAGGTCATGTCGAGTCGGTTCGTTTAACTGACAACACTTTTCCTGGACAGGCTTATATATAAGACAGTCCAGAAACTGAAAAATGCACGCCTTGAATTAGTTATTGGTAGAAAATAAGGTCATGATCAATCTTCACGGAAGAATGTTGCCGACACGGCCGGTTTTGAAACTGCGACCATCTGATCGCCAGTCAGACCCGCATTCAACTAAGCGACACCAGCGGAATGAAAAACCTTGAAAATATACTCAAAATAGAAGTAGAGGCAATGATCAGGAATCGATACAATTAACCCACAGCTCCCATCAGAGACAGCAAAGTGAAAGAAACGCCAACATGAAGCAACAGACCCCAACGGTAACACCAACAGCGGAAAGCCAAGAGGACAGTTACTTTCCCACAAAATGACACAAAGGCCATAATTAAGGCACCACTTTTTATATAACATTTTGATCGGAAATAATTTTATTATTATTTCACCCAAACCAGCAGATCAATTAATAACTTGGCACTAGCATTCGTATTTCCCGTATTGAAGATTGAAAACCACTTGTAAATGACGCTGCAAAGCAACTCTGGGTAAACCAACTTGTCTGTGCGTGCGCCTCGCGTAACGTATAAATCTAACCCGCCTATGCGAATTGATTATGTGTCATTGTACAAAAACGTCATAAAGTAAAATTTTAAGTCTGACGATAAAGTTTATTCTGGAACGTTTAGGCACCGCTCAGAGAGCGAACGGCATGCTCTGGGCTTGTAATTGGCAAATTGGCAAGAACTGGGGCAGTCTGATGTCCCGCTAATGGATTGACCAGTGCTGTCCCCAGACATGGCACCGACTGAACATTTCTGGGACGGGTCAGGACGCCGTGCTGCCCACTAACCAAGTCAACCACAAAATCTGGTACATGTACAACTACGACAAGCAATGACTGCAAAACAACGACAAGAAAACAACATTACGAAAACCCGTCTATACAAATACAATATAAACTGGTCGGGCTCATCGGAGTCTAACTGTTGGTTTTCTTTTGCTCCAGCATTTCAGTGGTTTCTTGCTGTCGAGTCCTCAGCGTTGTCTCACCTCTGTGGTTCTTTGATTTTTGTGTTCACGGAGATGTTGCACTGATGAGTTAGGAGGCCTTCATGCGGACTGAGCAAATTATTTGTCTAAATCGCGACGGAAGTAAGGGCGAGGATTGTGGCCACCTAAAATCGATTTAAGCCCCCCAGTGGAAATCTTCCACTGTCCGTTCCAAGGCGGCTCTTCTGTGGCGATTTATTTATGTTGTTGTTTGTTACTTACTGTGTGTATCACTTGTGTCTTTTAATTTTGGATGGCCATATGGCCATTTTGTGGGAAAGTAACTGTCCTTATGGCCTTCCTTTGTTTAGGTTTCCATTATGGTCTGGTCGCTTAATGTTTGTATTTCTTTCCCTTTGGTGTCTTTTATGGGTGGAGTAAGTTAATTGTATCAATTCCTGATCTTTGTTTTACTTCTACTTTACCGTCCAAAAAAAAAAAAAACGAAAATTGAATGATAAAAAAGTGTGATATGTTTTCTTATTTCTGCTCAAAATATAGATAGTTGGGTACTCGTTAGAACCGCCTTAGAGCTGAAATAAGAAAACTAAGGTTTAAACCTGTAAACTCCAGTTTTAATCTATAAAAGTCGGGTTCAAGGGGGTCAAAATTATATAGGCGTGTTTGTGTGACTGTTTACCAATTTAAACCCCAGTTCTACTATATAATATTTAAAAGTGGGGTCCGATGGGTCAAAATTATATACTAGACGTGTTTTCGTGATGGCAGAGACTTCCCCAAAGCGTCATTTGAACCGTCATTGACTTATGATGCGTTAATGAGTGGTTTGCTTTGCTGAAAAAGGAGGTCACACCAGAGTGTGTAAAATTGGGGATACCATGATTTAGGCCGTCGTCACTCTGCTTGAACAAATTTGATCACCATTCAATAATTAGAAATGGAACCTTATGTAAGTGGTGGGTTAGTTCTATACAAACACATGTTCAAGTAAAACATACACCATTTCGTTGTAAAAGCAGAACCAGTTTAAATAAAAAAAATAATAAAACAAACGGAACTACCCGGTAAACACTGCGGACATTCGTCAGGTATAGGCATTCCCTTTGAATAGCTGCTTGAATATCAAATCTATAGCCATATTGCTTTACTCATTTATTGTACAAATTCAACTGGAAGACAGCATAATTAATGAAATAGAAGTAAAGGCAATGATCAGAAATCGATACAATTAACCAACACCTCTCATCAGAGACGGCAAAGGGAAAGAAACACACACATGAAATAACTAGTCCCTAATGGAAGCATCAATAGCGGAAAGCCAAAACAAAACAAAACAGTTACTTTCCCACAAAATGGACAATTTGCTGTCCAAATTAAAAAAAGATATAAACGATACACACACTCAAATGCAAACTAAATAAACCGCGACAAAAGAATCGCCTTGGAACGGTCAGTGAAAAAATTCTCTCGGGTGGGGGTGGAGGTGTATGTGTGTGTGTGTGTGGTGGGTGGGGGGGGCTATTCAATTCAAAAAGATATAAGCGATACACACACTCAAAGACAAACCGTATCAAAGATAAACCCTGACCGCAGAACCGGTGTGTGTGTGTGTGTGTGTGTGGGGGGGGGGGTTCTATGACGATTCCAGCATAAAGGCTTACTGAGAATTAGAGAGTATCTAATTTTAAGTAATAATTGGTTGATGCCTGATGCTCTGTCTCTGGTCGGGCCCATCGGAGTCTAACTGTTGGTCTTCTTTTGCACTAGCATTTCAGTGGTTTCTTGCTGTCGAGTCCTCGCCGTTGTTTCATATCTGTGGTTGTTTAATTTTTGTGTTCACGGAGATATTGCACTGACGAGCTAAGAGGCCTTCATGAGGACTGTACAAATTATTTGTCTAAATCGCGACGGAAATAAGGGCAACCCTCACCCTTACTTCCGTCGCGATTTAGACAAACAATTTGTTCAGTCCGCATGAAGGCTTTCTAACTCACCACTGCAACATCTCCGAGCACACAAAATAAAAAAAACAGTGAGATGAAGCAACGGTAAGCACCGACAGCGAAAAAAAAATGCTGGATCAAAAGAAAACCAATAGTTAGACTCCGTTGGGCCCAACCAAAGTCAGAGCATCAGGTACCAACCGACATTACATAAGTAAGCCTTTACGCTGGAACCGTCATATAATCTGAGACCTGACCCACCGGCGTGCAAAAGAAGAGAGAAGCAACGTTTTTCAAACATGATTAGGCTACCATGCAAGCATTCTGTCGAATAACATTTATGTTGTACCCAATCTTTTTATATCGAATACAAATTTTACGAAATTGGGTCTTGAAATAACTGCAAATATATATTTTTCTGATTGACAGAATTTATATACTAAGTCAAAATAAAATTCGTGATCCGATAGACCTTGTTGCAGAAGAGATTTAAGTCAAACTTTGAAGTTTGAAATTAAATCGGAATGACGTGAAAAATGTAGGAAACGCTTTGCGTAGTTTATGATTCCAATAACCCTGAGTCAGAAGTTTAGCAGTTAACAATTTATTACGAGTGTTGAAGTCAGTTACATAACTAGACACTCTGGCAAATCGAATTCATTGCGAAATATAAACGCCATAGGTTGCCGCACGTGGAGCACTACATCATGAATTATATTTCATAACAAAACAAGAACTGATCACCAACAATGGGCGGTTGCTGCACCGATCGGGGCTTGGAGACATCGACTGTGCTACAAGGTGCTTCCACGCAGAGCTAAAACCAACCGCACATGAGAACTGGTAAACAACTTAAAAGGTCCAAGCCTGCCAAGGCGAAATGATGCGAGTGGGACCTATTGGTTTCATTGGGGGCAGGGCTTGAGATGTCATTTTTATCTCAGTGTCGGGTATAAGTCCCAACACAATTAGCAGCAACGCGTCCGAAATGACCTAAATAGTGTTGATTGGGAGTTAAACCTCAATTAAAACGAACAGATAATATTATATGGTTGCTACTATTTACGAACGTATTTAAATATTTCATCGACAGGGAAACAACTTCCAATCATCAAATGACATTTCCCTTTGTTAAAAGTTGTTACATGAAACAGGCATACCCATTCACCTGAAATGCCAAATCTATCATTGAAAAATACCAAATAGCAACATAATTTCAAGCATTTAACCAATCCTCATCGCAATGATTTTAAGCTCATTTTTAGTTAATTGTATTGACCATCTCCTTGCCAAGGCGTTAAATAAATATTGTACACAATAGGAGTTTGCTTTCGGTCCTACGCATTTAAGAAATTCTATGTGAAACAGCAGCTGGATTAATATTAAACGATACTAAAATGCCCGGTCTTTGATCTAACGGATAAGCACAACTTAAATCAATTTGCATGTCTGAGCATTTCAAATGTTTCTCCGTGACGATACTATTGAATTAAGGCTAAATGTAACTGATTTAGTTTCTCGCTGGAGTTCAATGTAGTAAAGGTCATCTATCTATGGTACGTATAAATTTAGATATCGATGGTAACCTTATAAAGATTCGATGTCTACGGTAAATTTAAATTTCTAGGTCACATCTTGGTTCTCAAGCATCACGAAAACACGCCTATATAATTTTGATCCCCTTGAACCCAACTTTTATATAGAAAAAACTGGGGTTTCCGGGGGTATATCTTATTTTTCTTATTTCTGCTCAAAATATAGATCGTGGATACTCGTTAGAACCGCCTCGATTTTTTCTTATTTCTGCTCTAAAATATAGATTGTGGATAATCGTTAGAACCGCCTCATCGAGGCGGTTCTAACGAGTATCCACGATCTATATTTTGAGCAGAAATAAGAAAAATATCACAATTTTTCATCTTAAAATCTTCATTTGTCAAATGTTCATATTTTCGGCGATAAAGGTTGCAATGTATTTGTATAGGCGTGTTTACGTAATGTCTACTTCTTCATATAGCTATTTCACTCTGTATTTTACTGTTGAGCTAGGAGTTCGCCATTTCACCATTTCTCTTTGCACTGTTATTAGCGCAAATAGGCACGGGCCTCCGTGGCAAAGTAGATAAGAGCACTGTCTCTTATTCATGAGGTCTCTCACCGCTGTAGGTTCGAGCCTAGTTCGGGTCACATGTGAGACGCCAAGTTCAGCAACGGAAGGTCAGGTGGTTTTTCTTCGGGCAGGCTCGCCTGAACTTCGCTGCTCGCATAGGCGATAAGTACCAAAATCGCTTGACGGGGCCCATTTGATTTCTGAGCAGATTTCCGAAGGTTTTTATCATGATGGCAGCCTCTTGATTATCTATACTACTAAATAAATAGATTATCCAATAAACTGCAAAAACCCCGATCATTTGGTGATTTTTTTTTGATATCGAGTTGTCACAATTTTGCTTTTATTTATAATTTTGATTTATTAACTCTATGATTTGCGTTTATTTTGTGATTTTTGGGTTTTAGACAATTGCCGAATTTAAAATTCTCCAAACCGTTTTCTCAGAAAACCTGCAGCGATTGGTCTTTTTTGTCAACAAGCGCTTACATCGTAGTGACTTCGATTGGTACTTCGATTGGTCTTAGGGCGCTAATATGCGATGTCGAGTCGTTTCGCCACTGGGTTGTTTCAGACATTTTTAAAGTACGTTTCGATTATTGGACCAAATACGCTACTGATACCTTCACAAAACAAGTACAGGTACAAAACAAGAATTCAAAGGTAAGTGCTCGCGTCTGAAAGTGGAAAATTATTTGTTGCTGCTGCTACACAATCACAGAACTGATAAAACGACTGGAATTTTGTTCCTTCCTGAATGACCCTTGTCAAGTAGTCGAACTCAACCAAGCAAATCAAGCACGCGGTCAGAAAACATGGCTTCTAAAAATTTTTCGCCAAAAAAAAAAAAAAAAAAATGAAGACTTTCAGAGGAAAAAAAAGAGATTTTCATTATTTCTGCTTAAAACATTGATTTTGGGTACACGTTAGAACCGCCTCGACGAAGCGGTTCTAACGAATACTCACAATCTATGTTTTAGAGCAGATATGAGGAAATAATGAATACCCCTGCAAACCCCACTTTTTCCTATTTAAAGTGGGGTTTGTAGGAGTATTCATTACATAGGCGTGTTATCTTGATGTACCGTGCGTAAACTTCAAAATGAATATCCTGATATCACCACCTCTCAGGTTTAATCCACTAAAGTATTGTTTGCTATAACTTGGCATCAAGTATACCCGCGCTTGCGCGTTTTTTTTTCTAGTGTGACCTAAATTATTTGTTCCTCTATCCCATAACGGCTTCACCCGAACTAGCTAGTCTAGCCAAGAAAACATATACACCCCATATTTTTCAGTTCTGTGGTGTATTCCTTGCTTCCAAAGGATAACCCTTTTATAGAACATATTTAACTTCACTACAGCTGGTGTGTGGGAATGTGCACGTGTGGCGGCGGTAAAACGTCTCCTTGCCCTACATCATAGTGTAGATAATATTTTCTTGTCCTTTGGGATCATTGATTCCATTGTGAAACTTTGAAAATATCTAAGGGTCACTGATGAGGCCTGATTTGCCGAAAGTAGCTAGTCTGGCCCAGAAAACATACACACCTCATATTTTTCAGTTCTGTGGTGTATTCCCCGTTTCTAAAGGATAACCCTTTTATAGAACATATTCATATGAAATTTAACCATTTCTTTAAACGGAGTTTAGTATAGCTGTGTAACCCTGGCTCAAGGTCAATGAGTCAAGAAGACCTTCATTAAGTTAATCATTTTAGTTCATACTGGCAATAACAGTTTTCGAAAAATAATTAATGTTCACGTTTTTGCATACAAAAGCATAGGTGACAAAAATTTACCTTGGTGTTAAATGGGTCAAGGTCAACTTAGATTCCTCATTTGAACAAATTCTACATTTATAGTTTCGAGGCAGTTGACCCACTGGAGACCCACTGGTTCCAGAAAAAAATGTTTGAAGATTTTCTACCATATCTGGTCATGACGGCCATCTTGGTCATGTGACCTGGACCAGTGAAATAAAATTCATTTCTTTCGCCCTTAAAAGCGCCATATGAAAATAGAAGTGAAGGCAATACAACGACCTCACACCACCCATTAAGACATCAAATGGAAATAAAGATGGACATAACACAATTTCGCCATACTGAAATCGTCACAAGTGGAATAGAAGTGGAGGCAATGATCAGGAATCGTTACAATCAACTCACAGCTCCCATCAGAGACACCAAAGGGAAAGACACATAAACATGAAACAACAAACCCTAATGGAAACACCAACAGCGGAAAGCCAAAACGACAGTTACTTTCCCACAAAATGGCCAATAGGCTATCAAAAATAAAATAACATAAGCGACACAAACATTCAAAGACAATCCTTAACAAAAACAAACCGCGACAGAAGAACCGCCTTGGAACGGTCAGCGGAAACGATTTCCACTGAGGGGGGGGGGGGGGGGGGGGGGGGGCTTAAATCGATTTTACGTGGCGCCACAACCCTCGCCCTTACTTCCGTCGCGATTTAGACAAATAATTTGTTCAGTCCGCATGATATAATTTGTTCGGTCCTACGCATGGCCAAACGGCTATCCAGAATAAAATGATATAATACATACATACATACATACATACATACATACATACATACATACATACATACATACATACATACATACATACATACAAAGACGAACTATGACAATATGAACCACAACAGAAGAACCGCTTTGGAACGGGCACTAAAACATTCCATTTTAGCGTAATATGTTTCGGGGTCCACAAAAAGGTTGGAAGGGAAAAGTGATGAATAATCAGATCCTGTAGCTCTTAACAATCAGATCAGTACCTTCACAGGCAGCGTAAGACATTTATGGAATCTAGTATCTGAAGCAGTATGATAACGAATCCGTGAGACATCATTTCTTCACATTTCCAAAATGGCAACTTCTTTTTATGAAAATCCGTGATATTTTTCGTATTTCTACTGCAAACACGTGTTGTTGGTGCTCAATGAGGCGGTTCTAACGAGTACCCACAACCTATGTCTTAGAGTAGAAAAAAGATTTGTTTGTTTGTTTGTATTGGAGTTTTTTAACGGGCCACTGTCATTTTTGAGCCGGTCAGTTTACCTATCCACACTTTTCCTGTGCAGGCTTTTACGTAAGCAGTTAACCAGTACACTGCACATTCTTTCGCCAGAAACTGACAACTGCCCTTCTTGAATCAGTGGAAGGGAGAGAATGATCGTAGAAAACATTTCATGATCAATCTCCACGAAAGAAGCAAAAATAAGAAAACAATATTGTATATATCCCCGTAAACCCCAGAGTTCACTATATAAAGTGGGACTATAAAGTCTGATATAAAGTTTTCACTATATAAAGTTTTCACTATATATTCCATAGTGGAATTTTGAAAATATCTGAGGGTCACTGATGAGGCCTAATTGGCCGAAACTAGCTAGTCTGGCCCAGAAAACATGTACACTCCATATTTTTGGTTCTGTGGTGTATTCCTTGCTTCCAAAGGATAACCCTTTAATAGAACATATTTAACTTCACTACAGCTGGTGTGTGGGAATATGTGGCGGCGGTAAAACGTCTCCCTGCCCTACATCATAGTGTAGATTATATTTTCTTGTCCTTTGGGACCATTGATTCCATTGTGGAATTTTGAAAATATCTGAGGGTCACTGATGAGGCCTAATTGGCCGAAACTAGCTAGTCTGGCCCAGAAAACAAGTACACTCCATATTTTTCACTTCTGTAGTGTATTCCTTGCTTCCAAAGGATAACCCTTTTATAGAACATATTATACGTAAGCAGTTATCCAGTACATTGCACATTCTTTCGCCAGAAACTGACAACTGCCCTTTTTGAATCAGCGGAAGGGTGAGAACGACCGTAGAAAAGATTTCATGATCAATCTCCACGAAAGAAGCAGAAATAAGAAAACAATATTGTATATCCCCGTAAACCCCAGTTTTCACTATATAAAGTGGGATTTAGAGGTATCCATTTCAAGGACTTCTTAACCGGATTGAGCCAAAAGCTGTGTACGAGGTATATGGGGTTGTAGCATGAATTCTTGCACACCAGACAAGGAAATCCGTGATTTTACCCTGGGATAGAAATTTATGTTCTGACCCTGGTGTTCCGACCCCAAATCGAATATAATCGCGTGTTTGATAAATGCACTGGTTGATTACAACCTCATGCGCGGCGTCGTCATGCATGACGTCACTAAACATTCCTGTCGTGTCATCACAAAATGGCGGACGTCGGTAACCGAAGTGACAGCAGCATTAAAAATTCGCAATAGAAATGGAAGGTATGCAAGAAAAAGAATCCAATATGGGTGTGAGGGGTGGATAGAAAAATCCGTCCCTCGGGATCACTGTCCGGCATCACTCGGCAAGCCTCGTGATGCCGGACAGTGTCCCTCGGGACGGATTTTTCAATCCACCCCTCACACCCATATAAGATTCTTATATTATTGGCCTGATCTGAGACTTTGGTTCTCTCATGGTAAAGCTGTTTCATTTTGCAGGGTCAGTAATAATAAATATATAGTTTACTTTGCTGATTTATGGAGACGTCATAAACTCAGACATTAATGCTTGATTGCAGATATTTTCCAGAAATCAAACGGGCGAATGCATCGCACCAACCAGCTATTACACCATTACCCAGTCAAGCTAATGTCTGCCTTGGATGAGATAATGGCAAGAGGATAATCTTCGTTCCGGATAACTATCTGTCTTTGGGCATACCAAACTAGTTCAATTTTCCATTACTTAGAATAATTGCTAACTGCCAGAGATTTAGACAAAGACCGTCTAAGGAAGGTCATATTTACAAACTATAGATGTATGCGCGTGTGTTTTGGCGTTTTGAAAATCAGTGTCTTGTCTGTGGATGGGTGAACGGCCGCGAATGAACTACTCACTGAAGTAACTCAGAAGCATATAACGCCAATATAATAAAATGTGATTAGTTTGCTGGAGTTTGACATTCATAAGTCTTAAAAAAAATAAATAAAAAATAGCCGTGTTTCCGCTAGCTCGGCTTCAGACCCCCCGACTCTACTATTTTTTTTCAATTAAAAACAAAATAAAAATTAAAACTCCGACCCTACCATTTTCAGTTTCCAACCCTACCCAGTGTCGTCTTTGCATTTTCCCGCAGTAGGCTCGCCTGTATAGTGCATTTTGACGTTTTTTGGCATTTAGTACCTTCCAAAATACAGTGCTAACGTTTTTGAGCATTTGTATTGAATAATGATATACCGCGCAAGTCTCAACATGCCAATGTTATTAATAAAACCCTGTACAAAAAGCACATAAAAATACACGCCCGGTCTCTGTTTTTTTTTCGAGGGAAAATAAAATAAAGTTTCTTCTACCTACCGACCAATTTTTTTTTTCAGCATGTTAGCAGAAACACAGCTATATTTTACACCGAAATAAACAAACTTAAATTCATTCCTCTGCATTATACGTAACCAAACATTTCACGTGTTGTGAATAATCATTAGGTCGTGGCCAGACAAATATGGAATAAACCCATTTTATCTTTTGCTACGGACCGTTCTAAAGCTATGTGACAGGGTTATTAACCCTTGTCCTGCTGATCCCGGATATGTCTTATCTTTCAAACAATGAAGATCCAGATCAGATGGCTTCTGAAGAAGCCATCTGATCTAGATCTACATTGTTTGTCATTCAGTTTATGAATTTGTTGCAATAATTTGCATCAGGTAATCTGATTGGTTGATAATCGGTAGTGGGTGTGGCATATATGAATATTCAACAGGACAAGGGTTAATTTAGTAGCTTTAGCACTGTTACTACCTCATAGAAGAAGGTGGGAGTAGTTGTCTTTGCTTTCTGTTTTGTAATAGATATCCTAGGAGACACTTAACATTGAACCAACGTTAAACAACGTTGCTAAACAACGTTGAAATCGTTGTCCATATTTAACAATCACATACAGACTATGATGATGAGAGCAGCATATATGACGAATGCCATTCAAATACCATGATGATCAACTCTGTTTGATATAGAAATATTGTTAGATCAACCCATTTTATTCTTATACAGAGCCGTCGTAAAATTGGCGGATATAGAAACGGGTCAGTTTTGTCCTACGCGTGTGCATATATACAGCCTATGTGTGTGATGTACGATTCAACCTTTTCATTCAATATGTCCATGATGTCAGGCAAGGCTATTCGAAATCGATACTATCCAGACTGAAGTGCTTCAAAATTTCATTTATATATAAATATGACATCTAGGAGGAACAAATAAGGTTATATATTTATTATCAAATTGAAATATACGCAAGTCATAGCATAAAAGAACAAAGAAGGATGCCTCAGGGATAGTAAATACGATATCAAAACTACGCATCTATCTAAATATAAATCACTGGGAAACACAGCATATCCCTTACGAGGCCATAGTCCAACACTAATGTTATTTTTGATTAGAAGCTTCTTGTAATTATTCTGGTAATAAAAATCATGGATTATGTTAACCTTGTTTGGCTTCGTGGTTTGTAAAGCCATCTAAATGTTTAGTAATTGGATCAGGATCAATTCAATGTGCTCTGGTATTACCGATTTCAAGGAGCTTGTAACTAATAGCAGACATTAATGGCTGATGTTTTACACAGAATCATGACTGTAATTCTATCATTCAAAGTGCTGCCGAAGCATTCTATTTTCTTTAGAGTGTCGGAATTTTATAAACGCATCCACTAGAAATTGCAAATAGCGCTTGAGATCACAATCATTTGCCACTTCATTGAAGCAAAAACAAAAAGGTAACAAAAAGCAAACACACACACACACACACACACACACACACACACACACACACACACACACACACTAACGGTATATACTTAAGTCTTATATAGATCACAATGTAGTTTGGGTTTGCATGGATAACAGTTCCTTATTTCTATTAGTTAAAGTAAAATGAGCCCCGCCAAGCGAATTTGTGTCTTCGAGCATTCCGTCATGACAAGTTTTAACTGCGCATGTCCAGCCATTCAGAGGGGCCAGGGATATGGCTTTCTGTCTGAAGGTTCCTCTTGATTACTGCTTGTATGAGCGAGCAGCGAAGGTTCTGGCGAGACTGCGCGGATGCGCAGGCTCGCCTGAACCTTCGCAGCTCGCATAGGCGATAAGTACCAATATCGCTTGACGGGGCCAAAATGATATAGAGAGTGGAACGATTTAGGTCATCTTCAGTAAAGCGGGTCATACTAGCGCGCATTAAACACAGATACACCTTTTAGCTTATTAAACGGAAATATCAAATGAGATTAACATATAAGAAAATAGAAGTGAAGGCAATGATCAAGAATCGACATAACTGACCCACAGCTCCCATCAGAGACACCAAAGGGAAAGTAACACAAACATGAAACAACTAGACCCCAATGGAAACATCAATAGCCGAAAGCCAAAAAGGACCTTTATATTATCTACTGTCTGTCACGTCCGTTTTGAGGACGGCGTTAGTATTGCTATCAGTTGCAGAAATCAAGGGGATAGGTATAAACCACATTGTTGTCCGTATCGTTTATGATCGTGAATGACAGATATTTATAGAGGCCATATTGTAAAAACCGAATTCAGCGTTCAAGCGGCGGTTACAGAATGACACTTTTCATCCCCACCCCCACCGCACACACACAAGGAAAAGAGTAACAAAAGTTAACTAAAGAGATGTGATCACGTATTGTAAGTCATGACAACAATATCCCCTTTGAGGGTTCATACACCATACCATACCACAAAGTTAATCGTGCCTCTCCAAAGCTGAAAAATGCAAAAGCTCCAAAATAATCTTAAGATTGCGTGCGGTTTATTACACTAATTTTAGGAAACAAAAACCCGATATGCGTGCTGGAAGACCTTTGGCAGTAATAGTCAGAATTGCATTTGTGCTTTCGTGCCAGAGTTAAGTAGAACCTGAATGACTTAATCAGATGCTTGTTATATGACTGATTGATGGCTGATACGATTTGCTGTGTGGAATTGAATAAACCAATTTTATTAGCCATTTGGGACTTTTGAAAAGATCGTTTTGGTAAAAGGCAATAGGCAGTTGGGTGTACTTTTAAGTACGTCTGTGGCTATGCAAGGCAGCTCCAGTCGTTTTGCACAGAAATTAGACTAAGCTTGGAAATGGCTGAGCATATACGCCAATGCTTGTTAGTCCTCTTTACAGATGCTTATTAGAGTTCACAATATGGTAGTCGGAGTCAAATGAATGGGTGGTTTAGCCTTTACGAATGGGAAAATGTCAAGGTGCAGCGTAATTCAGATTTAATATTTCATTTAATTTTTTTCGAAGCCTCTTGGAGCCCAATCGTCACGAAAACACGCCTATATAATTTTGACCCCCTTGAACCACACTTTTATATAGTAAAACTGGGGTTTACGGGGGTATACCTTATTTTCTTATTTCTGCTCTAAAATAAAGATTGTGGTACTCACTAGAATCGCCTCGAAGAGACGGTTCTAACGAGTGCCCATAACCTATATTTTGAGCAAAAATAAGAAAAAATTCACAATTTTTAATCTGAAAATGTTAATTTTTTTCTGCTGTAAAATTCACCATGTATTAGTATAGGCGTGTTTTCGTAATGTTACAAGGTGTCTTTATTTAACGGCATCAAAATAGCAATCTAGTCGTCTGCATCACATTACCGAGATGTCCATGTCTGACTGAAATATGCCATCATGAATGATCATATTTCATATAAAATTAATAAAACTCGCCGCGGTCTCTTTTCCCAAATTTCACGCTCGTTCCATAAGACTCAAAACATACTTGGTATGTTTTTTGGGAATGCTTTCAAAATGAAAGCCATTAAAAAAGGAAATAGATGTCTTCGATTTTAATCTGCTGAAGAACCACAACTGCTGATGTCTCGTTAGACACCAAGCGATGTACCTTTGAACTTGTATGAATTAAACAGTGAATTATGTTTCACAAAAACAAAAACACATGACTGGGCAACTAAGTAAGTAGATTAAGGGACGTTAAGAAACGCTAATTTTTCTAGGAGCTCCTCGAGAGCCAGGTCCACGCACGTTCTGATGATTTTGTTTTGTTTGGAGATAAAATGCTTTTTGCTTGCCTCGATATACATGTACTTGCAAGGATTCGAATGTCAGTTGGGCCATGTCGGACGATATTGTGTCTCATAACAAAAACACGCCTATATAAATTCCCACTTTTATATAGTAAAACTGGGATTTAAAACAAGAGCACCGCATGCGGGAGCCAACGCTCGTCTGCAGTTTCTTTTAGAAATCCAAAGTTCTAAGTCAAACAAGAGCAATCAAATTGCAAGATGGAGTTATAAAACTTGTAGGGAATGTAGCTCTTGTGATGGTGAGTATGTGTATGAAGTTTCATGAAGGTAGGCCAAATACTTTTGGAAATATGGTCAAGATTAAGGTTTTCGGTTAAATTTTCGAAAAATAGGTCAAAGTTCAAAGGTCAAGGTCACAGATCAAAAAGTGTGGTATCACTGAAAAGGTCTTGTCCCAAGGAACATTCATGTGAAGTTTGATGGCTCTGTTGTGAATAGTATTAAAATGAGAGCAAAAAATGTGTTTCAGAAAAAAATTGGAAAATGGGAGATAATTCAGCCAAAATCAACAATGTTGTTATGGTCCTTGGTCAAAATGTAGCTCTTCTGATGATGAGTGTGTGTATGAAGTTTCATGAGGCTAGGTCTAATACTTTTTAAGTTATAGCCAAGGTTAAGTTTTTTTGGAACGACGACGCCAGACGACGACAACGCAGACGCCGGAGTGATGACAATAGCTCGAAAACAGACGAGCTAAAAATAAAATAATAATAATCGACATTATTTATAGAGGGTAACACATTTAGCATTAGTACTTATCTTCCATGTGGCCCTCTTTTCCTGGGTAGGAACCAGTACTAAGCAATGTGGATAAAGTCTCTTGCTCAAGGAAACAACACTTGGCGCTTGCGGGGATCAAACCGGCTACCTCTCGATCGCAAATTCGATGCTTTACCACTGCACCACAGCGCTCCACATTGGTATACATTATTTTTCTTATTTCTGCTTTAAAAATAGAGTGTGGGTACTCGTTAGAACCGCCTCGTCGAGGCGGTTCTAACAAGTACCCACAACTTATGTTTCGAGTATAGATAAGAAAATGTCACAAACGGTCATACAAAAGTAACCATTTTTAGAGAATGAGTTTTGTTACAAGGATCTGTGATCCTAATGTTCTCAAGCGTATTTCTAGCGACGACTGCAATGAACTGCGTATTTACTCAGACTGCAGACACTGTCTGGATAAGGGGACTTCGGGTCAAAGGTCATCTATAACCGACAGCGAAGACGTTTATCATTAAGGTAACACACCCGTTCGCTATTATGACGCATTCGTAAATCTAGTAATATGATTTCTTGATGAACAATTTAGGTATTTTTCTTATTTCTAGTTCAAATATTAATTGTTGGTGCTCGTTAGAACCGATACCCACAATCTATTGTTTTGAGCAAAATCTAAGGTAACAAATGAAACATCTCAGTAAAGCCCATTGTTCTCTTTATATTTTCTTGCCCTTTGGGATCATTGATTCCATTGTTGAAGTTTGAAAATATTTGAGGGTCACTGATGAGGCCTAATTGGCCGACACTAGCTAGTCTGGCCCTTAAAACATGTACACTACATATTTTCCAGTTATGTGGTACATTCTTTGCTTCCGAAGGATAACCCCTTCTAGAACATATTTAGAGGTGTGTTGATTACGCGGACTTGCAAACCTGGTGGCAAGGCTAATCTGTGCCATTGATTGGCAAACATATTCGAAGCCAAATTTTCTCGTGTCTCGGCCCAATTAAAGTTCTATATATTTAGAATTCTAAATTACATGAAATCAGCAATTGGGCCCCGTCAAGCGATTTTGGTACTTATCCCCTTTGCGAGCAGCGAAGGTTCAGGCGAGCCTGCGCATCCGCGCAGTCTCGCCAGAACCTTCGCTACTCGCTCATACAATCAGTGAATCAAGAGGAACCTTCAGACAGAAAGCCATATCCCTGGCCCCTCTGAATGGCTGGGCATGCGCAGTTAAAATTTGTCATGACGGAATGCTCGAAGACACAAATTCGCTTGGCGGGGCTCAATTAGAACTGCAAACCAAGCCTAGACTAGCTCTCCAAAAGGAAGTTACTGCCACAACGATCTTCCTGCAACTGGTGTTGTATACCACTCTGTTCGTCAGCATGTCTAGCGCATGACATTTGATAATGACATCAACTTGTGTGGCCACCACACTGTTGCAGTGTTGTTTGGTGTTTTAAGGCCACCAAAGAATAAAACGGTGAATGTTTGCCATATTAGCTCGCGGCTTGTGTCCAAGCATGTTTTGAACGGATGTTTAGTGCCTGATATTTGATGATGGTATCAACTTGTGGGGCCAATAACAGGGGTATTTGAAAGTCATCAAAGAATAAAACGGGTGAATGTTTGCCATCTTATGCTTTGCACACAATGCTTGTGTGCAAGCATCATTGTGTGCAAAGCATAATCATTGTGTGCAAGCATGTCTTAATTTATCAGATTTTTATCGAAGTTGAAGTGACACATGTATGTGAAACCACGAGCTGTCTTTTAGATTATTCTTTGGCGATCTTGACTCTTTTTTCAATTCAAGCGTGTTCCCATTAAGCTTGGGCGCACACTATCACAATCTCAATCAAAACATTGTCAGAGATTTGTCAAATTAGCCTCTAAGTTGATAAATATTTGTTGATCTGTTAATAATTTCAAATCCAGCCCTGACGAAACAATATCAACTCAGAGTGTTCTTTGAAGGGTTAAAAGTGTGCTCTTTGCCGGAACTTGTTGTGGTGAAACCGAGCGCAGGCCGCGGCGGTGACAAGCGCCGGGCGGAGAATTTATGTCAATTCTAAATTTTATTTTTGCAATACTGAGTTTGATCCGATTATGGTTTAAAGCAGGTCACTTATTAAGAAGACTTACAGAAACACATGAAATGCCAATCACGACAATTGTCGTCTGCTTTGTCGTCTTTCGTTTACCTTAAAAGTATATTTTTGCAAACAGTGTAGGCTTATATTTCATGTACCACCTGTTCGATTGAATTTGGATCAAGAATATCGAATATGTGACTGGTTTACGTAAATTAAGACGGTCGTTAATTAAATGCGACTGAAATGCAGTTTTATGCCAGAATTATGTCATACCAGACGCAATGCGATATACTATGTGTCTGAACAGAAATCCAGACACAGTCTTAATCGATTGTAGAGTCAGGTACGGAGTTCCGGGTCGTACCCAGTTTCGGATCAACACGACTTTGATAAGTGGCCAAGACAATTTGAAAGCGATTCAGAATAAAACGTATTATCAGCCATAGCCTACTCAGTCACACTTTAAATCAAGAAAAAAAAAAAAAAAAAAAAACAGAAAAAAACACACACACACACATTTTTATAAATTGCACATTTGTCGTCCATGCGCGTGCAGAATGACGTTGGTATTTCCGATGTCTAAATTTAGATGCACAAGAGACAGGTAGGTAGATTCCCCCCCCAACGAAAACGAGAATTTAAAAAAGAAAAACGACGAAAGTATATGTATTTTGTAAACAGGGACACCTTCACAATGTAAGTGCCAGCCTGTGAGTCATATTAATGTAGGTAGTCAAGTGTTAGATCCCTGCATTGACGCTCTTACCCATTAGGCAATGGAGACCCGTGCAAAAGTAAAATTGCAATGTTTCTTCTGCGCATTATCTGTTGAATGTATGTAAAGTTGCAGGAAAATATACCACACAAATTTAAAATGAGAGAGGGCGCGAGTTAATGACACAATTGCTATTTTCAATGCTCCCAAAGTGACATAACCCCAAACTCAGTAAAGCAAGAATTATGATTCTTGTCTTCTGCACGTTGTCTCATGGTGTTTTTGTTTTTATTTCTGTAAATCTCAGATAGTTTCAAAGTTGCGCAGCGGACATGGAAACGTGGTGCACAGACAGAAAGACGGGTCGATAGACCTGGGGACAAAACAATGTCTTTCGACCCCACGGTGTGTGTGTGTGTGGTGGGGTGGGGGGAGTGGGGTGGGGTGGGCAGACAAATTCGCAAATTGATATTTGAGCCCCGCCAAGCGAATTTGTGCCTTCGAGCATTCCGTCATGACAGATTTTAACTGCGCATGCCCAGCCATTCAGAGAGGCCTGGGATATGGCTTTCTGTCTGAAGGTTCCTCTTCATTCACTGCTTGTATGAGCTAGCAGCGCAGGTTCTGGTGAGGGATGCGCAGGCTCGCCTGAACCTTCGCTGCTCGCATAGGCGATAAGTACCAAAATCGCTTGACGGGGCCCATTTAATGTTTACTGAATGCCACTGAAAAGAAATTGACATATTTTGATCGTTTCCAAATAGTTTATCGCTATACGATATCTCGTGATCCGCAACTGGGTACCGTGATCCGCAACTGGGGTCTAACCGTGGTCTCATATTCTACAATCCTGAGCGTCAGGCGAATAAGATTAGGAAAAATGATTATATACATTTTGTAGAGGAATATTTTTTCTTGCACACCAGACAAGGAAATCCGCGATTTTACCCTAGGATAGAAATTTATATTCTTGCACACCAGACAAGGAAATCCGCGATTTTACCCTGGGATAGAAATTTATGTTCTGACCCTGGTGTTCCGACCCCAAATCGAATATAATCGCGTGTTTGATAAATGCACTGGTCGATTACGACCTTGTGTGCGCCGTGGTTAAGGTTGACCCATTCCTCTCAACAGCATCCATTGCAGTTTTGCAAGTGTGGACTCTTGCATTGTCCTGTTGGAGCAGAATCCATTTGGAGAGTTTACCTCGGCGTTTTCACCGGTCGCAGTTTTCAGTTGGTAGAGCAAATTTGCATAATACGCATCTGTTATTGTACTTTACTTTCCCAGAAAGTCCAACATAATAACGCCTTGTTCGTCCAAAAATACAGTTACCATCACCTTGCCAATATAAGTTGCGTTTTGAACTTCTTTGGCATCGGAGACCCCGGCTCTAGCCACCGGCAACTTTGTTTTATTCTCTGGCTCATAATAATGTACCAAGACGAGACGTCTACAGTCACCAGTAATGAAAGAAAACCATCTTCCTTGGACCTAAACCGCGTTAACAGTGCGGTGCATACTGATGCATACTGATGCCCTGATTCCCATTTGCTTGTCGCTAAGGGATTTTGGGACCCAACGGACTGTGAGCCTGCGCATACCCAAGCGAGCATGTGAAATTGTTGAAACGCTACCCTATGAGGTGTGTCATGCATTCGCTATTTCTTCCACCTTAATCTGTTAATTCGCCTATCAGCTGATCAGAGTACACCCGATCCCGTACTTTGTTACATGTACACATTTCTTCATCGATGGCTTTTGATGGGCGTTCAGATCTGGTTTAGTCCTCTAAAGACGTTTTCCCCCACCCAAAATTTAATTTGTGCATACGATGGTGCAGAAGACCCATACACATTGGTCAACTCGCAATGTGTTTCCTGACTGGTTTCCCTCAAATACAAGTATAGTAGACGCAGATAAGATTGACTAGGTGGAGCTATTTAGGTGTTGTCAATATATGTCAAATTCGGTGAGTTCACCAGAAGATTCGGTAGAGTGTGTTCCGCATGCTTTCTGCAAACGGACCAAATGGCCATATACGCCATGGCTTTGTTTGTGTTACAGTTGAATTCACACAATAACCGGATGACTTGGTTTACAGTTTTGTAAATATAACATTCCAAAGGCAGGTGCAATAGTCAATTTTATCTGCGACTTCTATGCCGAATTACGGAACTCAGCTTTATAAAATTTGACAAAAAGCTTGCTTTTGCATTACTACCCATGTTTGACGTTCAATATCTTATGAGAGAACTACACGATAAGGCTGCAATATTTTCCCCATGCCTAAAACATGGATTGAAACAAGGCATGGAAATCTTGGAACGTAGAAGAGTGTCAAATTTATTTTATTCGCTGTATGTTTGCATGAATGTCCGTACTTTAAAAAGCAAACAACGAATCCCTTGATCGGACGCTGCGTTCTGTAGTTTGTGGTCAGGATCTACACTGTCAATGGGCATTGTCATTTTAGGACGCTAGGCTTACATGGAGTGTAACTGCCGTCGGCGTACAGAATAATTATCAGTGCACGTGCCATTATTGCCCGTAAATATGAGCTCTATATAAAAACATACGTTGCACTTAGATAAATACACTGAAATTACTACATGTATTTTTTCTCTGTTTTTTTTTTTTGTAGCTAAAGTCTACAATTAGAATAATGACAGATTCTCGGATTAATGTCTTCGAGATATGTGAGATCAAAGTAAACAAAATAACTTGATTAATGCAAACAAAACCGTTATCAGGTCATCAGAATAATTATCACCATTTCCGATTATTTGATAAAGCTCATATGAATACGGCTCGCAGATACATGTATCACGTTACATGTCCGAACTGTGTTAAGATTCACCATATTTGCATTATTTGCTGGCTCCCAGCTTGCACATTGTCAATATTGGAAGAACAGGTAACCAGACCCCCCTGACCTTTTAAGGTCAGGGGGTCTGGTTACCTGTTTTTCCAACACTGATAACCTTCAGACTAGGAGCCAGTAGATAATGCAAATAAGGTGAATAGGGTTTTCTTGCACACCAGATAAGGAAATCCGTAGTTTTGGCTTGGGACAGAAATTCTGTTCTAACCCTGGTGTTCTAACCCAAAATCGAATATTCTTGCGTGTTTGATAAATGTACTGGTTGAATACGACCCCATATGCGCCGTCGTTAACCCACGTCAGAGCACGTTACGTGACGTCACTAAACATCACAATATGTCGGACGTCGGCAACCGAAGTGACTGCAGTATTAAAAATCAGTGCTAAGAAATGGAAGGTATGCAAGAAAAAGATCTAGGCAAGCCTCGTGATGCCGGACGGTGACCCTCGGGATGGATTTTTTCGTCCACCCCTCACATCCATGTAAGCTTCTTACAATACATAACTGCACTTGTTAAATGAAAAATTCTTATGAGACACTGGGTGTAAGTATAACCAAGAGTACCCACAATCTATGTTTTGAGCAAAAAATTAAAAAATATCAGAATTTTTGATTTGCTTTTTTTTCATTTTTTGGCGGGAAAAAAATCAGTATACTTGAATAGGCATGTTTTCGTCAATTAATAGCGTAATTTTACTGTAACCACAATCTATGTTTCTGAGGAAAAGTAATGAAAATAATGTATTCTCCTTGTCTACTAGGTATACAGTGGGGTTTACAAAATAGTTAAATACACGGACTTGAAAAATCCGATGCATGTACCCGCCATAATGTTTATAGCTGGCAATGCTTGAAAAGGGAATTAGAACTTACAGAACATTTCATCAGAAAAAGGCATTTTTGCGAGTCATGAAAGAAAACAATGTTTTGCACACCTTGCAGAACGCGGAGCCTGATCTGAGTCTACACTGTTTGCTAAACATATGTATAGGTTTGTATAATTCACCAGAAACAAAACAAATCTGGCACCCATATAATTGGAAATTGACCACTCCAAACCTATTGGGTGGAAGATTCAATGGTCATATACAGTAGAACTTCAATGCCTCGAACTCCGATGGCTCGTTTACGACCGATGATGCGAACCCGTTCTTGAGTCCGCAGTGAATTCCTCCAGATACGATATAGGTGTAATTTAGGAAGATTTTCTTCATTTATCTTGCAAATGTATGCTGTGTGTACTCATTAGAATCGCCTCGATGAGGCGATTCTAATGAGTACACACATCATACATTTATAATACAGACCACGAAAAGATATCCACATTTATCTCCATTCAGCCTCCTGGTATGACACTAATAGTACTCTCTGTGGTTCGAACTACCGCTGTCTCGAACAAATTTTCATGGTCCCAAAGGGGTTCGAGCCATCGAAGTTTGACTGTAAGTGATTATCACTGTGGCAGAACTGAAAGCAGGTAAATCCAAATAAAGGTGTGGGTTCAAGGCAAATTCCTCAAACGCTGAAGGCCCATTACGAAAATACGCCTATTCAGATATATTGACAATTTTACCAACAAAAACTGAACATTTTCAGATAAAAAATTCTGTTATTTTTCTTTTTATTTCTGCTTAAAACATAGATCGTGGGAACTCATTAGAACCGTCTCCACGAGGCGGTTCTAACGGGCACCACCGACATATGTTTTTGAGCAGAAATAAGAAACATAATGTACACCCCTGTAAATCCAAGTTTTACTATATTAAAGTAGGGTTCGAGGGGGGTCAAGATTATAAAGGCGTATTTTCGTGATGTGCAAGCTACAAAATAAATATAAAAGCTCTCGTTTTTTGTTTACATTAATGTTTTACGTCCCCGTCAATACTATTTAGGTCGTTTTTCAGTTTTGTTGGGGCTTTTACTCGACACTGAAATATGATGACTTCTCAAGCCCTGCAACCCAAACAAACCATAGGGACACCACTTTGCCTGGGCAGGCATAGACCCTCTAAGTGGTTTATATCACGAAACCACGCCTATATAATTTTGGATCCCCTTAAACCCCACTGTTATGTAGGTAAACTGGGGTTTACAAGGGTTTATTTTCCACATTTCCGCTCAAAACCTAAATTGTGGGTACTCGTTAGTACCGCCTCGATGAGGGTGTTCTAACGAGTACCAATAATCTAACAAATTATGGGTACTCGTTAGAACCGCTTCGACGAGGCGGTTCTAACGAGTACCCATAATCTATGTTTTGAGCAGAAATATTAAAAATGTCAGGATTTTTTATGTGAAAATTTTCATTTTTGATGGTAAAATTAACCAATATATTTGAATAGCCGTGTTTTTGTAATGCCATGTGCCAGTCCTCATACACGGTCAGTTTCAGCTGTGCATGGAAGCATCATGGAGCCAAATCTATTTCTCCAAGCCCCGATGGGCGGGGCTCTCTTTTGTTTCGTTTCTTTCTTGTCTAATAGTACCATAAAATGCGTCAGTGTCAGGAAATGTTCATACTTTTATTCACAGGTTTTTGGTTCGAAAACCGATGGCTCGTTTCACGGGCCTCCATGGCAGATAAGAGCGCTTTGTGAGACGCCAGGTTTTGCAACGGAAAGTCTGGTGTTTTTTTTTGTTTTTTTTTGGGGGGGGGGGGGGGGGGGCGGGGGTGAGGGGGGAGGGGTACTCCGGTTTTCGCTCATCGCTGATTAACGATCAGCTAGAAATGTTGAAATAATCTTAAACGGCTGTTAAACCGTAACAAAAAGAAAATTTAAGATAAAATAAATATAATATTTTTCTTATTTCTGCTCTGAAATAAAGATTGTGGGTACTCGCTAGAACCGCCAGAACCGCCTCAATGATGCGGTTCTAACAAGTACCCACAATCTATATTTTAGAGCAGAAATAAGAAAAATTAGGTATACCCCTGCAAACTCCAGTTTTTCTATATAAAAGTGGGGTTCTAGGGGGTCAAAATTATATAGGCGTCTTTTCGTGATGAAAGTTAAATTTTGACCCACTATTATATTTCCAATGCTCTAGATTGAGCACCACAGGGAAAAAATCCTTTTATTTCTTAGAATTCTTATACATGTACACGTAGGATATAGATTTGATACACTTGACCATGTCGTTCGTGAAACTAACTTTGTATAATTAGTACCCCAGAGTGCAGTATACACTCATGTTACGGTTATACATCTTCCGTAGTTCTAGGAATGACATTCACAGCAAGCTAATAAATCCATGTTTCGCCCCCGCCCACAGGGGCTTGAAGAAATAGTTGGGCTGCATGATGCTTCCACGTACATGTAGTGGTGAAACCGACCGCACACGAGTACTGGTAAACCGCTTAGAGGATCTAAGCCTGCCCAGGCAAAGCGGTGCGAGTCGGTCCGCCCATGCTTACTTTGTATTCAAACAAACGTTAATTTAACAGATCGCCGTAATTGATGCCCTTTAACCCGATATCTGATAAAAGAGAAAATTGTGCACATGGACATGGACATACAGTGGAATGGCTTAGTTCCCTTATTTTTGCTCAAACGCATAAGGGTAAAAGAAGGATCAAACAGGTAGCATTCTGGTAAAATGAATATCATCATTATGTAAACAGGTCCGTGAAATGAAGACACCTCTAAACCTCACTTTATGCAGATAAAAATGGGGTTTACGAGGTATACTTATTTTTGTATTTCTTCTCCATGACATAGGTAGTGGGTACTCGTTAGAACCGCCTCGATGAGGCGGTGCTAACGAGCACCCGCAACCTATGTTTGGGGTAAAAATAAGAAAAAATATCTCAATTTTTCATCTGAAAAATGTCCGTTTTTTTGAGATTAGAAAAAATGCACTATATACTGCACGGATCTGTTATCATAATGTGAGACTGAGTACAGTGATGTTCCACTGTTAAGACCACCTAAAATTAAGACTACACGTATTTTTGCTTTAAAAAGATTATTTAGTAGGTTGCAGTTAATCTTTCTTTGTGTTTTCTGCATACCGTGTCTTCTGGCCAGAGACCACCTTTGGGACGGTTCAAAAGTGGTCTTAAAGACCACTTTTGAATAGTCCCAAAAATGGTCTTAAAGACCACTTTTGAACAGTTCCAAAGGTGTCTTAAAGACCACTTTTGAACAGTCCCAAAGGTGGTCTCCATATAGGAATTCTACTGTATCAGCCTTGTAGCTTATTTGAATATGTCAATCGAATTTTTAGTTTCATATGACAAACGAGGTTTCTTTAACATGTTTGACTTGAATGCGGACTTGTTCCTGATAATTCCCTGTTGAGTATTGTCTTGTCATTCCAAATCGTGTTTGCCAGATTCAGACGTATTTATCAAGGACCGGTGAAAAAAAGAGGGAGATCGGACAATGCAATGTGTCAGAGACAGATACAACATTATTTTTGTTGTTGTTGTTGTTGTTGAAAATTCTGTGGAAAGTGACACGCTCCTTAAAATCACTTCGGTACACACAAAGTTAAGTGACTTTCCTTTCTCCCAAAATAATTCCAATTCTGCATCATTATGTACATTTAGAGCGTCTTAATAGGTTGAAATAAAAGTTTGATACTTCGATAAATTCTTAGAACTATTTCCCTCAGCGACAGGTTGTAATATAACGTGACGTCAAAACGCACGCTTAGAACTCTTACGTTACGTACGTCAACATGTAGATACTTATTGAAAACGTAAATGTTATAAGATAAATAAACTGAACTGAAAGAATTGGCGTTTTTTTTATTTTCTTTTTTTTATATTCGCTTGGGTTTGTTTCTTTCAAAGATGACAGCTTCCAATTGAATAATCATTTCGCCGTGGCCGTTGTAAGACTTAATTAGGACAGTTGTTTCCACAATATTGATATTTATTAATTGATTATTCTATATTACACAAGGTCAACGATATTAAAAATCATAAATCATGTTTTTAATTGCGTCAATTAATAAAATTGTCATTAATCAAGTAATTTCGTATTGTCCCAGTTACAGGTCCTCGGTCAGCTGTATTGGCCTCGGCCTTCGGCCTCGTGCCAATACAGCAGACCTCGGACCTGTAACTGGGCCAATACGAAATTAGTTGATTAATAACATTATAATATTAATTTAGGAAAAGTCATGTAATTCAGGTGTTTGATAATTAACAGATATATGTTGATAACAGATATATGTTGATAATTAACAGATATATGTTGATAATTAACAGATATATGTTGATAATTAACAGATATATGTTGATAATTAACAGATATATGGGTTCACTTGTGAATGCATTTCGACAATAAAACACGCTTTTCTCGGGGTTGGTAATGTGTTTGTTTATTATTTAAGAAATAGATCAGCTCTAGCTGTGATTTGTTGAGTAATACATCACAGTTTGGAGGTCAGTTGTAAAGTAGACAAATCACGAGCGCGTAGCGCGCGTGATTTGTCTACTTACAACTGACCGACAAACTGTGATTTATTACCTAACAAATCACTAGCTAGAGCTGATCTATTTCGATTCTAACACGCTGAAACTCGGCAATAATGCTATTGTTTTCTTCAAATTCTCACAACTTTTCGCCATTGTAAGAAGAAATCCCGCTAAAATTATCGACTGAAACACATGCATTTATATCTTTTTCTAACGTTTTCGATGCGAGAAAATGACGTTACACCGTCCAACTTCAAGGAAATTGACTACTGACGTCATAAATTTGCAGTTTTAATGACGTCACTCGTCACGCTCTCCTTTGCCGTGATTTGTTGTAGAATAAAACACAGTTATTTTCCATTGCCTATATAGGCGCGCTGTGTTAGAATGTAAAATATGTGAAAAAAAAGTGAAATAAAATCACTTGCCAAGGGAGGCAATACAGGTTTATATTTTAAAGTTACGTGCCTTCACTTGTATTTTAAATGGAGTGGCATTAGGAAAACATGGCCGTGTGAAATAATGGCGTCCAACATGTTGTCAGAAGTCAAATATATTAGATAAAAATGATAACATCTTTCTAATTTCTGCTTTCGGCATAGATTGTGGGTGCTCGTTAGAACCGCCTCAATGAGGCGGTTCTAACGAGTACCCACAATCTATGGTTTGGAGCAAAAATAAGGCAGATAATGTTTACCCCCTTACACCCCACTTTTCCCTATATAAAATGGGGTTTAGGGGGGTCTTCGTTTCACGGACTTGTTATCGTGATGTAATAAACAAAGTAACAAGGTCAGGTGGTTTTTCTTCGGGTACTTCAGTTTTCGCCCACCTCTGAATATCAATCGGCTCGATATGAGCGAAATAAAACCAAAGTAATCCCAAAGCTAAATGTTGTGGAAACAGGTATTAAAATAGAAGTGGAGGCAATGATCAGGAATCGATACAAGTAACCCACAGCTCCCATCAGAGACACCAAAGGGAAAGGAACACAAAAATGAAACAACAGACCCTAGTGGAAACACCAATAGCGGAAAGCCAAAATGACAGTTACTTTTCCACAAAATAGCCAATCGGCTATCCAAAATGAAATAATATGAGCGACACAAACACCCAAAGAAACCGCGACAGAAAAATCTCCTAGGGACGGTCAGCGAAACGACTTCCACTGGGGGCTTAAATCGATTTAACGTGGCCAAAATCCTCGCCTTTACTTCCGTCGATTTAGACAAATAATTTGTTCAGTCCGCATGAAGGCCTCGAAACTCATCAGTGCATTATTTACGTGAACACAGAAATCAAACAACCGCAGAGATGAAACAACGGTGACGACTCGACAGCAAGAAACAACTGAAATGCTGGAGCAAAAGAAGACCAACAGTTAGACTCCGATGGGCCTGACCAGAGACAGAGCATTTCTTGCACACAAGACAAGAAAATCCGTGATTTTACCCTGGGTTAGAAATTTATGTTCTGACCCTGGTGTTCCGACCCAAAATCGAATATAATCGCGTGTTTGACAAATGCACTGGTTGAATACGACCTTGTATGCGCCGTCGTTAAGGTTGACGTGACAACAACGTCACTAAACATTCCTGCAGTGTCAACACAAAATGGCGGACGTTGGTAACCGAAGTGACTGCAGCATTAAAAATCCGCTTTAAGAAATGGAAGGTATGCAAGAAAAAGAATCCAATATGGATGTGAGGGTGGATAGAAAAATCCGCCCCGAGGGATCACTGTCCGGCATCACTCGGCAAGCCTCGTGAAGCCGGACAAGTGTCCCTCGGGACGGATTTTTCCATCCACCCCTCACACCCATATAAAATTCTTATATTCTACAAAATTGGAACTGGTGCATGAATCAGACAGATATACAAGTTTAGCGGGTGTTCATTTCACGGACTTGATCACGTGATGGCATTTTGCCACTATTGAGAATTTGCAAATAGCGAACAGACATGTATAATAGGTAATAAATGACTTCCTCCCTTAACTATAGTTCGAACAAATTGACCTGAGACTGGTGAACTCTATTAACATAATTTCACACCCGACTGAAGGCATGCATTTTTCTTCGTCGTTTTCCGAAGATGGCGATATTGTTATACAATACATAGAATTCGGTAAATGGGTCGTTATCCACGGGATGCCGAAAATTCACAAGAAGTTTACGAAAGCCGACGTATTAGGCGATCACATTGACGGTATTCGACTGGTAGGTTTCGTGAAATTTCCGTGAAATTCCACGTAGGAGTGTGGTGCCTAGATATAATAGCTGGTCACATGATCCAATCAAATATCTAATTTGTGTATAGCTCATAAGCGACCGTGGTGCACGAAAGGTTCGACTTTTCCTTCGAATAGAATCGTGCTCCACGATCGCTTATGTACATGTATTTGAAAAATAACCCATATTTGATTGGACCGGGTGATCGGCTATTACAAGAAAGACACCGCACTCCTGCGTGGAATTTCACGGAAATTTCACGAAACTTCCCAGTCGAATATGGCCATTGACTAATTTATTCCTTGCATAAAGGTTAGTCTCATGTCAAATTGTTCGCACTATACTTCAAGAAACAAAATTTAATGCTGTGCACATTTGTTTGAATCGCCTCGCCTAATACATATCCGCAATATGTGTTTCTTATAGTATTAATTAGTCAGTTAGTTAAACCATTCTTGTTTGTTTGTTTTGAAGTTTAACGTCTCCATCAACACTATCAGGTCATTTTGGAGACGTTGCTTCAAATTTTGTGGAACCTTTTTTTTTTTTTTTTTTTGGTTTGGGTTTTACGGCCCTTTCAAGATTATTTCACTCATATCGAGCCGATCGTTAATCAGAGGTGGGCGAAAACCGGAGTACCCGGAGAAAAACCACCTGACCTTCCGTTGCAGAACTTGGCGTCTCACACGTGGCCCGAGCGAGGCTCGAACCTACGGCGGTGAGAGACCTAATGACTAAGAGTCAGCGCTCTTATCCACTAGGCCACGGAGGCCCGTCTGTGGGACCTTTACCCGACATTGAGATGAAATGACATCTCAATCCCTGACGCCCAATGAAACCAATAGGGTTTATAAGCATGGAAGGCCGACTCGCACCACATTGCCTGGACAGGCTTAAATCCTAGTACTCGTGTGCGGGTCGGTTTCAGCTCTGCGTGGAAGCATCATGCAGCCCATCTATTTCTTTAAGCCCCGATGGGCTGGGGCTAGAAATCTCTTTTAATCGTCTCAACTTGAACTGAAGATTTGTTTCACTCAAATTGCTATAGGAAGAGTCTATTTGCAGTCAACTGCAAATAGCCAAAAAACGTTAAAATGGCTATTTGCAGTCAACTGCAAATAGCCAGAAAACGTTAAAATGGCTATTTGCAGTCAACTGCAGATAGCCAAAAAACGTTAATATGGCTATTTGCAGTCAACTGCAAATAGCCAAAAAAACGTTAAAATGGCTATTTGCAGTCATTTTATATTCCTGCCATTTACACGTGCGCCCATCGAAATACAGATCAGTCTGCGCATCCGCGCTGTGGATTTATAATCTTCGTTGTGTGCTCTTCGCGTCAGGTTAACAAGTCCATGAAATTATGGCTCCTCTAAACCCCACTTTATATAGAGAAAAGCGGGGTTTAAGGGGTAATTATTCCCATTTCTTATTTTGGTGCAAACACATAGATTGTGGGTACACGTAAGAACCGCCTCATTGATTCTGTTCTAACGATCACATTCACTCTATGTTTAGACTAGAAATAAGGAAAATATACATCATTTTCATTCAAATAATAGGGCCATGATGGCCCTGGATCGCTCAGCTGATCCTTATGGCCAGTAATATAAGGTGGAGTGGACGGTTTGAACAATTTTTGGCTGACAGTGGCCCAAGGAACATTTCTGTGAAATTATTTCAAAATCAATCTAGCTATTTAGGAACGTAAGTCATTTTAAGGGTTATATATTTTTTTCTGGATTGGAAAATTGTCAGAGTGGCACTCATGGAACATTCCTTCAAAACTGTTTTCTTTTTTGAGGAAGAAGTCAGCGCTGACTTGTATGTCACTATCTGGGCACCTGTCAGGACCTAGTGCACCAGACGGAAATGAACGGGCTCATTCTAACTAACTAACAATAACTCATGGTGACAGGGGGGTGGGGGCGGTATCCATACATTTGACAATACAGAGCTGACTTGTATGTCACTATCTGGGCACCTTGTGGACATTGAGGGTCAGTTCCTAGTGCACCAGACGGAGATGAACAGGCTCAGTCTAACTAACAATGCTTTTGTTTGTTTGATTTGAGGTTTAGCGTCCCCGTCAACACTGTAAAGGTCATTTTGGAGATGTTGCTTCCAATTTTGTGTGTGTTGTGGGGGGGGGGGGGTGTGGATCACTTTGACAATACAGAGCTGACTTGTATGTCACTATCAGGGCACCTTGTAGACATTGAGGGTCAGGTCCTAGTGCACCAGAAGGAGATGAACGGGCTGAGTCTAACTAACAATGACCCATGGTGTCTGTGTAGGCGGGGGATCCCTTTGACAATACAGAGCTGACTGGTATGTCATTATCTGGGCACCTTGTGACATTGAGGGTCAGGTCCTACTGCACCAGACAGAGATGAACGGGCTCAGTCTTACTAACAATGACCCATGGTGTGTGTGGGGGGGGGGGGCGGGGGGTGGAACCCTTTTACGATAAAAAGCTGGCCTGTATGTCACTATCTGGGCACCTTGTGGGCATTGAGGGTCAGGTCCTAGTGCACCAGACGGAGATGAACAGACTCAGTCTAACGAACAATGTTGACAGGGGATGGCCCTTTGTAAAAGGTTTCACTCTATTCATAAAATACCCCTCCTGACCAAGGTATTACAATTCTGAGCAAGTTTGATGATGATTGGACCAAAAACTGTGTCCTCTAAAGTGCTAACAAGTTTTTTCTATGATTTTACCTACTTTTTGACCCCACATGACCCATATTCGAAATTGACCTAGATATTGTCAAGATGATCATTCTGAGCAAGGTTGGTGATGATTAGAATAAAATTGCGGCCTCTAGAGTGTTAACAAAGTTTTTCTATGATGTGACCTACTGACCTTCTTTTGACCCACATGACCCATAATCGAAAATAACCTAGATATTGTCGAGACGATCATTCTGAGAAAGGTTGATGATGAGTGGACCAAAAGTGTGGCCTCTAGAGTGTTAACAAGGTTTTTCTATGATTTGACCTACTGCCCTACTTTTTGACCCGACATGACCCATATTCGACTTTGACCTAGATATTATTATGATGATCATTCTGGGCAAGTCGAATGATAATTGGTCCAAAACTGTGGCCTCTAGAGTGTTATCAAGGTTTTTCTATGATTTGATCTACTGACCTACTTTTTGACCCAACAGGACCCATATTCGAACCTAACCTAGATATTGTTATGATGATCATAGGCCCATGGGCGTAGCCAATTTTGACCCAAGGGTCACTGGCAGCATTCTATCATTTCGCTATCGTACAAGCCCCTACAGTAGCAGAATATATTTTCTTTCAGTGTAATTTGTTTCTTTTTCTTACAGTTTCGGCAGAGTAATTGATAAGGGTCGTATCGTCGTAAATACGACGCTAAAATCGAGCAAATACGCCTAGAAATGAAGAAAAAGTCGTACCAAATACGACCGTCAAATTGGCGATACGCCAAGGTCGGTCCATTGCAGTCGTTTCGGCAATGGAAAAAAAAAGCAATCGAAATCGCGGCAATTTTCGCCGCATCATAGTCTTCAACAAAAACTGTTCCCATCTTCAAGAACGATTCGAAATTCATACATTCATGAATGATGGCATTTGTTTTAATTACGCTAAAACACTTCAACCTTACCTTTTGACGATCATATATTGAATAGCGATCCGCTTATATTTAATCAGCCTCAAGTTATGGCAACTATCAACATGATTAGGAAAACGATTATTGATGCGTGATTACATAACGGTATTTATTATCTAAGGGAAAGCCGCCCGCATTATTAACTTTATTAACAACGCCTGAAGCATGAACATTGAACAGTAACTTTATGACAAGCGTGCATAAAAATACGTTCCTGAATATTGTTAGGCAACCACATTGACTTCTACGGAGTGTCTTCTTGAAAAAAAAAATGGGTTCGACAGATCTACAGATTCACATTGTCATGTAGTTAGGAATTAAATATCATAACAGACGCACATACGATAAAAAGTTAGGACCACTTTTTCTTTTTGTGGAGAACCTGACAAGTTTCCCCGGAAAAACGCAAGAAAAAAATCAAATGCAGGAGGAATTTCTGGCGGCTATTTCTCCCAAATCGCAGAAATTCACGCTGAAATGGATTGCTCTGTATTTTGTGGAAAAACAAACCAGAAGCAACAACTGGGCTAGTTAAGTTATAATTAATGTAACAGCGAATAGGCAGCGTTAGCGCTAGCTCTTTCTGCTTAGCGTCTGCAGGCCGCAGATGCAAGAAAATTTGCGTCCACAACTCATTTTTTCGCGTCCTTTGGCCATTGGCGAAAACTCTTAACCGGAGGCTTAAAACCCTTGTTTATTGCAGTTTTCCGACACGTGTATATCGGCGCCTTTGATTATTGCATCATGGTGGTTGTTTACTTTTGACTCCACTTCTATTTTTCATACTTTTATCATCCCAATGTATTTTTTCTCGCAACATTGTCGTCAATGCACGTCTGAGATAGAACCAGCGCTGCACAGACTGATCTCTTTGTCCGCCGTGTTCCGTATACATTTGACCAAAATTATATTTATTGAGTCACAATGGCAGGATTAACCTGTAATACTTGGGTACTCATATATCTAATTGTGAATCACAGGTGGTGATTTTACCAATATCTATCAAATAGCCGATTAAATTAACACCCTAAGCTGTCTCGCCGGCGCCTTTGAACATTAAGCAGAATGACTGGCAGCGCATCATAAAAGAACGCAAACACAGCAACCAGGACAGACTGATTAGCTTTCACAGATGCGCTTGCTGATCTGAGTCTTCACTGGTCGCACGTTTTATTGTATTTATGCTGAGCGCTGAATTTCTCGCCTTTTACCAATCGCATGCAGTTGCTACAATTCGTGGAGATCTTCCGCCTATGAACGCGTAGCACATAAGGCCTCTGCGGACACAAAACATGGGTTTGAAAACGTTTTGATGACAATATGATCTGTGTGACGCCTGAAGACTCCGACCAGCCTGCACAGTGTGAACAAAACGAGCCTTCAATGGCGTCTGCGAAATTCCAAAAACACATGCGAAGTAGACGACCACATTGGCTGGATTTACATTCTTTAGAAGAAAAAGTAAGTTTTCATTTTGCTGTCCGCCAGCTCATTAACATGAAAATGTATATCGGTATCTCTGTGTTTAACGTCTTTTACATATGGTCATTGCCACGTCTGACATTATTATAAGTACACTTAGTAGCCATCCTGTGAAGACAGATGAAGATACGACCCTAGTTTTGAATTTAGGAGTACCAATACTCTCAAAGAATCACAGGGTACGCCTATGGCTTTGTTTGAAGGAGTAACAGTACTCCTCGGGCAAAAGCTTATCAATAACACTGCAGTTTGTATTGATACATTATTTTTCTTACTTCTAGTCAAAACATATATTGTGGGTCCTTATTAGAGCCGCCTCGCCGAGGCGGTTCTTACGAGTTCTTATGTTTGGAGCAGGAGTAAGAAAGATATCGAAATTTAGTATCTGCAAACTTCCACTTTTTTGGTGGTAAAAGTTTCACTATATGTGTGATATAAACGTGCATGTCAAAATTCAAATTCTGTAAATATGAGCCAGTCCATGTTGTAATGATAAATCTTTTGTTTCGGTGGTTTCTTTAATATGGGTCACAGAGGACAATAGGAAATTCTATATATGCATAATCAGTACATGGTATTTGAGCAGCTCTTCGCAAAGACAGTTTTTCTCATGGTGTGGTTCATTATACAATCGTGTTTGTATAAAGGCGTGTGGAGACCCCCGGGGCTGTAATGTTGACCGCATATCTATTGTAAGCCTATTGAAAGATATTATAATCCTATTGATGACATTTATTAATTCAACCCTTGAGGTGCTAAGAAAAACTGCATCTGAAAATGTCGTCTGCGTATCTCATCAATTTCACATTTTTGCAGTCTAAAAGAATATTTAGGCATACAAGCAAACAGTGTGGACCCCGATCAGATTGTTCCCAGCAGTTTGATCTGGATCCACACTGTTTACAACAATGACTTTTTAATGTTATCAGCACACAGCAACTCAGATGACAATTGTTGTGATTGGCATCTTAAGGGGTTAAAACAGTCGAGAAAAATATAATGACACAACGAGTGAATATTGCCCCTACAAATTAAAACAAAGGCTTTAAATTTTCAGTGAAAATTGCATTCTATTCACAAATTCATAACAAACACTGCAGATCCTGATCAGATGACTTCCTGATCTGAATCGACATTGTTTGCAAAGGAAGCGTTTGTCTTAAAAAGCATTATAAGTGTTAAATACCACAACAATTACAATTATATTAGCGACCCCCATTGCAGAATATCGAAGAATGACATTACCCCATTTACTGTATTTATTCAGTTCACTTCTTCATGAAAAACACTGTAGATCCTGATCAGATGGCTTCCTGATCTGCATATATATTGTTTGCAAAGGTAGGGTTGACTTGTCCAGCATGATAATGGTTAAATACCACACCACGCCCGTTCATTTTATAGTGAGTGTTTGCCACTACGTTGCATCGACGTTACTTAGACGTTACCGGCACATTGAGTGCCTGGTCTACATCATGCAGCGCATTCTATTTCTCAAAGCCCCGATGGGCGAGGGCGGATCATTTGTTTGTTTGAATTGAGGTTAAACGTCCCCGTCAACACCATTTAGGTCATTTTGGAGGCGTTGCTTCCAATTTTGTGGGACTTTTACCCGGCGACATTGAGATGAAATGACAACTCAAAGTCCTGCCGACCAATGAAACCAAAAGGCTTATATGCATTTGACGGTCTCATTCAGTGAGTAATTTTGTGTCCTGTCCCTAAGAAAGGGAGGAAAGAGATAGAAGAGATGAAAATGAGAGGCGGTGGAGTAAGAGGAAAATGAATGGAAGTGTAGTCAGAGCTCTAATTAACTATTAGGCCGCAGAGGCCCGTTCCATTTTAAAATATTTTGAACATCTCCAGGTGGCCTTTCTAACGCTAATAGAATGACTGCAAATAGCCATTTTAACGTTTTCTGGCTATTTGCAGTTGACTGCAAATAGCCATTTTAACGTTTTTTGGCTATCTGCAGTTGACTGCAAATAGCCATTTTAACGTTTTCTGGCTATTTGCAGTTGACTGCAAATAGCCATTTTAACGTTTTTTGGCTATTTGCAGTTGACTGCAAATAGCCACTCCGATATAACAAGAAGTTTTATCACGCAAACACGTTCAAAAACATATATTATGGGTACTCGTAAGAACCGCCTCCCCGAGGCGGTTATAACGAGTACACACTATCTATGTTTCATCACGGAAACACGCCTATATAGTTTTGAGCCCCATGAGCCCCACTTTTATATAGTAAAACTGGGGTTTACAGGGGTACACTGTAAAAAAATAATGGCAACATTACACCAAAACTGGTGGCAGCTGAGCTGCCACCAGTTTTGGTGTAAGTTATCTCCATTGTATGCTCGATAACTTTTCACCGAATAGCCGTCTATTACTCCAGGTAAATGGTGTAATTATGCACCCGAAAATCGATGGAAAGTTTACACCATAGTGTAACTGATCTTCATTACCGGTGTAAATGTGCCAAAATTTTGTGAAGGAATCGTTTCCGGGTGTAATGTTTCCTCCTTCAGTCGGTGTAACATTACACCAATGATTAAGACAGGCTACACCACACTGTACTTTTGTGTAGTGTATGTATTTATTTTTGTTTTTATTGATATATAACTTATCATACTCTGATACCCCTTTCAAAGTGTTCCTTTGATACACTTCTTATGGGATATCAGTTACCATTTTTTCAATGGTAATGTTATAGCTGGTGTAAAAATCTGCACTTTCCATTAGATTTTTTATATTTTTTATTAAACCGAAATTGTGTTTATACTGAAATGGAGTTTATCTTATTTTAATCTTATTTAGCAGGATTTTCATAACGCATGAAACAATCCTATTATCAATATTAATAATTATATAATTTGTATGATATTTATGCTGTTTTGAGCTATATGACACGAAAGAGGAACAAAATAACATATGTCGTACATATAACGCATCTTATACGACTAGTTACACGATTCGACAAGAAACGTTAACTGACGTTACGATGAAACAAAACACCAGTATTGGTGCAGCAAAGCACCGATAAGCTGGAGAGATAACACTTTCAAAGTGAAATTACTTTTTTACACTGAAGATAACAAAATATTATCCGTCATTTGAAGAAATATTACAACGATATTTAGTTACACCAAAAAGGTGTAATGTTCAAAGTTACACCGCCCTTCAAAAAATGTTACCTTGTAGTATGACAAAAGTTACCCTATTTTGTAGCAAACGTTACACCATAAATAGTGTAATTATTTCAAACGCCAATTGATACGAAACGTAACCCTTGTTTAACAGAATCGTTACATCAAACACAAAATTTGCAGCCCTACACAAAATTTTGATTTAACTATACAAGTTATCAGTGTATTGTTACCCAAAGTTACATTTTACACCCAAAATGGTGTATGGTTCGAATTCACACGAGTTTCAGTGTAAACTTTACTCTGCCTTCAGGTGTAATTAACACTATTTTTTTACAGTGTAAGCCTTATTTTTCTTATTTCTGTTCTAAAATATAGAGTGTGGGATCTCGTTAGAACCGCCTCAATAAGACGGTTCTAACGACGAGTACCCATAATCTATATTTTGGACAGAAATAAGAAAAAAAAAAACAATTTTTCATCGTAAAAATTTCGTTTCATTTCCTTTGGTAAAGTTTACAATGCATTGGTAAAGGCGTGTTTTCGTAATGTTGAGCAGGAATAATAATAAAAAAAATTATCAGGATTTTTATTCGAGAAAAAAACAACATTTTGGGTGTAAAATTTTACCAACATAGCTGAATAGGCGTGTTTTCGTAATGTGTCGTTATATGGAATGTCAGTACAAGGAGGACTGACTGAACGTACTGCCGTGAAGGGCATAATTGTCTCAGAAAGGTGAGGTCACCTCATATCAGAAAAAGAAAACAGCTTTACCTGGTGTATAATTATAGCATTAATTCCCGAGAAAGCGTTAGAATTACCTTGATTATAATAACATGTTATTTATGCCGCAGCTAGACGAAAACGGCTCTTTGTACGTCAGTACGTCTGTAGCCCGCGCCCGGCCCATCGGGGCTTGAAGAAAACAGATGGGCTGCATGATGCTTCCACGCAGATCTGAAACCGACCGCATACGAGTACCGGTAAACCGCTAAGAGGATCTAAGTTTGCCCAGGCAAAGCGGTGCGAGTCGGTCCGTCCATGCTTATAAACCCTATTTGTTTCATAAAGCCTATCGGTTTCATTGGGCGACAGGGCTTGAGAAGTCATTTCATCTCATTGTCGGGTAAAAGACCCACAAAATTGGAAGCGACGTCTCCAAAATGGCATATAATCTGTTGACGGGGACGTTAAACCTCAAATCAAACAAAACAAAGACACGTCTGTAGCCAGTCCCTTACGGTAAAATACCCGTGTGTTCCACTGGCGGCTTTTAGCAATGACATTTGTTTAGATGTTGTATTTTTTATATATGTTTTCCCCTCATTACAAAAACTCGCCTATACAAATGCATTGCCACGGTAAACTTCACCGCCGCAAAAACGAAAATTTCAAGATCATTACGTAAACACGCCTATACAAATACATTGTAACCTTTATCGCCGAAAAAATGAAAAATTTAAGATAAAAAAAGTGATATTTTTCTTATTTCTGCTCAAAATATAGATTGCGGGTACTCGTTAGAATCGCATCATCGAGGCGGTTCTAACGAGTTCCCACAATCTATATTTTGGAGCAGAAATAAGCAAAATGAGGTTTACGCCTTCAAACCCCAGTTTTACTATATAAGAGTGGGATTCAGTGGGGATCAAAATAATATAGGTTTGTTTTCGTGATGCATGTACATGTAAATGTATCTGTGGAAATGGCATTTTTTATGATGATATGTTTTTTTTTAATATGTTTTCCTCTCAAGTTATTTCTACATCTAACATACACTGAGCCGGTTCTGGCGAGCACCCATAATATGTTTCTGAGAAAACAAATAAAGAAAATGGTTTATATCTCAGGCGTGTAAACTCCACTTTTCTCCATATAAAGTAGGGTTTACAGGGATGCACATTTCACGGACTTGCTTGACGGATTAGTCAGGTGCGAATACTAACACACGAAATGGGACTCAATCGCTTAACGACCCCGTCCGTCGGGGCTCTGAGAAATAGATGGGGCTGCATGGTGCTTTTCACGCAGAACTTAAACGGACCGCACAAGGGTACTGGTAAACCGCTTAGTTCTACGCCTGCCCAGGCAAAGTGTTGCGAGTCGGACCGGACCGGACCGTCGAGTCTGCATATTAACCCTATTGATTTGCTACTCAATGTCGGGTAAAAGTCACATAACACTGGAAGCAACGTCTCCAATATGACCTAAATTGTGTTGATGGGGACGTAAATCCTTAAGACAAACAAACAAACAAAAAGGCCAAAGCTCGTTCAACTTCAGCGTAAAGTTTTTTTGCGCATTAAGGGGAATGTGTACATTTTCAGGGGAGGCAACTCTTGCAAAAGTATTTTTGTTTCCCTGTCAATATGGATCGACTCTTAAAGGAAAGAATTTGCTCCTGAGGAGCAAATTCTTTCCTTTAAGAGTAGACCCCTTTTTCTATGGGACAGAGTTTATAAAGAAGTGAACAGGAAGTCCCGACAGTCATCGCCCTTTGAAAAATGGCGGAAAATGTGCCAGGTGTTCCCTTTCACCTTAAAGGTAATACTTTCCACGTTTGCTCGTGTGAGAAGTAAAATACAAATAATTTAATTTAAAGACAAAAAAAAAAAAAAAAAAAAGGCAAAATATGGCAGATTGTCTCCATATGATAGCCATTTCATATTTAAGGAGATGTATACACCTTCAAGGGAGCCAACTCCTGTAAAAGTATTTATGTCTCCCATGTGAATAGGGGTCAACTCTTGAAGAAAAGAATTTGCTCCAAAGGAGCAAATTCTTTGCTTTAGGAGTAGACCCCTTTTACTGCGAACAGAGTTTATAAAAAAGTGAACAGGAAGTCCTAAAAGTTGTCTCCCTTTGCAAAAAATGGCGGAAAAAAACTGTCAGATATATCCATTCCCCTTCAGGGGTGTCAAGTGTGTTTTATTTGTTGTAAATATTCCCCCAACTACTGCATTGTAACAAACAACGTAGCATCTGATTAAAAGCGCCTGATCTGGGACTACACTGTTTGCCAAAGTCTCTTTTATAGGACCTTCACATGAACAAGTTTGTGAAATGAACAACCGTGCCCCTAAACCCCATTTTATATAGAGAAAACTGGGGTTTATGGGTTATGCAGTTCTTTCTTTATTTCTTCTCCAAGACATAGGTTGTGGGTACTCGTTAGAATACCCAAAACCTATGTTTGTAGTATTAATAAGGAAAATATCATGGATTTTCAGCAAAGAAACCCGGCCATTTGGGAGATGTGCAAAATGCATTATGTCGCACGGGTGTGTTATCGTAATAACTAAGCTTCTTTGGGTGACATGTTATATCGAAAAAGACACACGCATGCAGGGCTTCTTTAAGGTGGAAAATTCAGCCACTAATTGTATTTTCAACGTATCAAGTCGTATCCTATCATGCTTACATGTCAAGCTAAAGCACACAAAGACGAACACTCATTAAGATAACACACCCGTGCGACACACTACATTTTTACATCTCCAAAAATGGCTACTTTTCTGATGAAGATAATTTTTTATGTGATATTTTTCTTATTTATACTGCAAACATAGGTTGTGGGTGCTCGTTAGAACCGCCTCATTGAGGCGGTAATGAGGCGGTTCTAACGGGTACCCACAACCTATGTCTTGGACCAGAAAAAGGAAAAATATTGTAAACCCCCGTAAACCCCAGTTTTCTCTCTCTATATATAAAATGGGGTTTAGGATTGTTCATTTCACGGGGGAGGAATAGGGATTTTTCAGGCGTAAAAATCTTTTTCCGTTTATTTTGGGCACTCATAAAAACGCCTACACGACGGTTCGATTTAACACTGAGGTCAGTAATTATAACAGAAAAACAACATTGAAAAAATAATATAATTATACTGAATGAGAATATGTTTTTTTCATCTGAAAAACATTATTTCATATAGCTACATGTATCAAACCATTCATTTGAAAAATGAATGACCACATTATTATCGCATTTAAAAATGTAAATAGGCAGGCTAAACTTGTGATAAGTATCTTATTCGCCTCTTTCGTCACGAAAACATGCCTATATAATTTTGACCCCCTTGAACCCCACTTTTATATAGTAAAACTGGGGATTGCGGGGGTATACATTATTTTTTTTATTATTTTTGCTCAAAGACATAGGTTGTTGGTACTCGTTAGACCCGCCTCAATTGAGGCGGTTCTAACGAGCACACAAAACCTTTGTTTGGAGTATAAGAAAAATACGAGGGATTTTCATCAGAAAAATGGCCATTTTGGAGATGTGACACTATGCACTATGTCGCACGGGTGTGTTATCGTAATGTGCATACCGTTCTATCTTTCATGGCATGTATTTATTGGATGAAAGCCTAATTGATCAAGAAATCCTTTCTACGGTCATTCTCTCCCTTCCGCTGATTCGAGAAGGACAGTTGTCAGTTTTTGGAAAAAAAATGTGCACTGTACTAGTTAACCGTTTACGTATAAGTCTGTCCAGTAAAAGGGTGTGGATAGGCAAATAGACCGGCTCGATATGACCTAAATAGTGCTGACTGGGCCGTTAAATTCCAAATCAAACGGAAACCTGATATATTCAGTAGGATCGCCTAACATTGCGAAAACACTCCTGTACAATTCTGACCTCCTTGAACTACAATCACAACTGAGGTTTACGTGGGTAACCCTTATTTGTTTTCTTATTTCTGCTCTAAAATATAGATTGTGGGCACTTGTTAGAACCGCCTCATGTGGCGGGTCTAACGTGTACGCACAATCTATGTTTCAAGCAAAAGTATGAAAAATATCAGGATTATTTCTGAAACAAAAACAACATTTTTGGTGGTAAAAATTTCAATATATTTGAATAGGCGTGTTTTTCGTTATGAGGAGGCTGTTCCAAACGTTAAACATGAGCAAACACATACTACGATACTATTTCAGCATCATGTTATAATCGAGAAATAAGAAACGATATCACCAAATCATTTCGAATACACACCTGTATAGTTGTGACCCCCTAAAACCCAACTTTCATATATTAAAACTGGGGTTTACAGGAGTATACATTTTTTTTTTATTTTTGCTTAAAAGCATGGATTGTGGGTACTCGTTAGAACCGCCTCAGGGCAGAAATATGAAAAATATCGGATTTTTTTTTTCATCGTTTTTGGTACTAAAATTTTCAATATATTTGAACAGGCGTGTTTTCATAATGTATCTTCAGTGCTCCTTCTTATTCAGGGGCGTTACGACAACAAATCCGCGTGGCATAGTATTTTTCTTTCCTTTCACCAAAACGGTTATTTTTACGATGAAAATTGTGTTATTTTTCTTATATTAACCTCATACATAGGCTGTCGGTGCACGTAAGATATAACGAGAGGTTCTAACGAGTACCCACAGCCTACGTCTTGGAATAGAAAAAAGTTGAATTGGTATTTGCATTCCATCAACACAAGCGATTGTATTTGGAAACCCTGCTATGGCGTGAAAACCTTGTTTGGTTGTATTTATTTGGGCATATGTGCTTGGAAATTGCACATGGCGATGCAAAAGTCCTTTGATAGCCAAAACATCCTGATCTATTACTATTGACTAAGTCACCAACTGCATGTTGGAAACAGCCGCTCGCCAAATATTTCAACCCAACAAGGGTTTAAATTTCGGCTGAAATCGCCCTCTGTCGCCGCATAGGATATTTAAAGTCAGAACGGAGCTCAAAAATGTATTCAAGCGATCTGTAGCGAGGTATCTAAATCGCTCATCATCACAAAAACACGCCTATATAATTCTGACCCCGTTGAAACCCACTTTTATGTATTAAAACTGGGGTTTACAGGGGTAAACATTAGTTTTCTTATTTCTGCTCCAAAATATAGACTGTGGGTACTCGTTAGAACCGCCTCAATGAGGCGGTTCTAACGTGTACCCACAGTCTATATTTTGAGCAGAAATAAAAAATATCACAATTTTTTATCTTAAAATGTTCGATTTTTCGGCGGTAAAGGTGACAATGTATTTGTATAGGCGTCTTTGCGTAATGCTGTAAATCCTCCAACCAATGTTTAAGTCTCCTCAGCTTTACTCAGAATAATGCAGAATAATCACGACATGCTACAGTTAAGCCTGCTACCGAGTAGACATGACTTTATGAGTGAGTTTACGACTATGTTTGACACACGCCTCGTTTATGCACACCGCGTAAATGTCTGTGACAATTTTACGGCGGGCGTTCACCTGGCGTATGCACTCGGCCCCTGGGTGGCCTGTACGCTTTCTAATGAACGGACT
Organism: Lucinisca nassula; assembly: GCA_963580285.1. NCBI lineage: Eukaryota > Metazoa > Mollusca > Bivalvia > Lucinida > Lucinidae > Lucinisca > Lucinisca nassula. The sequence goes on along the minus strand of OY757011.1, from coordinate 92,476,786 downwards.
CATTTAATCTATTACGTAAAACAAAAAACAGTCGAGTAATGTTCAACATGGGAATGTGTGTTAAGGAAAATTGGAACAAGATCAGAAATGTCCTTTTTATTAGCTCATCTAAGCATCCCAATGCGATTCTATGTCAATACAGTTTAGGAAAAAGATTTACGGCTTGCTGAAATTATTAGCGCCGTTTATCCGACGCGCATTCTATGTATTATTAATGTTGATCTAAATTTAGGCATACTATTTCTTTTTGTCTTTCCAAACATGGGCTATAATTAAAACTCAGGAATTCGAAGTTATATACTTAACGTTTCATATAGTTATATTATTTAGGCTCTACAATCTTAAACGTACAGAAAAAAAGCTGAAACACTGCTGATATGATAAAACTTACTTGTTTTAACGCTTTTTGCATGTTTTTACATGGATAATGCCAGTTTTTTTCTACATGTATTATAAAATTTATAAATATCTAAAAAAAAAGAAAAAAAAAAAAAGAACAACAAGCCATCACGAAAACACGCCTTTATGATTTTGACCCCCTTGAACCCCAAAGTTATACAGTAAAACTGGGGTTTCCGGGGGTATACCTTATTTTTCTTATTTCTGATCTAAAATATATATTGTGGGTACTCGTTAGAACTGCCCCATCGAGGCGGTTCTAACGAGTACCCACAATCTATATTTTGAGCAGAAATAAGAAAAATATCACAAATTTTCATCATAAAATTTTCATTTTTTCGGCGATAAAGGTGGCAATGTATTTGTATAGGCGTGTAATGGGCAAAATGTTAATGACATCAATTTAATTTGCATCGAACTGCTCTCTCTTTTCTTTATACATATAATTAGGGGAAAACTATACTGAAAAGTTTCAATCGGCGGTTTTATGGTCGGAAATTTCGTTTTACGGCGACGCGCAAGCGGAGCCGTGGAACGGAATTTGCGACCGTAAAACCGACGATTAACATCCACAAATGATAATTTTCAACACAGTCATCCCCGTTCAATCCACTTAATTCGGTTGTTTTATTAAAAACTGTACATTTTTGCACAATGCGGCAAGGGCTATGGGCTCAGTAAAACAAAAATGTTACCCAATGAAAAGCGACGTTACATCATGACGGCAGGTTTCCGACAATGAATCGCAGAATGTACTGTCGCAAATTACTGGCGCGTTACATACGCAAATACATTAGAATACCAAGTAGTTTCATCGTTTAGTGAATATCCTTGCAAAACCCCAAATTATATAGAAACAAAAACTGGGATTTACAGGGGTATACAGCATGTTTTGCATATTTTTGCTCAAGCACATATGATGAACCACCTCACTAGGCAGTTCTAACGGTCACCACAATTACTGTTTGAAGCAGAAATTAGAACAAATACGATGTATTTTCATCAAAATGTCTTTCATTTCGATAACACACCCGTGCGACATACTGCATGTTTCCACATCTCCAAATTGGCTCCTTTCTGATGAAAATCCATGATATTTTTCTTATCTATACTACAAATAAAAGTCGTGGTTGCTCGTTGGAACCACCTTATTGTGGCCTTTCACGAGTATCCACAACCTATGTCTTCGAGCAGAAATAAGAAAATAATCTATACCCCCGTAAACCTCAGTTTTCTCTATATAAAGTGGGATATAGGGGGGTGTTTATTTCATGGACTTGTTCACGTGATGTTTGGAACAATGAAAGCTGTTCGTTTGTCATACGGCAGTTTTAACCCAATAAGACTTGTGTGAAGGGATAAAGTTTTAAACCATAAAGTTTGCAGTAGTTATAGTGTATCAAGAGACAAGCATTTCTTACATCTGCACATATTAATTTTAAACATGGAAAATCAATTGTTGTACAATTTGTTTCCAAACCACTGCCTTTGTATCAATGTCTGAATTTTGTCACATAAATAAATAAATTAATTAATTACGAAAACACACCTATATAAATTTGACTACAATAAACTTCACTTTCATATGCTAAAACTGGGGTTTATCGGGTTGCAAATTATTTTTTTATTATTTCTGCTCAAAAACATAGATTGTGAGTACTCGTAAGTTCCCACAACTATGTTTTTAGCAGAAGTATGAAAATGATACGATTGTTTTTATCTGAAAAATTTCTTTTTTTTTTTTTTGGTTATAAAATTTTCAATACATTTGAATAAGCGTGTTTTCGTAATAAATAAATAAATAAATAAATTGAAGTAAATAAATAAATTGAAGTAAATAAATAAATAAAGTAAAAGTAAGAAACACTATTCTATTTATATAGACACCTATAATAAAAGCTAGCCACTTACCAATATAAAAGTTACCACACTACAGTTTTCCAAAAGTTTTGTGTAGTTTCTGATTTCCGCGGAAGTCTTAGAACCATTGCGCCTTGTATTTTATTTGAAATGAACATCTTATTAAGTCACGTGACTAGATCTATTATGAAATAAACTATGATGAATCGATATAGTTTGTACAAGGCGTTCGATCAATTCACAAGAAAGGAAAAAGGTTAATCAGGACCCACTGTGGGGTTTCCTAGGCAGAGATCAATTTATAATTCCTATAGTCAGCATCGAGCGAAAAATATATCTATGAGAGCTAATTATATTTTGGAGCAATTTATCTCTTCTATTGTACGGCTTTTATAGCTATCGGATGCTATATATGGGATTTTATGGCTTGCGCGGTCTATGGTAAACGCTGCTTTTAGATGATCTCTGATCAACGTCTCTCTACCATCCCGCAGGGTTTGTATCGGATTTTCAGACAAGAGGCGAATCTGTCAAAATGACTCGTAAGCAGTTAATATTGGCCTTATGAATAATCCGTAATTGGGCAAGTTCCGCACAAAATATTTGTTATCTCTTGTTAGACGAAAAACTATCAATAATAAAGAAAAATGTGCTTGTTTTCTAACTTTGTAATGGAAAGCTATCTTAGACGTTACACAGCAAATGGTGTAATTTCAATACTAAGACAGCGAAGACTGGGTCGGCCTTGGCACCGCGGTCCGCATAGTCAGATTCATGGCTTACTCGTCTACGGAGCTAAGCATTCCATAGTAACAGACTTTTGCGAACTTCGAAAGCTATGCTCAAACTTTGCTGATGCACAGGCTTATCTGAGTCATAAATGTCGCGTATGTAAAATAATCGCTTTGCTATGGCCCAGCTCCTGTGAGTAATTCCTTTGAGTGTTTAAAAGTATACAAAATGTATCGAAAATCCCGCCTCATGAATCAGATCTTTATAACTCAGATGGTTCTGATTCAAATTCTGTCTATCACGACACTAAAGTAGACAGTGTGAAATGTTCCAGAATATAAAAGGTGTCGTAGACAAATTAAGAATAATTTAACACAATAAAGAGATAAATAGATAAATGCACCCCCCCCCCACTCAAAAAAAAAGAAAAGAAAAAGAATACTGCAATGAAAGATCTATGGTCCATCAGTGGCACCACGCACTATAATATAATAACAGACCCGTGCGACATAGTGCATTTTTCACATCTCACAAACAGCTACTTTTCTGATGAAAATCCGTGATATTTTTCTTATTTATACTGTTAACATTGGTTGTGAGTACTCGTTAGAATCCCCTCACCGAGGCGGTTCTTAAAAGTACCCCCAACCTATGCCTTGAAGCAGAAATGAGAAAAATATTGTATACCCCCGTAAACACCAGTTTTCTCTATATAAAGTGGGTTGAGGGGTATTTATTTCACGGACTTGTTCACGTGAGGAAAAAATATGAAAAATGAAAAACTCCTAAATAAAACAAACAGAAAGAAGGCAAATACTGAGACAAATCATCGCGCAAAAGTTGACATTCTAAGCCAACGAAAGAATAAAAAAAACATTATGGTAGCGCATCCGTGTGATATTGAGCAGACTTTCATACCTAATTTTTCTGATGAAAAACTGTGATATTTTTCTTATCCGTGCTCCAAACATAGATTTTGCGTGCTCGTTAGAACCGCTTGACTGAGGTGGTTCTAACGAGTATCCACAACGCATGTCTTGGAGCAGAAATAAAGGAAATAATGAATGCCTCCGTAAACCCCAATTTTCTCTATATAACGTGGGGTTTAGAGGGGTGCCCATTACACGGACTGGTTAACATGTTTGAATAGTAAAAAGAATGGACACGTATAGTAGTCGCAGATAAGACTGACTAGGCGGAGCTATCGTGTGTACCTGCCTTAGGAATATTCCATTAACAAAAAGGTAAACCAAGTCACCCAATTGTGTGAATTCAACTGTAACACAAGCATAGCTGTGGCGTATATGGCCATTTCGTCCGCTTGTAGAAAGCGTGCGAAAGGCACTCTACCGAATCTTCTGGTGGACTCAGCGAATTTGACATATTATATTGACAGCACCTGAATTGCTCCGCCTAGTCAATCTTATCTGCGACTACTATGAAATCATCAAAGAATACGTGCGCCAACAAACCAAAGCCAATAAACTGCCTGATCAGGAGCTATACTATTTTGTAATATGCTCCTGAATACAAGATAAAAATTGAAATCATACAACACACATTGCTTAAAAACGGGGAGGAGTGTGACATGTTGAAATTCAGCATCGTGAGGGGTAACACGGATCCAGGGGACAAAATGATATAAAATATGGGGCTTCACCCAAGTTTAAGCACGGCTCAATGCTGTGCAACTCGGGCTTCACCCAAGTTTAAACCCAGAACCACCCTGTGCAACAAAGGAGTGAAGTTAAAAAAGAAGAAAATGTTCAGATGAAAAAGTCTGATACATGTATTTCCTATATTTCTCCTCAAAATATAGATTGTGGGTACTCGTTAGAACCGCCTCGACGAGGCGATCTAACGAGTACGCTAAGCCATATTTTCATTACGAAAACACGCCTATACATACACATTGTAAAGTTTACCGCGGGGAAAAAATGAAAATTATAAGATGAAAAACTGATATTTTTCTTATTTCTGCTCAAAATATAGATTGTGGGTACTCGTTAGAACCGCCTCGTCGAGGCGGTTCTAACGAGTACCCACAATCTATATTTGAGAGCAGAAATAAGAAAAATAAGGTCTACCCCTGTAAACCCCAGTTTTACTATATAAGAGTGGGGTTCAAGGGGGTCAAAATTATATAGGCGTGTTTTCGTGATGTGGAACAGAAATAAGAAAAAGTATATTCCTGTAAACGGCTCAATGCTATGCAACAAAAGAACGAAGTTAAAAAATGAGTATTTTCAGATAAAAAAAATCCGTTCAAAGTACATGTACAATGTAAGTATTTTCTCCTCAAAACATAGATTTAGGGTACTCGTTAGCGGCGAGGCGGTTCTAATGTGTACGCACAATCAATGCAGAAATAAGAAAAAAAATGTATATCTTTGTAAACGGCACATGCTGTGCAACAAAGGAGCAAAAAAAAAAAAAAAAAAAATCGCGAAAATTTTCAGATAAAAAATTCTGAAACATGTATTTTCTATATTTCACCTCAAAACATAGATTGAGGGAACACATTAGAACCGCCTCAACGAGGCGGTTCGAAAAAGTACGCACAATCTATGTCTTTGAGCAGAAATAAGAATGAAATATCTATTCCTGTAAAACCTAGTTTCACATTATAAAAGAAGGGTTCACTGGGGTCAAAAATATATAGGCATGTTTTCGTGATGCTTCAGGGTAGCGAAAAACTGTTCAAAGTACACGCATGCGCAATAATGGAAATTAAAATGGAGTCGCATACATTACGATTAGACATACGTGTGACAAAGTGCATTCTTTCATATCTCCAAAATGACTACTTTTGCGATAAAAATAGTGATTGTCTTTCTTATTCATACTCGAAATATAGGTTGTGGGTGCCCGTTAGAACCGCCTCGTTGAGGCGGTTCTAACGAGTACCCACAACCTATGTCTTGGAGCAGAAATATGCCAAATAATGTATACCCATGTAAACCTCAATTTTCTCTATATAAAGTGGGGCTTAGAAGGGTGTTCATTTCACGGACTTGTTAACCTGATGAGCAATCACTACCTTATTGATGTGTTATCCGGATGTCGGCCCCCGCCCATAGGGGCTTGAAGAAATATATGGGCTGCATGATGCTTCCACGCAGAGCTGAATCCGGCCCGCACACTGGTAAACCGCTTAGAGGACCTAAGCCTGCCCAGGAACCGCGGTGTGAGGCGGACCGTCCATGCTAATAAACCCTATTGGTTTCATTGGGCGACAGGGCTTGAGATGTCATTTCATCTCAATGTCGGGTAAAAGTCCCACAAAATTGGAAGCAACGTCTCCAAAATGACCTTTACAGTGTTGACGGGGACGTTAAACCTCAAATCAAACAAACAAACGACTAACCATTATTCGTGTGACACTATGCATTCCTATACGTCACTTGAACAAGTCCCTGAAAAAAAACACCCCCTAAACCCCACTTTATTTAGAGCAAACTAGGGTTTACGGGGGTATACATTCTTCTTCTTATTTCTTCTGCAAGACAAAGGTTGTGGGTACTCGTTAGAACCGCCTCAATGAGGCGGTTCTAACGAGTACCCAATCCTATGTTTGGAGTTTAAATGAGAAAAACAAATCACGGATTTTCATCAGTACGAAACGAAACCATTTGGAGATGTGAAAAATGTACTTTGTCGCACGGATGTGTTGTCGGCATGTCTCTCTAAAACTTTCTTTATCTGGTTTTTCTTATTTACAGTCCATACATAGTAGCATAGCTGCTCGTTAGATCCTTTCTTTTTGAGTAGAAATTTGAAATAAAAAATGTAAACCCCTGTAAATCCCAGTCCTGTCTATACATTGTGGGTTTACAGGGGTCATTCACAAGACGGACTTGTCAACATAGCTGGAGAAGCCTCCGTGGTGTAGTGTTTATGCTACTCGCCTTGTAAACCAGGGATCGCAGGATCGACCCCGGGCTTCTCCAGACTTACGGATGTGTCTTTAAACCGAAGTCCCGTCTTCGTACGACCTTAGCTGTTGGTGAGACGTCACAGTAAAACTCAAACACTCACTCGGTCAACATAGCTGGACAGTATTTAGTCTTCAATGCCACTTCGATCTTTTTAGGGGAATGGGAACACCTTCAGCGGAGGCAACT